>CM069908.1:95781929-95845218 GCA_036172215.1 Camellia granthamiana | reverse complement strand
GGTAGCGGTGGCATGATGGTGATGGTTGTGGTAGTGATGGTAGTAGTAAGTTTATAATAGTGTATATCGACAATTATGTTAGTATTTATAAATTCAATCAAAATTAAGTAAGTTTCATATGACTTCAAATTTTCTTAATTTTTAGCCTACATATTAAAAATTACTTAAATTTTTAAATGATATTAATTATTGTTATGAAACAGATTTAATTAATTATCGCTCAATATATTCAATTTCAAATATTTAATCACATCATCAAACATTTCCTAAATGCTGACATTAACTTAGTGTCATAAAACCTTTCTCTATTAAAAAATAAATAAATTATGTAAATGATAAGAATAAATTACAAATATACCTGAATAATGTTTGAGGGTCACAAAATGTGTGGCTCAAATGCCTCGAAACTGTCAAAACGACGTCGTTTTGCGTCGTTTTGGCAACAAAACGACGTCGTTTTGGCAGTTTCGAGCCATTCGAGCCACAAATTTTCGGACTTCCTACCAGTGCTGAATATACCTCTCAAGGTATGCTTATGATTTGCCCCTTGTGATTATGAAAGTTACATCCCGCCCTTTGAAATTTTTAATGTTATAACAAATGGTTATTTTATTAATAAATTATTAAGTCAATTAATAATTTTTAATGATGTCAAAAAATTATTTTAATTAATAATTCTAATTTATCATTGTATGGGAAAGCAGTTACTAATTTTATTCTTTTAGTTAAATCTATTAACTAAATTTTTTTAATAATGAGATATTTATAATTTTTTAACATAAAACAATATGTATTATAAATAAATCTTAGAAAGTACATTGGTAATTTATCAAAAATAGATAAATAAATAAACACACAATACAATACTGTGATATTAATTAATTAATTATTATTTTTTTCCTTCCTACTACAATTCATTTTTTTACTTGTTACTACAATTCAATCATTTAAAACATTAGATATTCTCTCCATCCAAAAGGAGTGCAAGGCTGGTCATCCTCTCCTCGCTTCTGATCCATGGCCGCTTCATCGTCCTCCGCGTCGTCCTCCGCTTCCGACCCGTCATCTCCTTCCCACCACCGCCGCCGCCGCCTCCGCCGCCGTGACAAAGATAGAGACAAAGACACTCTGAAGGTTCGCAAGAAGAGCCGCTCCCACATGAAGCGTCGTCGTAAGCGTCACTCCGACAGCTACTCCTCTTCATCGTCCGACGATTACAGGTTTCTCTCAAACTCAACTTTGATCTAATCGCTCTATGAGTATCGGTTTAGATCTATGTATTCTATATTGTCAATTAAGATTAGTCTTTCATGTTTATTTGAATCTAGGGTTTCATATTCTAATTTATATATGTTTTCTTCAAACTATTGAAGCTTTAAACTTGTTCTTTTTGATTACGTGGAATATGAGTTTCGTCAATTGAGATTTGAGATCAGTTTATATCTTTGTATAATAAATAGCTACATTAATTGAGATTAATCTTTCTTGTTTATTTGAAATTTATATTACCAGATGGAAATCTGTTTTGTTAATAATAATTCAAACTTTTTTGTGCTTCAGGAGTTTTTTAAGTTTATTAATGATTTTACTTATAGTTTCAGTTTTGATTTTTGTTGCTCTAATTTTTTTAACTATCATGACATACATATATTGATGCATACCAGAAGTAATTAACAGAGAAAATAAAAACATACAGAAGGTAGAGAGAGAGAGAGAGAGAGAGAGAGAGAGAGAACAGATCAATTATCACATAAATCTACAATTTGACACTCGTGATAATGCCTTCTTATACTGTAACTAACTCATTCACTAACTCAACTAACTCTATCAACTCAACTAACTCTTCTAACTAACTATTGCGTACTTATCAACTAACTAATTCTCCACTTGTATCATTCCATCCCCCTTAACCCTGTTTTTGGTTAGGAGATTTGATAAATGATTTAGAAAAAAAAGAGAAATGGTGCGTGAAATTAGGTGAAATATAAGTATATTTTATTCATATTTCACCTACCTTCTCCCTTTCCCTTTACAAATCCCTTTTTAAATCTCCCAACTAAACACAGCATAAAACAACCTTGCCCTCAAGGTTGGGGCGCTTATCTTCTTGGAGTTTCAGAGAAAATTCTAACCAAGCTAACAATTTGTCCAAACTATTGCCCAACTGAATTTGTTGACGGTAATGAGCACAAAGTATCAAAAAATGATGGAGCACGCGATAAACATTCCAAGCTTGGGAGTACTGCTGACACATGGACTTCTTGTAACTTCAATTCACCACATAAGCATATTGAAGGAAATTTCTTTAAGGAACCTCAAGAGGTTGCACCAGGGATGCCTATTGGAAGTTGCAGTACCAATTTGTTTTGTTGCAACAACAGTATTGAAGAGTGCAGACAATCTAGAAGAATAGTGTCTATATAAAATTTTCTTTTGAGAGATTATGATGTTTCATAGTTCTATTATGTCTAATTGAGATGTCAAGTTTACTAGTTGTTTTGGAAGACAATCTAGAAGCTTTTTGGTACTAAATTGAAGTTTTTCTCAACCTTTCACCCTCAGATTGATGGTTTAACTAAGGTAATTAATTGTAGCTTGGGTTATTTGCTTAGATGTCTAGTGTGTGACAAGTTGGGTATTTGGGAGCAGTTGCTTATAACGATTTGGTTAATTGATTTACTGATAAGAGTCCATTTGACATAGTCTATAGTTTATCTCCTTGCTAGTCCATTGACCTCATCGTTGTACCACCTGATTCTCATCCTTCTAATTTTTTTTGGATCTAAGTAGTTAAATAATAAACTTGATACTCAACTTAGGAATCAAGTAGTTAATGAAGGTGACTATGTTATGGCATGGGTTCATCTTTAGCATAAACCTAATGCTGTATTGGTTGGGGGATTTAGGGATGAATTTGGAAAGGAAAAAGTATATTTTATTCACATTTCACCTACCATTTTCATTTCCCCTTCCAAATACCCTCATCAAATTCTCCAATCAAACACAGCATAAGCATTCCTTAAAAAAAAATTCATACTAGAGTTATTAAGTAAAGCCAATGACATCATCCATCGGCTTGGGCCTGGTGCATATTTACTCGAGTTACTGTCTGATATGATCATATGAGCATTAGAGCACCTCTAATAGCTGAGCATTATTGCCTAACTCATTCAATAGCCAAAAAAAAAAAAAAAATGCCGAACTTATATTTTAGTATGCTACAATGGCCAAAATGCTATATTTTGGCAATTTTGTTCCAATGGCGCAAATGCCATTTTTGGAGAACTTAAAAGTAGAGTTCCTGTCAAATTTTGACATTGACAACTCAAATGGCAGACCACTAGAGATCTTCCGGTTTTCAATATGAAGGATTTCTTTTCTTACTAGGGCACATTCAAGCCTTCCATAGTGCATGCATGTGTTTCAACAAGGGAGTTTTTACGTCTTCTGTACCAATGCCTCCCTGCATTTTACATGAGATTTATCAAGTTGAGAATGTGCTTGAGGCTTGAATATTAGTTCTTTCAATGGCAGCTTTAGAGTACCTTGTCCGGTAGAAGGAATGCTTCTGCGATGTTAATTGGACCATAGATGAGGAGTTGTGTCCTCGAAGAGCAGTGTTACGGTTGCCACTCTTCAGAGTCAGAATTCTTCTATGCTGAGAAGAAATGGTGGAGAATGTAGGAGACCCACCCTTCTATATGAGTCTAGGAAGGATGATTCTACCTTGACTAATTTTTATGTGGGATTAATTTTAAGAATTAATTATATAATGTCGTTTGTTTTTTAATTTATTGTGTAGTTTCATAGTTGGGACCTCGTGGTTTGCCTATAAATTACTAGGCTTATTGTTATTAGGAACTACCTTTGGTATTGAGATTAATTCTAATTTAGAAAATTGCTATATTTTTTTTTCCCCCTCTTAACTTTGCTTGTTCAAATCTCATCTGCTGTTTGGTATTAGTTTTCCATATATTTTTGGTGTTATTGTACCTGAAATGCCACTTGCTTTACAAGCATTTTCTTGAGTTTGTATTCTAAGAGGGCTACCTTGCTGGGAGGATATGAGTTTTATAGAATACAATGAGTTGTAGGATCAGAATTGGGAAACATACAGATGGGTCCATTACATCCTTGTGGTTTTAATTTTGCATGAAAGCAGTATTTTGATGTTTTGTAATTTTCATTATACTAACAAAAATGCAGTAATTTTCTAAGTTGAAGGTGTGGTGAAAAAAAGGGTTAGAAAATGTTATATTGATGTGATTAGAGATATGTATGAAGATGTGGTGACCACTATTAGATCGCTTGTTGGCGAGACGAGTGAATTTCCAATTACTGTAGGGTTATATCAAGGATCAATCTTAGGTCCTTATCTTTTCGCTTTAGTTATATATGAGTTGACACGCAATATTCAGGATGATGTGCCATGGTGTATACTTTTTGCAGATGATATCATGTTAGTGGATGAGACTAGAAAAGAAGTTAATACTAAGTTAGAGATTTGGAGACAAGCACTTAAATCTAAAGGATTTAGGATAAGCAGAACTAAGACCGAGTATATAGAGTATAATTTTAGTAACAGTTACAATGGAAACAGAGGAGAAGTGAAGATTGAGAACTAAAAACTACCTAAGAGTGAACATTTTCGTTATTTAGGATCAATTATCACAATGGCTGCGGAGATTGGAACAGATGTGGTCCATATAATTAAGGCGGGGTGGCTTAAGTGAAGGAGTGCATCTGGAGTACTGTGCGATAAACGAGTACCCATTAGACGAAAATGGACGTTTTATGGAACGGTTATTAGACAAGTGATATTGTATGGGACAGAATGTTGGCAACTAAGAAATAATATGTAGATAAGATGAGTGTTACTGAGATGAGGATGTTAAGGTGGATGTGTGGCAAGATTATAAAGGATAGAGTTAGGAATGAGTATATTCAAAAATGGGTAAGAGTATTACCGATAGAAGATAAGTTGAGAAAAAATAGATTGAGATAGTTTGGTCATATACAATGCAGACCAATAAATGCAGTAGTAAAGAGATGCGATACAGTGACGGTAGATAGTGGTGATAGGGGAAGGGGTAGACCTAGATTGATGTGGACTAGTGTAGTAAATAGAAATATGAATCTCTTTAATTTGACTAATGAAATAGCCTTAGATAGAGTCGAGTAGAGAAGAAGGATTCATGCAGCCGACCTCATTTAATGGGACTTAAGTCCTGGCTTAGTTTGGTTTGATTTCTTGCCTATGATCACTACAAGACGTAATAGCTTAGAGTTGTTCTTCAATTAAGAACTTGTTTACTTTGTGGGAAGTTAACTTTCTATAGCTATCTAGGGTCCGGACATGATTTCACGTTGTATCATCTTATCATTTGTGGTGTTTATGCTATGTGCGTTAATCTGTTCTTAGGGATTTTTCTGAACTTTCGAAGCTTCATTTGGATTTTATGTGCAATTCTCTTTCCATAGGTGTGATGCTCTGGGAATCTATCCCTAATTCCTAGTTTTAGAAGTGATTTCTAAAGATCTTCTTCCTCCTGATTTCTACATCTTAAAGCATTTAAACTCCAAAACCATATTTGCACTTGTCCCAAATTCAGCCCTCAAGTGTCATAGTTTCTCAACTTTAGCACCCTAGCTTGCTAAATATCAAAAAAGCCACAAGGTTATTGTTCACCGATACTGTCCACAGTGCCAAAAGTGTTTCTTTGCTTGCCATAGTGTTTCTAGTTCTAAGCCATCTATAGTTGTATAATGGATATTTTTTAATATTGTAGATGAGCACCTACCAAGAACTATTGTTCAATCGGTTTTGATTAACCAAACCAAACCGGACCAAACCTGAAGTCCCATCGAATGAGATCGGTTACATGAATTATTCTTCTCCACTTAACTCTTCAATCGGTTTTGATCAATTTGTTAATTAATTACGACAACATTATTATTATTAGTGCAAGGAAATGAGTTTCAGTTACTAGAAGCTTGATTTAAGAAGAGGCATATGTAAATATTTTCAAGAGTGAAAGGTGGATATGGGAGGCACGGATAATGTCATGAAAACTAGGTCCGTGAGGTAATACTGTTCTGAAGCATGCTTCGTTAAAAACTTTAGATGTTTTGTGCTTCCTGTTTCCAAGGCATAACTCCTGTTTCCAAGGCATAACTGAAAATCTCTCTTAAAGCAATGAACATGCCGCATACAGCTGAATCCATAGTCATTATAACTGTATGAGCATCCCTCTCTCACACTCTGGGGCCCACCCATGTGAGGGGAAGGGAAATAGGAATTTGCTGTATTTGTATTAAATTCTTTTCGTTATCTAGCATAGAGATAGAGCAGAGAAAATGGTGTTTATTTGGTTACTGACATTATTTTCTTAACATGAATTGATATAGTTGCGACAGTTCTTCTGACAGTGAACATGAAGCATCTAATCACACAAAGAGACACAAACAGAATGACAGGCCTAAGAAGGTGGTTTATCAGAACTTCTTTGCCACTCATTATATTTCCTGTTTGGAAAATAGGGTCATTTACTTTCTTTGCTTTACAGAACAAGGAAAAGGACAAGGGGAAGAGTCATCGACACAAACGCCATAAGCATAAAGTTAAAGAGGTTGGTCACTAATCTCTCTGTAGCTTCTTTTGTCTCTACACTATTTTATTTATTTTTTTAATCCTTATTGTAAACCATATTCTTAGTCTTAGAATGGTATAATATCTTTTGAAATCAATCACATTGTTTTGAAGTTTCATAGGGGTTTTGTCAACGTAACTTGACAAATTGAAGAAAAGTTATGCAATGGGGAAACAGAAAGGACTGTTAGGAATTGACTGTAGGATTGTTGTAATGGTGAAAGGAATATGCTAAGAAGCGTTGACACTTCTATCTGTGTCGGACACTGACACTCTTAGGACACGTGTCCAACACTCTTCAAAACGTGTCCTATTTTTTAAATTTTTTTAAGGACCCAGACACTCTTTGGACACTTACAAGACACACGTGTCAATCGCTTAAGCACATGTGTCTATCGATTAGACACATGTGAAACTAATTATAAGTTTAAATAAAACAACTTAAGATACAATAATAAAACAAAATCTATATAAATTTATAGGAATTAGTGTCATATTGCATTTTTATTATCTTTGAATGATATATTTATATATATAACAAATAATAAATATATAAAATTATATATTTCATGCGTGTCTTCCGCGTGTCGTGTCCTGCATTTTTTGAAAATTAACGTGTTGACGTGTCTGTGTCGTATCCGTGTTGTGTCACGTGTCCGTGCCCATGCTTCTTAGGGAATATGTAAAAGCATATGTTGGTTGGGGTTTTTGGGTTAGCTTGTATGTGAATGGGCCTTCATTAACATAGTTTTTAGTTGTTAAACTACTTCTGGACAATCATTTTCCAAGGAATTTTATACAAAATTGTTCCATGAAGTTTTGGAGTTTCATGTGAGTAATGCATTCAGCGAATTATTATTACTTTTACAATAATCTTTTTTGATGTGTATTTATTTTTACTGCTACTATTTTCATTGCTGCAACTTGCTATTGTTTCTAGTATTAGGGTGTCTTCATGGTTACGTCCACAATCTTATAGTGTTTGATATATCATATTCCATATAAGAGGTGCTTATAATACTTTCTGCTTTTCCATGGAATGGCTCTTCGAAATTGGAGCTGGGGTCTGTAACATGTTGATTGGGTGCTTCGTTGATTTGCCTGGATGATGTTTCTGCCTCGGGTTTGACCTGGCAATCGGAGCCATCTACAGAAGCAGCAGGATGAGAGGAGCAGCAGCCCTGTACAGCTGTCAAAGGTTTTACATTGCACTTATAGATTAAAAAATTTCAAAATTTCCACTTCATTTGCAGTAACTTTGTTATTTCACCATATCCAGTTTCTAGGTCGCGACAAAGAGGATGGTGTCCGCCGCAGTGTTGTCTCTGGAAAGAAGGTAAGGCTGTTTGCTAATATTTGTTCAATGACCTTGTTGAATATTTCATGTATGGAGATGATGAACGTCTTTGGATTGTTTGTTTATTTTTTTGTCTTTGGATTGTTTGTTAGATTCTGTTGAAGCTTGACAAATCGAAGGAGGACAAGTTGGCTGAAAATAATCGAAATGAATTGCTGAAATTCTTGAATGCTAGTTATGATTGAATTGAAGTTGCAAACATTTTGAAGTGAATGAGGGAATTGGTGAAATTGCTGCACATCTCAAGGGAAAGATCATTAATCTTCAGTAATGTTGATTGAATTATGGTTGCACGGAGTACCATAATACTGTGTTTGCCACTGGGTTATGGTATAACAAACTGGTTCTTTGCAGCCTCGCTTGGTTGGTTGGTTAGTTGTATTATACTTTATAAGATTTGAAGTTATTCTGTTACGCTATCATTGTTTTGATGATTAAAATACTTATTATCTATTTGTATTTTTTGACCATAACAAGATTTAGTTTTATTGAGATTGTCCTGCCGATCTCTCTTGATTTTTCAGTTTACTGGAAATGGTAATGAGAGGAAACACAGCGTGAATTAGGCTTGGGTAGTTTCTTTATGCAGTATAATAAGAATAAAAAAGAACTCTGATGATTTTTTCCCGTTTGATTTTATAATTTTTTTTTTCAATTTGGAGTCACAAGAGCATGTGATAAACCAAGTGAACTGCTGTGGGATCCTTAAAAATCAACGAAAACCACCTCTCCTAAGCCAGATAATTTATGTTCAATGTGGTATGGTTGGTGAAAAAAAAAAAAGAACATCACTACCACCATGACGGAGCATTGGACATTCCCTCTTAAGGGCGGGGATGGAAGCCTCAACATATTTCCGTTCGAGCATTGCTGTAGACCCCAGTAGGGGGTGACCTCCACGTACACGTACACGTGGGGGTCGGCCAATCAACACCCACTGAGGGTGCTAGGGGTCTCCCCCATTTTCCTTTCCGTTCGGACTAGCAGGTGGAGGAATGTTACATATCTGGTAATTGTGGTGGTAATTGAGGTAATTGAGCAGGTGGAGGAATATTACATATCTGGTAATTGAGGGGAAAGTGAAATCCAATTACGCCTTGCCCTATTACCATTTTTACTTTAATTCAGATCAAATAATTTCAATCTTATAAATCTGAGGAAAATTTTCATTTCCTGGTCGATAACTATATTAGATTATTACCAATATTTTTTAATTTTACAATTTTAGAAAAAATAGAAAAAAATTAGAACTTCTAATTACATGATAATTATAGGACATTGATGAAATGAAAAGGAAATCCTTTTGAACAACAAAAAGCTTTTATTTTTAGATTGGCCACATGGAGTCAAGTGTAATTAACACAGAAATTATATTGTTAAAATGACAATTTGAGCCATGGTGTCCATGTTATCAGAGGGGTAGAAGTGAACAAGTGACATGCTCGGCCAAATTTGAAATAGAGTTGTCTTATAATAACACAATACGTACTAACCTAAGTCCGATTTGATGATTGAGCTTAAGTAAAATTTTTAAACTTGGAATATATTTATATTTAGGGATGACAATTTCTCCCCGCCCCCACTTTGCTCCTGCATCTCTTACTTGCTTTTCATGAGTTTTTTCTGCCCTTGATGAGAAAGTAGGACAGAAACAATTCCCTTTTCATACCTTATTATATTTCGTCCTATTTACAATCTAAATATAAAATAATATTGATAGTTTAATCATTTTGATGTTGTCTTATGGTTAAAAGTTCAAAAATTTCAATTAATCCCTTTATAAATTGTTTTCAATCTTTAACAACAAAGTTAAATAATATAAAATTTAAATACATGTAATTTTTCTTTATTATGTACAAACAAAATATACGTATATATAATTTGCGGGCCAAGCCGACCCACGATGGACTCCAACCAAGCATGATTCCCAAGCCTGCTCATAGTTATAAATGGGCCTAGCAAATTTAATCTACCCAAATCCATTGAGGCCCAAATGCAATTAAATTTAAGGACCAGTTGGGCAAGCCCCTCTCTCCCTGTGTATATATATTGTAGAGGCAGGAGGAGTTTCATTACTAGCGATCGTCATATTAGGGTTTGTAGAGTTTCTCTCTATTCTTGCCGCATTCCTTTTTCTCCAGATTATCTCTGCAGCTGTTGTGCATGAATCAAACAAAATTCGATTCTCATAATCTTTAGTTCTCCACTATTCAATCTAGATTCGGTGTTACTTTTTCTTTGTTTTCTCTTTTTTAGATTATGTTCGGATCATTGATTGTTTCATAAAGAGATTTACAAAAGGGAAGAAGAAAAGTTGTGTTATTTCTTTTTCTTTTTTGTTCTTTCTCTGCAAATCAATTCTCAAATTTATATTTAAATACAGTTTTAGTGGGCAAATCGCACATAGTTCTTCTTGGGAATCTCCTTTTAGAGGGAAATGATTTCCAGGATTTTATTTGTGCGTATAATAATCAAGTCCTTTCTGCTTAAGCCTTCTCCACGCTAAAAATATGGAGTTGTGCTTCAATGTTATTGGATAACATTTCCCATAATATATATACACATATTTTTGCATTATTAGTTTCATTCAAAAATTGTGTTTGCCATTAATCATAGATTTTGGTTTCATGATTTTTTCTTCAACCAACAAAAAAAATTTTAAAATTATTAAAATATTATAGGACTGATATGTAAATTTCCTTTTCTTAAGAGGTAATTGTTGAAAGGGTAAGTTACAATTGTTTGGTTTGTTTTTGGAAGAGTTGTTTTTGAAAAAAAATTTGGGAAGAGAGTTTAGAAATTTTTTTGGTTTGTTTGGTTGTATATTTTGGGAGAGTTGTTTTTTTGGGAGTTTGGGATGATTTGATATTTTGGGAGAATTTGAATAGATGTGTGTGAGAGAAAAAATGATTAAGAAGGAGAGAGGAGAGAGAAAAAGTGATTGATTGATGTGTAAGAGATAAAGTGATTTTGAAAATTTTTTGAGAAAAACTCAAATCAAATAATTTTTTAGAAATTTTTTTTTAAAACTCATCTCCCAAATGTAAACCAAACATACCTAATATGTTTGAAAGGGTTGTCTATGCTTATTGAAAGGGTATTGTTCATAGGTAATTGTTGAAAAAGTGTACATTACAATAGTTTATGGATGGGGAGGAAATTTGTTTGTAGAATACACACATCATCCCTCACAAAAAAATACAAAATGAATCAATGGCGCTATGTGTAATTTGCACTATTAAGTCCAATATTTTGACCAAAAACAATTTTAATTGTAATTCATTGATAAAGGGAGAAAACGCCAAACATGTCAATCATCCTATGCCAAACATGACAATCATCCTCTCGGGCAAAAAGAAGGCAACAGGGGGTTCCAAGTTACCAATCTGGTCTAATACCCACTTTTGACAATTAGGGGTTTTTTGTTTGGACAGAGGGAAAATTGTAATGCAATGAATCACGATTAGGGGTTTCTTGTTTGGATGGAGGGAAAATTGTATGAAACCTTTGAAAAAAGAGGATGAATCAAAATATATCAAAATATAGTTGTTACGCCAAAGCTAGGCGTAAAGAGAATGCCATTGCCTTATAAGGTTGTACTATTACACTAGGTTCCTGAGATGAGAAAGAAATAAAATGATTTTTATTTTTCACTTTTTTGTTTAGATGAACTATAAGTAAAAGAGGATATATGGTTAGTTGATGCATTATAATTTTTTTGTAAAGAGCAATTTTGATTTTTTTTTAATCAAATTTCACTATGTGTGAGAATCATAATTTAAATTGGTGTGATTTTATTTTTCCTCGCAATTTCTCTTCACTTTTCACATCATTAATCATCTAAACAAATAATGAGAAATTTTATCCTTTTTATTTATTATTATTTTCTTTTCCCACCAACCCTTTCAATCCAAACGGACCATTAAGCTAGAGAAATTAGGACAACTAGTTTTGCAAGGGTTACTGTACTAATGCAAATTTTGAATGTTACTGCAAAATTTTCTTTCGGTGAAAGTGATACTTGTGTTTGGTGCAAGTGCAACATGTACATGGTGATAAGTGTGCATAACCTACACAATTTTCACAACCACATTGGTAAGAAGTGAAATAAAAAGGAAAATAAAAGGAATAACAATTTTTTTATGCACTTGCATCAAACACAAATATCACTTGCACCTAAAAAAAAATTTGCAGCAACATGGAAGGGGCGGGAGAAGTTTGAGAGGTTCCAATGGCTAGGGTTCGGTCGATTAGGTTGTTCGGTGGTTAAGGAATGGACTAGAGCAAAAGAGGAAGGTATAAGAGGGGTATGGGAGTGGCGGAAGTGGATGGAAGAGGTTTGGAGTTGTGGAGGAGGTTGGGGGTGGTAAGGGAGTGATCGTCAAGGGCTGGAATTACAGAGGTAAGAAAATGAGGGGAATTTGATAAATTGAATGAGTGATTTTTACAAGTTTATAATTGTTGAACAATCGTCACTGTATTTAAATAGATTAATTCTGCTTGTGTACTTAACAATAAACAGAAAACAAAAGAAATAAAGGAAAGGAGAGAAAAATGTTTGATTACAAAAATCAATTAAATAAATAAAAACAGATTTTATTTTGTTACAAAACAAAATTAAAATCTGATTTAAATAAATAATAAAAACAGAAAATAAATGAATAACTTACTTGATTAATATGTTGAATATTATTCTGATCAAGTTCAGTGTTTGACACTGTGTCTTTAAGACAGATTCGTCTTCTTCTCGGTACTTTCAGAATATGGACGTCTATCTCCTAGGATGAAATGATCAACAACAAATATATGCAGCACTACAATATATTTGTACAACGAACACACTAAGTGTTTTATACTCTCTCTCACAAGAAAATAATGCAGCAAAATGAAGAGTACGAATGCATAATTTTATGGACTAAAATTAGTGAATCTGATAACAAATGAGGGCTAGTCTATTTATAGATGGATTGGTGGCTTTTCCATTTTGAATTAAACAGGTACTGTACTTGTTCAATTTGAATTAAACAGATACAAATCTGTTTAAGGCACTGTTTGGTTTGAAATTCGGGTGGATTTGAATTTGAACAAAACAAATTCGGTTTTGGGTTTGAATCTGGACAGATTCGGGTCTATCTATGAAGAGGTGCAACAATTTGAATTTAAAATTTAAATCTAGACAGAAATTCGAAATGAATTTTTGGACAAATTTTATTTCAAAAAATAAATTTAAATTCAAATGTTTTTGGCCGAACAAGCCTAACCCATCCTCACACCACGCACCCGCGACCAAGCCCGGCTCAACTAGACGGACGGCGGTGCACGCGCATGTGGTGATTTTTGGGTCCAATGGGTCTAGCCCATTTTGCCCATAATCTCCTTCTCTACAAAACTTGGGTACCCCTTGGGGCACAGCCCAAGTTCCAATGCCATACCTTATAAACCCATTCAAACCTTCCCACCAAATCAATGTGAGACAAGTCTTATTCAAACCTTTAAGGATTTTCCACAAAAACTCCATTTTCATGGAGTATACTTTGGCTTCAATTTCTCATTCACTCAATAATGGTTTTGAGCAACAAAATATACCACGTGAATCACAATGCGGCATAGAACGCGTTATCACTTTGACTCGCGAAAATCGACGCTCGAGTCCCACCTAAAAATTATACCAAAGTTAGGAAAAAATTCTGGTTTACCCAGAATTTTCCCAACCATTTCCAACAATCCCCCTACATGAATAGAATTTGATGACAACAAAAATGCAACAATATGCAGACTTTATCGAAAGAGTATAAATCGAAAATATCTTGTATCAGGATAGGTAGCTTTCGACCTTAAACCTTCCTTAGTGATAACCTATCGGACTTACTAGCTAACCAATGGACGTGATGCCTTGAATTGTTTAGCCGTTTGTGTAAGCCAAGACAATAGATTTCACACAAAATATCTTCTAACACATCGTGGTTCTCACTGTTGTGTTCATTTTGGCCTTGAAAGCTCCTGGTTTTCATGAGTGTTTTTAGAGAATTTAGCCTCTTCATTCTCATAAAACCGGCCCCAGTTCGACACTCATATAGGTGATTCTAATTGTGAGTATCTCTTTATACTAGTCTTAATTTATATGCCTAAATTAAGATATAAGTAATCATTAAAAGCAAAACTTATCCTTATACCCTGCAGACAACATATGTTGCAGATATCACTCTCACCATAGGAATGGGTAAGGAATTTTAATCCCTCAGTGATTTCTGGTGAGCCACACATAACTTAGTTGTCCCTTTGAATTTAGTTCTTGGGATCTCTAGTCATATAAGTAGGGTTACCATTATGACGACTCTTATGTAATAGGCTTTAATCCTATCCCCTTCGATGAACTATACACTAGCTCTTTTGTCAAACCTTTTGTTAACGGATCCGCAATATTCTCTTTAGATTTTATATAATCTATTGAGATTATTCCATTTGACAACAATTGCCTTACGGTATTATGTCGATGACGAATATGTCGTGACTTACCGTTATACATATGATTCTGTGCCCTGTCTATTGCAGATTGACTATCACAATGAATGCAAATAGCTAGCACAGGTTTTGGCCACATTGGAATGTTTTCTAAGAAGTGACAAAACCATTCTGCTTCTTCTCCTGCTTTGTCTAAAGCAATGAACTCAGATTCCATTGTGGATCGTGCGATGCATGTTTGTTTTATGGACTTCCAAGAAACAGTTGTGCCTCCCAGAGTAAAGACATATCCACTAGTGGATTTTGAATCTTTAATATCCGATATCCAATTGGCATCACAATAACCTTCAAGTACTGCTAGATATTGAGTAAAGTTCAAACCAAGATCACGAGTAAATCTTAGATATCTAAGAACTCGAATGATCGCTTTCCAATAGTCTTCTCCGGGGTTACTAGTGTACCTACTCAATTTACTGACAGCATAAGCTATATCAGGACGAGTACAATTCATTAGGTACATTAGGCTTCCAATGATTTGGGAGTATTTTAACTGAGACACTGCGTCACCTTTATTTTTCGATAAATAAAGACTGATGTCTACAGGTGCTCTAGCTATATTCAAATCATCATTGATAAATTTATCAAGAATTTTCTCAATATAATGAGATCGAGATAACGCATATCCGTAAGATGTTTTAGTAATTTTCATTCCTAATATAACATCTGCGACCCACATATTTTTCATATCAAATCTTTTGTTAAGTATTTGCTTAGTTGATTTGATCATATTTTGACTACTTCCAATGATAAGCATGTCATTCACATAAAGACAAACTATGATATATCCGTAGTGAGTGTTTTTAACATAGACGCATTTGTCACATTCGTTTATCTTAAATCCATTAGTAAGTATTGCATGATCAAATTTTTCATGCCATTGCTTAGGTGCTTGTTTTAATCCATAAAGAGATTTTACAAGCCAACAAACTTTCTTTTCTTGCCCTGGCATTACAAACCCTTCAGGTTGTTCCATATAGATCTCTTCATTTAGGTCACCGTTTAAGAAAGCTGTCTTAACATCCATTTGATATATTTCTAAATAAACAATTCTGCTATAGCAATAAGCATGCGAATGGATGTTATTCTTGCCACAGGAGAATATGTGTCAAAATAGTCCAGACCTTTCTTTTGTCTGTAACCTTTAACTACAAGTCTTGCTTTATACTTGTCAATTGAACCATCTGCTTTCATTTTTCTCTTGAATGTTCATTTATATCCAAGATGTTTAGAACTTGGTGGAAGATCCACTAATTTCCAAGTATAATTGTGCATAATGGATTCAATTTCATTATTAATAACCTCTTTCTACAAAGGTGCTTTAGGACCTGTCATTGCTTCCTTAAAGCTTTGAGGTTCATTTTCCAATAGGTATGTCAGAAAATCTGGATCAAAGAATTTTGATGCTCTCGCTCTCTTACTTCGTCTTGGTTCATCATCAGTTAAATTCTGTTGGTCGATACCATTACTAGTCTCTTGTGTTTGATTGTCATTAGTCTCTTGACTTTGTATACAATCATAAGTTCTTTTCTGTGAACTTAATTCCTGCCTTTTCTTGTGAGGAAAGACATGTTCAAAAAAACACAGCATTCCTTGACTCTATAATAGTGTTCACATTTATATCAGGTATTTCTGATTTATAAGTCAGAAATCGATATGCACTACTATTCTGAGCATAACCAATAAACACACAATCTACTGTTTTTGGTCCAATCTTAGTCTTTTTAGGAACAGGAACTTCAACTTTTGCCAAACACCCCCACACTTTTAAGTGTTTGTAGGAAGGCGGTCGACCTTTCCACAATTCATAAGGAGTGGTGTTCGTTTTCTTGTGGGGTATTCTGTTAAGAACATAATTAGCAGACAATATTGCTTCCCCCCACAAGTTCTGTGGTAAGCCTGAACTTAGTAACATGGCATTCATCATTTCTTTTAAGGTTCTATTCTTCCTTTCAGCAATTTCATTTTGCTGAGGAGAATAGGGTACTGTAGTTTGGTGAATGATGTCAAGTTGTGCACAAAATTCATTTAATGGTGCATCAAATTCACCACCCTTATCACTTCTAATATAAATCCAAATATAACATCCATCACTTGTTTGTCTATGATGTGCTTAATTCATAACTTTCAAATCATGATTCAGAAATTTCAAATGAAAAATCCAAAATAATTATGACTACACAAATCATAATTAATGTTTTGACAAAATCATATCCTTATAAAATTTTTCCCAAAGAATCAAACAATTCAAAAAACCCATTTGATTGTAAGAGATACAATCAAATATTTGTGACAAAAGAAAATTACATTATCTCATCTAATGCAAGAGATATACTCCCATATTAATATAATGATTTATGGTTTAACAAATTCTACTACGCAAGTAAAATAATAATTAACAACATCTCATGTCACAAATTCAACAAATAATAATCCACATAAAAGATTTCTCAAAATTATTTCCAATTAAATGGAACTATTTAAATAATCATGTTTACATTTCTCTGGTATTTAAATACCCATTCAAAATTTGATTAGAAATACTCAAATTAATCTGCTTATGTACAAAGTCAACATATCAATTTATCATTCCAAATCACATGAAATTATTTTTAAAGAAATAACTTGAGTTGATATCAATATCATGCATATTAAATGCATCAAATAAAAATAATGAATTAACAAAATAAATTTATCATGCATGATCCCATAACTTGCATCATGAGATAAAAAGATTCTCAACCCATAAATAAAATCCAACGTGTTTTAAACTTTAAACTCCAAAAACGACAAAACATACCTTCATTTAATCAGTTTGATTTGTACACATATAAACTAATTATATATACATTCAAATGTTCTTTTAAATATATATATTTTCTAACTCATGTGCAGAAACTATTCACGACTACGGATCCACACACAGAAATAAAGAATGATTCAGAAAACCAATAAAGTAAATAAACTTGTTACAAAGGTTTCTTCGTCATAAAAATGAAATTAGTTTGTAAAACTAATATTTTACTCCAGAATCAAATTCTTCCATGTATTCTGACGATGAACTATGATAAAATCAAAAGAACTAACACCCTTTCACAAAGGGTTCAATAAATTAAGCAACATTCAAAACGAAACCGTAAGATACGTACAAAGTTACATAACTATACAAAAAATTAAATCATAAAACAGAATTTAATTTTGTAAAAAATAAAAGAGACAAGAATTTTAATTAAAGAAAATTCAGAGAATATTTTTGACAATCAAAATTAATTTTCTAGTTACTAAAACCAGAAAATAAATTATAACACAAAATAATTTTATTTTCCTTGTTACTAAAACTAGGAAAATAAAATATCACAAAATAATTTTATTTTCCTTGTTACTAAAACTATAAAAATAAAATACCACAATAATTTTCTGTAATACCAAATAAAATTCTGCAATTGTTAATAACAGTAGTATATTATTACTAGTTGTCAAAAAAAATAGACAGTGTATTACTACTATCTGTCAAATAGTTTATAATACTATTTGTATTTTCCAACCAGAATATCACTTTGAGAAACACAGAAAATTAAATACAATAAAGATACAAAAATAGTCTGTCTTAAGATTGTTGGACAATCTTTACTGTATTTAAATAGATTAATTCTGTTTGTGTACTTAACAACAAACAGAAAACAAAAGAAATAAAGGAAATGAGAAAAAAATGTTTGATTACAAAAATCAATTAAATAAATAAAAACATATTTTATTTTGTTACAAAAACAAAATTAAAATCTGATTTAAATAAATAATAAAAACAGAAAATAAATGAATAACTTACTTGATTAATATGTTGAATATTATTCTGATCAAGTCCAGTGTTTGACACTGTGTCCTTAAGACAGATTCGTCCTCTCCTCGGTGCTTTCAGAATATGGACGTCTATCTTCCAAGATGAAATGATCAACAACAAATATATGCAGCACTACAATATATTTGTACAACGAACACACTAAGTGTTTTATACTCTCTCACAAGAAAATAATGCAGCAAAATGAAGAGTATGAATGTAGAATTTTATGGACGAAAATTAGTGAATATGATGACAAATGAGGACTAGTCTATTTATAGATGGATTGATGGCTTTCCATTTTGAATTAAACAGGTACTGTACCTGTTCAATTTGAATTAAGCAGATACAAATCTGTTTAAGGCACTGTTTGGTTTGAAATTCGGGTGGATTTGAATTTGAACAAAACAAATTCGGTTTTGGGTTTGAATCTGGACAGATTCGGGTCTGTCTATGAAGAGGTGCAACAATTTGAATTTAAAATTTAAATCTGGATAGAAATTCGGAATGAATTTTTGGACAAATTTTATTTCAAAAAATAAAATTTAAATTCAAATATTTTTAACTAAAAAAGATTAGTATTGGGCCGAACAAACCCAACCCAACCTCACACCACGCACCCACGCCCAAGCCCGACCCTACCGGACGGACGGCGCGTGCGCATGTGGTGATTTTTGGGTCTAATGGGTTTAGTCCATTTTATCCATAACCTCCATTTCTACAAAACTTAGGTACCCTTTGGGACACACCCCAAGTTCCAATGCTATGCCTTATAAACCCATTCAAACATTTCTATCAAATCAATGTGAGGTAAGCCTTATTCAAACCTTTAAGGATTTTTCACCAAAACTCCATTTCCATGGAGTATACATTGGTTTCAATTTCTCATTCATTCGATAATGGTTTTGAGCAACCAAATATACCACGCAAATCACAACGCGGCATAGAACGCGTTACCACTTTGACCCGTGAAAATCGACGCTCGGATCCCACCTAAAAATTAAACCAAAGTTAGAAAAAAATTCTGATTTATCCAAAATTTTTCCAACCATTTTCAACAATAATTAGTCCTACTTTTATTTTTATTTTTTAACTATTGGTAGAAGGGGACAAGGGAAAGGGAGCTGCATAACGCAACGATACGAAAGCTTCACACCCGATGAGAGAGCATTACATTTCAGTAATTTCAAAAAAATTTCGATGATATGTGATTCGCTTAAATTCACCATTTACTACTCCTACCATATTTTCGGAGTTTTTTTTGGTTAATATTCTAAAAAAAAAAAAAATTTAGAGAATTAGCTAACTTTTCAAACTATTTAAGAAATTAACCTACTTTTTGAAATTACATTTTGAAAATGCGATTTTGAAATTGAAATTACATTTTCAACATGCAATTTCACATTGAAATTGCATGTTGAAAATACAATTTCAAAAAGTGAAATCCATGTCATCATAAATTGCATTTTCAACATGCGATTTTGAGGTAAAATTACATGTTGAAAATACAATTTCAATTTAAAATTATATTTTCAAAATGCGATTTTAAAAAGAAGATTAGTTTCCTAAATGATTTGAAAAGTGGATCAATCCTCTAAATTATTATTTTTTTTGAAGAATATTTTTAAAAAAAAAAAACTCCATATTTTCCCTAATTTCAACTTATGATAGAAAAGTGGGCATGAAAATAGACCACTTCTCAGCATGTATGGGTGAGGTGGCAATTTCAATGGCATCTCCCACGCCCTTAGGAAGTTACATAGTAGTACAATACAATGGGCAACTCAACTCAAACAATACTCTTTGCTTTCTCATTCTTCTCTTTGTATTTGTTAAAAAATATTCATTGTGTTTGATTTTAATTTTTTAGATTTAATTTTTTAAAAATTGAGTTTTTTGTTATATTTTTATATTTTTGCATATTTTTTTGTTTTTAGTGAATATTTTTAAAATTTTAAGTAATTTTTGTACTTTTTTAGATGCATCTTACTTAAATGTATCTAAAAATTAATTATCTATAAAAAAATATTTTAAAAAATTAATAAATACACAAAAATACGAAAAATGTATTGAATTCTCGTTTTTTTTTTTTTTTGTATTTTTGATATTTAGTGGATTTTCTATAGATTTTTTTCCACAAATATTATATTTATGTTAGATGTATCTAAAAATTAAAAAAATTGCTTAAAATATTAAAAAAATTTCAATGAAAACAAAGAAATAGAAAAAATAAAAAATTTTAATTTTCTAAAAAGTAAATCCTGAAAATCTAAACCAAACAAGCTGATATTATTTTCTCTTTTATGCCAAACCTTCTTCACTTAAAACACAAATCAAAATAATAATGGATCAAACATTTGAAATCATGTGGTTGGAACAATAGATTCTGTTTTAGGGCTGGTTTGGGGTAACCTGAATCAGCCAAAAAGTCAAAAAGTTACTCCAAAATCCAAAAAGATATCACTATTCATAAAAAAAAAATTAAAAAATTAATTTTCTACCAAAAAAGTACACACCGAAGTCAACAATTTGCAGCTGCTGTGCTGCGGCAGTGACCAATGTTGAAATGATTGGGTGTGATTTGCACACACACCGCTGTTTGGCTTGTGGGGGCTATCACGGGTCCCGTTTTGATAATCTGAACCGTGAAATGTGTAGAACTCGTCGAGTACTATATGTCTGCAAAAAATCACATTGATCGGATATCGATAACTATATGATCAAATCAGTTATATATAACAAATGGATGGTGTTATAATTAATGATTGAAAAATAAATAAATCTGATCAGATAGCTATCGATATCCGATTAACTTGATTTTTTATAGGTACATAGTGTTCGACGAGTTATACACATTGAACGGTTCAGATTATTAAAATGGGACCCGTGATGACCCCCACGGGCCAAACAAAACCGTCCAGTGCTTTGTACAAAAATTAGCTAATAATTTCCAATTCCAATACACTCCTTCCGATTTGTACGGCTGGGGCCCACCTCTCACTAATCATCTCTTACACACTTTTTTTATACAATTTTTTAATACACATTTTTTCATAAAAATCCAAAAAGTTAACCCAAACCTCCATATTTTTTTCTCAACTTTTTTAGTCCAAAAAGACAAAAAGTGCACTTTTTTAGGACACCCCAAACCAGCCCTTATTCTTCCTTTTGACAAAGATCACACCACTAGAAAATAGATTTGAGTCGAAATTATTTGTGACCATAATAATGTCATAAAAAGTCATTATTTGAGGCGGTAATACAATGCTATCAAGAAAGAAAAAGTTATTATGGGTGTCAATTTCCGACCACACTGCCAAACAGGTACTCAGCTGGAGAACACTGGCAGAATAGATTAAGCCCGAACGACCTGTCAACAAAAAGAAGAGATTCCGGCGGTGCTTTGTCCACCCGGGGGCACTCCGACGATCAAGTCAGTTATCTCTCAAAGATAGCAAAAGTACTTAACTCACTATTCAAAATACCAAAAGCGTACCTTAGACCTACGAGGGTGCCTCTCTTTTACAGCTAACACTGACCTATTCCTAATAGAAGCCTAGCTCCAATGAATTCTGTCTCAATGTTAATCTTGGACTCCTAGTTAAATTGGGATAAACTTTCTAAGAGTCTTATCTTTATCCAGACTGAAGTCCTTCCTAATTCTAAGGCTCTTATCTTTTATCCCTTATCCGCTTATCCCGAATTCCGGTATTCTCGCAAATAACCTCGGCCTTTCCGAGATTACCTCGGCATCATGACCAGCACACGTGGCACCTCGGCTGACACTTCGGTGCCACCTCGACCACGTGTTGTCATCCAAAAATTATGTCCCCACAACTGTCCTCTAAGTTCTATTACCTCGGCCTCCTGAGATGATGGAACCTGTATCATTCATTCCATTTAGCATATCGGCTAAACTCGATTTATCCTTCATTACTGAGGTCATCATTCGTCGGCTCAATACGACCAAGACTTAGTCTGTTTTCATCAATGTTTCAGAACCAATACCCAAGTTTGTTCAAGTTTCTCAGCCGAAATTATCCCCCTAGCCGAGGTTCTGCTCCATTAAATCAAGAACTCCAACAGTTTCAACACGCGTATGAGCTGTCACGCACGGTATTTCAACCGTTTCAACCACACGTCCTTTCCCCACTGAGCCGTGTCTGACACGCGCCATCATGTCGCATCGCACTCGCATGCGTCGTCTGACAAGCACGTCATCCTAGGCACCGTAATTGCCATTTTGTCACCATTTCATGTGTTTGATCAAAATCACTTCTCTCTCTCTGTCTTTTCACATTTTTACCATCGTTTTCGTGCAAGTTATCTCTCTCTACTCTCCCAAATCCGCCATTGTTTCAAGCTCTCAAGCTCTGCAACCACTTCCATTCTTCTCCTCCGACGAAGCTTTTGTTGATCTTCTCCGATTGCTGCCATCATTTGACTCCGGCGTACTCAACACTGGCTTCATTTTCTTTGGTCAGTCACCATTTCCTCCTTTATCAGTCTGTGTTTTTCTTCACTGTATTACTCGCTGCCATTGCCAAGTTCACGTTCTTGATTGCAAATCTGTGTGTATGAATTTAATCATATATCTGAGCATGTTTATTTTATGAATTTTCTTTTGCCCAATCTTCTTCTTGAATATACTCACATGTTCACCCATTTGTTCATTTTTGCCACTATTCTTGGCCTCACACTCTTGTACACACTTTGTCACTGTGTTCTTGATAGTGGATCACTATTCTTGATTCTGAATCTTCGTTCTTGTTTCTGCTTTCTGTGTTTTCTCCAGATTCTTGACTTCAATTCTTGTCTCCATAGTCTTAGGTTTGGGATTTGTTGTAGAACCCATGATTTTTAGGAAAAATTGAAACGAATTCCCCTTAGATCTTTTTAGAAAAATTTGCCCTAACATACTTGCAGTTTTTAGCCGAGATCCCTCAAACCCCTACAAAACACTTCCTTCTAAAATCCAACACCTTCCCCCAAGCCGACGTCATGGGTATGTGGAGGTATAAGGTAGACACCCCTACTAAGTTAGAATATTTTAGGCAAGAGTTTTCCATCCCGGCCGACGTCTATCTGAGGTTGGCAGGGGAGGAAGACTCCATCATGCCTAACGGGAACTTCATGCCCTTCCCTGTCGTAGCCTTCACAGAATGAGGACTCAGGTTCCACTTGATATCCTTTTTCGAGAAGTTCTCCATTACTATAAATTGAACTCAATGCAGCTCGCCATTAACTCTTACCGAGTTATCAATGGCATAATAGCTTTAGCTAAAAAAGAGAACGCTAGGGTTACTCTTGCCGACATCCAGTACTGCTACACCATGTATGGCCTTAAGTCAGAAAAATGCTACATTTACTATCTTAAGCCGAGGTCGACCCAATACAAACTCATCGCCGACCTCCCTGATTCCAACAAGGGTGCCGGGGACGATTATTTCATCGTCTCGGGCAACTGAAAGTTCCTTCCAGATGACGACCTTCACCTCTATTCCTTAAGCCAAACAGTTTTTAGAGAGGGAGATGGTAAGAGCCCAGCGTCATTTTTACTTGTTTTCAAGTCTTTTTTACTTGGATTCTGTTTGTGTGTTCTAACGTCTGTTTGATTTGTCTTTACAGCTCTTCCTCAACCCCGAAGGATTTTCGCAAAAACTTCCACGCCAGCAAGGACTTGAAGAAGCTGCTGGACTTGCCTATTAACCAGCGCAAGGCCCCTCTGCTTCTGGATTTCATCCCAACCTACAGATCGATTCTTCCCAACGTTCCAAAGAAGAAGAGCAAGTCTCCTCCTTCCGCCACAACTCCTCCAACAACTTCATCACCTTGGCCAGATCAAGGATCAACCTCTGATCCAACAGAACAACCATCAACTTCAGCTCCACAGCTGATCACTCATTCTCAACGCAAATGCCGACGTCGTACAGTTCCTGCCGCCGAGATGGGTTATAAGAAGGCCGTGGCAAACGACCTTCTCACCGACATCCCTAATACCGTCTCCGCACAACCATCACCATCCCAGACTCAGCCAAAGCCGAAACAAAAAAGGCTGAAGAAAGCACAACTCAATGCAACGGTGACTTAGATTGATAATGAGGACACCTTGCCGATATCAAAATTGGCCGAGGGTGAGAAGACCTCCTCCGCTGCGGAGAAGAGGCCCGCCGAGGCCGAACCATCTGAGTCCACCAAGTCAAAGAGGCCGAGGTTAACCTCTGCGGCCACCTCGGGGTCTCTCAAATCTGATGCCCTCTGGACCCCACCCATCACAATTGAGGACAAGCCAGTCAGAACTGGTCACAGCGCTGATGACATTGAAGTCGACGTTGCCCTCTCTACAGCCTTGCTCCTTCCCAATGATCTCAATCGAAACACTGAGTTGAGTGAGTACGAGAATTTTGCTTTGATGTTGCAGCGCTCCATCCAAGTAAGCCCTTAACAATTGATACTTTTCATTTTCTGTTATTTCATATTTAGAGAGTTTTACTAACATTTGTTCTTTTTCATTTCTTCTAGGCGATCTAGCATAGCCACTCCTTCGCGATGCAAGCCTTCGCCATCAAGAAGGAGTTGGCCCAAAAGACAAAGGAGGCTGCCAATTTGTCCAAGTCCCTTAGCAAGGTCGAAGGAAAAATGAAGGCCTTGACAGATCAGGCTGAGGCAGCCAAGAAAGTTCAAGACGAGGCCGAGGAAAAAGCTGATGCTGCAGAGGCCATTACCAAGGTCCTTGAGGCCGAAAAGAATGAGGCCCAAGTGAAGACTGTCGAAGCCCAGGCCGAGCTCCGCGCTGCCCTGGCCACAAAGGAAGCCGAGATCAAAGCGGCTGATGAAAAGGCGTACGCCGAGGGTGTAGCTGACGTCAAAGAGGATTACAAAAAACAAGTGAAGCAGGCATGCAACAAGGGTTTCACCCTTGGTTGGATGGCTGCTCTGAAGAAATTGGTTGTCCCTGAGGACTCTCCCCTAAAAAATGCCAGCAACCTTATCCTGACATTCCCCTCCACTCCAAGCCTATCCGAGGACGAGGCTGAGTCCGAGGAGGAAGCTGTGGCCGAAAAGTTTGAGAAGGTGGAAGCTGCTGGAGCCAAGTCCCCGACTTTGAATTAGCAAGTCGTGGACTTGTCTCAAGATAAGGAGGATGAGGTCTCCAAAGATGCTACCCCTGAGAAGACGATGTTTGACGCGCTTATCGCCGAGAAGAGCATCGACCAGACTCTTCAAGAGATCGATGCTGAGCTCGTGGCTGAGAAGGCTACTGAGAAGTCTTCCCAAATGTCTTTGGGGCCGAGACATAACCCACCGCCAACGCCGAGTACTTTACGTTGACGCTTTTCTCTATTTCTTGTGCCTTGTACTTTTTCTTTTACTTTTGAAACATTATAAGCTTTAATTTTGGCCGACGTGCCACTTTTGTAATCTGAACAATTACTCTTCAATGTAAGGCCGAAGTGCCTTCTTTCCTTATCTGAATGCACTCTCTAATTTCTTCTTTCAGGGTGATTGAATGTTTGTCTTCCTTTTTACTGTCTTGTATGATTCTACACTTAGAATTATTTGCATGTCTTTGAAGTACACCTTAAGTGTGTAATCTCCTCGGGGTAAAATACCTCGGATACACCCCCCGACTGTTTATCTCGGTCTTAACTTGACACTTGAAAAACATTGTAACATGTCACTTCACTTTCAGTTTATCAAGACTTCTGTCTTCCACCATTTTCCAAATCTTGTTAATATGGTAATCTTGGCAATATTTTGCAGATACTTCTTTAGAAATAATTTTGGCTTAACTTTATCTTGTAGATTGGTCTTAATTTCAACAAGTGTTAAACCAAATTTTCTTTCAACATGACCCTGGCTTAATCTTCAACTTGTAAATTTTTCTCAAAATTTCAACAAGTGTTAAACCAAAATTTTAACTTGTAAATTCCAACTCGCAAGCATTATTCTCCAACCCTATGCCCCCTAATGTGAACTTAAGTTCCACTTAGGTTCTCATTTAAGCATGTACCAATAATCTTGTCGTCGAGATCAGATTCAAACAGAGACTGGCCGAGGTCATCAACCTCGGTCTCCCTGTTAATCTAACTGATATAGGTTAATTCAACTTAGTTCAACTCTATTATATGCAAGCAGAAACTCTATCATATAATAAGTCTAAGTTATTCGTCATGTTTCAATCAGAAATATCGCCAACTTAGTTCAACTCTATCATATGCAAGTAGAAACTCTGCCATATAATAAGTCTAAGTTATTCATCATGTTTCAATCAAAAACGTCGCCAACTTAGTTCAACTCTATTATATGCAAGTAGAAACTCTGCCATATAATAAGTCTAAGTTATTCGTCATGTTTCAATCAGAAATATCGCCAAGTGACTGGTCAGTCATATTGCACAAGTTCAAAAATCAAGCTAAGACTTTATTATTACTTCGGCTAATAACAAGAAACTTAAAAACAAGAATTTTAATGATAGAAAAACTTCAGATTGCAAGTATTCCAGGGTCTTGGCAACTCTTTGCCCTCACTGTCTTCAAGCCGATATGCACCATTGCCCAAGACCGAGATGATCCTATAAGGTCCCTCCCAATTTGGGCCAAGCTTGCTCTCTCTGGGTTCCTTTTTGTTGCCGACGACCTTTCTAAGGACGAGTGTAACAGCGCCCACGAGGGACCTCGATGCTACAGTTCGGACTCCCTTTTTTTGTTTGTCGCGGTTCTTAATCTGAACCAAAGAGTCCAACTCTGGCAAATCGTTTGAGAAAACAGATTTTTTTGAAAAGAAGTGCCAAACATGGACTGCTTTGCCAGATACAGAGTCGCCACCTAAATATTTTTAAAATGGGAAATTTAGGAAACCCTGACTCGGTGCCGAAGGCCACGTGTCCGTCATTACCAAAGTTGTCAGCTATAAGCACCCCCTTTCGCCCGGTCCGAAGACCGGCCTCTACTAACCGTGATATCCGGTTTTGAAAACATTACGTGTTCTTATTCCGGTTATTAGCCTAGAATTACTATGTTGTGCGCACGGCAAACAAGTATAGACTAGATTACCTAATTTGGAAATAAGCATTGCATATCCGTTCGTTTTGAAAAGGCTTTGGAATTTGCTACTCGCAAGTAGGCTAAAAACACGGATTTCAACGAGTTTTTCCAACTCAAGCAATCCAACCTTCACCCACAGGCATTCAAACAGTTTATCTCATATAAACATTTAGCCACATGGTAATCATGCTGTCATGTTAACATTCACACGCATGCGGCATGCTAAAGCATAAAAGCTTACCTAGTACTCCGTGCCAAAACAGAAACTAGTTAGCAAACATGCATGGTCCTAGTTCATGTTAAGTGGTTAATGCAACGCATACAGAATGTCACTAGAATAGGCTCGGCTAATCTACAATGACATGTGAAATGCTACACGTAACAAGTATTCAATTTGGAAATTGAAATACAATGCAGTTAGCGTGATGTACCGAGCCCGGTGCATGTAAGACAAATGCATGGATGCACGCATGCATTGCATAAGGTATGCTAATTTTAAATATGCCCTAATCTACCATCATAAGAAGGTAAATAAAAGGGAAGAAAGACGTGGGGTTGGAAGACATACACACACTCACGCACACTTATTACAAATGCGCCCTCACACCGGAGAGACCAAAAGAATATACAGTCCAAATACGGAATAAATTATTACAAAAAATTCTAATTTAATTGATGATTGAAATGCATAATAGAGAAGGCCGCAGCCCCGCCTCGGGATGCGCGAATGATGCATGCTCGAATCCGACTCGCCCGGAAAACCCGCACCATACCACTGCTGCCTCTGTTCTTACTGCCCTGTCTCTCCAAAAATTGCCAAAGTCTCAGAACACCTTCCTTGCATGCTGCTGTACACCACCGGCTGGAGGAAGTGCCCACCGGCCAGCTAAAATTTCCATCGGCTGCTTAGGAGGTCATCGGCCACCCATATAGTGCCGGTCGGCACTCTATACTGCCGGTCGGCAGAAAATTCCTGCAGAAGACAGTTTTGACAGCAACAGCAGACAGGCAGTGCATGGTATGGGATTTTGAGCATATATAAGCATGGCCAATGCTTCCTATCATGCATGGGACTCAAGGAAGCATGACCCTTGGTTCTTGGGCCATCAATTATGCATCTTGGTGCATGATAGCATAAGGAACCAAGGTTGCATTTCAATGTCAATATGCATGCAACACACAAATGAGACCAAGACCCTATCATGTATAGATCAAGGGCCTTGGTGACCGAGAGTTAAGACAAGTTGCACCACTTGTAGTGTGAACTTCTCTCAATCCTTACACTTGGTTTGACACCCCAAACCAAGACATGGAATGCACGTATACAACATGGCTCAAATGATGCAATATGACATGAAGTGCAAGACATACCAAATGCAATGCAACATGTTATGGCAAGTGTGCAATATTAGGCATGCAAGATGCAAAGTATAATGCAAACATGGACAATTCTTGTAAAAGAACTAGCATTTAACAAGGCTTTGCTAATCAAGTATGCAACAAACATGTTTCAAGCAGGCAATAGTAGACTTAAACCATAATGGGACAGACCTCAAAAACCCCCCCCCCCCCCAAAACAGTGGCAAAAAATGCCCAAAATGATGGACCAACACTCATGCAAACATGCAAGCAAATGGGCCCAAAGCCAAGGCATCAACAAGGGGCTTTTCACTACCACCGACATGACCATTCATAGCACGTATTAGGCCACCAAAAACAGATTTCTAGCATGCAAAATACACACACACACCTTTGACATGGTAGTCCCCAAATGCCTTAAATATGCAAGCATGCATAATGTCCACTCCTAGGCATAAAAGACCAATGTTTCAAAGCATGAAAGGCATGACAAATAGGGACATATAAACATGGTATAGGGACTGAAATAACATATTAAATGATTTCAAATCATCTAAACAACCTATCCAATGCATATACATGGATCACATCCTCAACGCTTACAAGCAACAATGCAAAACAACTACATTAAGCATGCCAAAAATGGTAAAACCAGTGGCCAACAGACCTAAAACAAGACAAATTATGGCCAAAAGCTTCAATAAGTCAAACCAAAACATGAGGATATACGAGGCTAAACCCATGGCACATTTCTAGGCAAAATGGAGGATTACAAAGCAAGTATACAAAGCATGCTAAGGACCACAAAACCACCATTAGATAGAGATGTAACATGCTCCAAAACATCCAAAAAAAAACTCTGAAATGGCGCCAAAAACAAGCAAGCACGCATGTTCCCTTTTAAGCCAAAGACAAAGGCAAAAGAGGGACAAAGGGGAGAGGGGTGTCCCTCCCCTATACAAGACTTCAAACCACCTTCTTTACCACTAAAAACCCACTGGTTTTCAGTGGTGAAAGGACCCAAAACAACAAGGCAAACAAGGCTCAAAGTAAAGACACCAAATAGGCCAAAATAAGGCCTAAAAGGGTGAGTTTGCACTCAAACCACAAAATGACCTTAATGAAAGTTCAAAAGCAAGAAAATCTAAGACTTTTTTCAGTTATACACAAAGCTCAAAACACAAAGCAAGATGGGTAAAAACTTGTTGCAAAAATGGAGAATCTAAAGTAAAGTGCTCACCCTTGAAGAACACTTGAAGAACAGGTGGTGCAGCCCTCCTTTATTGATCAAAACCAGTCCAAAAACTCAACAAGCAACCCCCCAAGCCTCCCAATCTCGAGCTAAGGTGTAATGGTGTGTGTATTGGTGCAAAAGTGAGGTAAAAGTGCACTTTTAGGCCTAAAAACACACACACAAAAGGAGAGAGAGGGAAAATCTAGAGAGAGAGAGATATATGGCAGATATATAGATACATAAGCTCTGGTTTTTGATCAAAAGTGGCCAACCCCTCTCAAAGGGAGAGAGATGGTGTTTATATAGGCAAAAATCAAGGCTCAAGGCTTCTCCAAGAAGCTAACTAAAAGGGCCAAAGGGGGCAAAAGGGTCTAGGCTTCTTGGAGAAGCTAAGACAGCTGGCCAAGCTTCTCCAAGAAGCTTGGCCAAAGGTTCAAGCTTCTAGAAGCTTAGAGGGTTCAAAGGTGCAAAGTGGTCACACTTATGCACGGAGGAATGTGATGGTGCATTCCAGCTGGCACAGCTGGCATGCACCATGCCTCAGGGGTTCAAAGAGTGCACGCCGGCCAGCCAAAGGGATCATCGGCACAAAAAAGTGCCGATCGGCAACGTATAGTGCCGACCGGTCAAATATTCTAACAAAACGGTGCCGGCTGTACATATATGCTGCCGGTGATGGTAGGGAAGGGCCGGTGGTGTGTGGGGATGGCCAACAAGCCATTCCCTGCCCTTCAAGACAAAAACACAGGTGTTTGGTGCAAAACCAGACACAAAACGGTCGAGTTCGGAGATCCTGAGGCAGGGCGCGCAGCCGAGACCTCCGGGAACTCCAAATGAACACAAACATGGATAATCACCGAGTGTTCAACGGTGATGTCCAAGTCTTGAGGACGGTCAAGAATGGGGTGTCTACAGTTGCCCCTCTTTGACAGAACTCGGAAGTCATAACAATGACGGGAGTGAATGTCAAAGCCCAGAGACGACCCATTTTTGACATGGCCGAAGACTTAGACAATCATGCAAGACAAACAAGATATGCGCCCGAAGGCAGGGGCAAAATGCAGCTGAAAATGCAAGAAGCCGAGCATAACTTATGATCATGCAAAGAGAGCTGTAATGAAGCACACATGCGACAGTTATAAGCTGGCATACGCCAATCTACACTACAATGCAGAAAGGATGTAAGAGAATTATGCAATTCTCAAAACGTCTCACGCGGAGGATACAATACCTGTGCGGCTCGTCCGGTTGCACCGGCCTCAAATGAACCGTACATACAATATCGTGCCTGCAAAGAAAGCAAACTTAACAGGTACAATGTCGTTAAAAATATGCATGACAATGCAGTCGAAAGTGCGTGATAACGCGTGCCATGTGTATGGCAAGATGGTAGGATTGAACACATGTGAGTAAAGCAATGCACGTATGCAAGCAATGTGTATGAAAAGGGACTTGAACACATATAAGTAAAGCAATACACGCATGCAAGCAATGTATATAAAAAAAGGAACTTGAACACATATCAGTAAAGTGATGCACGCATGCACGCAATGTGTATGAAAAAAGGAACTTGAACACATATCAGTAAAGCAATGCACGCATGCACGCAATGTGTATATAAAAGAAACTTGAGCACATATTAGTAAAGCAATGCACGCATGCACGCAATGTGTATATAAAGGAACTTGAACACATATCAGTAAAGCAATGCACGCATGCACGCAATGTGTATATAAAAGGAACTTGAACACATATCAGTAAAACAATGCACGCATGCACGCAATGTGTATATAAAAGGAACTTGAACACATATCAGTAAAGCAATGCACGCATGCACGCAATGTGTATATAAAAGGAACTTGAACAGATATCAGTAAAGCAATGCACGCATGCACGCAATGTGTATATAAAAGGAACTTGAACACATATCGGTAAAGCAATGCACGCATGCACGCAATGTGTATATAAAAGGAACTTGAACACATATCAGTAAAGCAATGCACGCATGCACGCAATGTGTATATAAAAAAAAAGGAACTTGAAATTGAACATGGTAAACATGATGCGGAAGTGCAACGTACTGCAACACAGTATGATTGATATGATTTACGGAATTCACAAGACATAAAAGGATACGGGAAGGAGCGTCCTTCGTATGTACCGAGCATCGCTCACAAAAGTTATGGCCTGAGGTCAACTCGAAGGTCTACTTGCATTCTGACAGTGCATTTTCTTGTATTGCTTTGAGTGATGAAGGTGCCGAACCACATAATTGACCCGAACAAGGGCGCGAAGGGTACAATGACCGCGAGGGGAGGTTACTGGTATCCATTCCGGTACCCTGCTACCCTGTTATTTTCCTGCTTTACTTACCTTTTTATTAGGAGTCTAAGCATATTGCATTGCCTCAGGCAGGTTCTATTTTTTTGAAATCGCATATTTTCTCTCTCTTTTTTTTTAGAAATACATGACGGAAATGAAACAGCTATTTGTTGAAAAGGTGTTGCATTTGTACGTTCTATGCATCGCATCGCAAGGCATCACATAACAATGTGAATCAAATTGACACTGTATTTTGAAAACGGAGCATCGCATCGTAATAATCAGGTAGCGAACCAATTACAACTCGATAAGCAAAGCAAAGGGGCTCGTTTCAACTAGGTGCAAGTACAACTCGATAAATAGTACAAAGACTCAAAGAGAGTGAAATACAACTCGATAAGCAAATACACAACAACTCGATAAGCAAATGGGCGCGCCCTCGTGAGAATTGATCACTGGAGGGCATTGGAAATGGTGGGATTCCCCAACTTCTTAGCATAAACTGCTCAAAGGACAAGGGGGAGAACCACTGGCCCAACAGAAAGGCCGTCGGCAGTGAGCAAAGGGCATCGGCCGAAAATTTGATCCATCGGCCAAAACAGATGGCCGGTCGGCCAAGAATGGGAGGAACCAGCAGAATGCTGACACCTGTCCTCCATTCAACCTTATCTCCTACAAAAGACTCCAGCTTCGTAGTTTTCTTCATTTCTACACTGATTTACTCCAAATGGAAGGATTTCTTGCCCAAAATCTTACAACTTGGGTTAACAACTTGGATGGCTCGGAAAAGTTGAATTTCCGGGCTTTCGGCATAAACGCACTATTCACTTTGCGTCGTACCCCGCTGCATTTTCCATTTCTTCGTGCCGCGGCAAGGTTTTGGAATCTGGTGACACACGTCTTCAGTTTTAGCGGGCAAGAGGTGTGTCCTACCTTCGAAGATTTCCAAGCTCTAATGGAATCTGAGCGCGATGAAGAGATTTTGCCCCAACTTCGTTTCGGCCATGCCCAAGCCTTAGGGCAAATGTGTGGGCTTTCAATACCCGATGCTCGTTCTCTGATTTGTGATGGGATGCTGGATGTTCCGAGCTTGGTTTGCCGTTTTTCTGAGACTGGTGATCGTGGTGACCATCACTGGCAAGGCTTCCAGCGACACGCCCTCTGTTTGTGCATGCTATCTCATTTTCTGTTTGTCTCAGGTTCCGGAGGGTCCAGTGTCTGGTTGATTGAGGTTGCCCAAGGCTTGAAGGAGGGCAAAAGCTGCATTGCCATGATTCTGGCTGAGACGTTGCTGGGCTTAGACGCCTTTTATCGTCGAGAGACGACCAGATTAGCGGGGAGTCCACTATTACTGCAGGTAATGTTTCCCTCCCAATCTCACATATATGTTTGCTCACATCACTCGGCCCTCAAGCTCGGTTTTCCTCACAAAACCCTTTTCTCACTTTTCTCTCATCGTACATCTCTCTATTCTTCATTCTCTCATTTTTCATCCCTCCCCAGGTATGGTTGATGGATAAACTGCAGGTTGTGGACTCTTGCCCAACTTACTCTGCTCGCGGTTACTTCTTCAGGCAGCGCCTAGTTGACGCCCTTGATGAGGGTTGGTGGTTCTAATGGATGTGCCGTTTGTCTGCAGACCGTATTGCTTGGCTCAATCTCCCGGTAATGAGCTACAGCATGACCCGTCAACCCGGGATCCAATTGATTGGCTTGACTCACTGTGTCTTCTACTTTCCATTCCGTATCCTGTGTCAGTTCGGTCATGATCAAGCTTGCCCGCCGGAAGGGATAGAGTACCCGGCTACATTCCCGATTCGAGGCGCACAACTTGCTCGATACGCCACGGCATGGAGGACTAGAGAACTCCTGGCCCCCGCCCCTACTTTCAACTGCGCTTTGTCTGACGAGTGCTGGGATTGGCTCAATGAAGAGGCACAGACCGGGCCCAGCTTGGCATCAGAGGCTTCTACGAGCTCCGGGAGGGGGCGCAGGGACACCTGACTTGACTATGCCCCAGATTTATTGTTTTATTAGTACTTTCAAGTTTTCATTATGAGTGTAATAAAAAGGCAACTTCAATTGTATGCAAAAGCAGGAGAACTCTGTTTCGAAATCAATGAAATTGAAGGTTGTGGTACTGAAAATTTTCCGTTTTGGTCCAGAAATGGTCTTAGTTGTAAAAGATTAATTTGAACCAAGTCAATTTTTATTAAAACTTTTCAAAACTATTTTCAGTATGGATCAGAACTGGACACGCCTGAGATCTGTCACTAAGATGCACAACCCCGGATCCTAGCAACTGGAAAGTTGCCCCTTGTTTGAACGGTACCACGGCACTGTACAGCAACGGAAAGTTGCCCCTAGTCTGAACGGCACTGTACCGGAGATTGCGACAAACGCTGATGGACAAAGATGACCGAGATGATCAAATTGACAAAGTTGATCGGGGAAAAGTTTTATGGCTGAACTTCGGGATGAAGCTGCCTACGTATCCCAAAGATGGGAATCAAGCCTTACATAGTTTAGGCTTGGGTTCGCTCGAGTATTTTCACTCTCCTTTTGCGCTCTAACTTTTGCCAAGGCCGCCCTTTGCGGGTTTTCAACCTTGCGAGCTCAGTTTTTATATTTTCTAATTTTTTGTGCTCTGGATTTTGCCTAGGTCGCCCTTTCGGGTTTTCGGCCTAGCGAGCCTCTCAGGGGTAATATTTCTTCAACTTATCCATGTTGATCGGTTGGGAGAACTCTAGGCCATCTAGGTCCATCAGAACCACAGCTCCACCTGACCAGATAGACTTGATGATATAGGGACTAGTCCAATTGGGCTTGAACTTGCCCCTTGGGTCGTGGATGGGAGCTCGGTTGTCTTTGAGTACCAAATCTCCTTCCTTCAAATTCCTGGACTTAACCTTCTTGTTAAAAGCCCGGGCAATTCTACGTTGATATCCTTGGACATGGTATAGTGCTTTTAATCTCCTCTCATCAAAGAGCATGAGTTCCTCGAATCTGCTCTGCTGCCAATCTGCCTCGGCTATTTGACACTCAGCCAATACTCGTAAAGACGGAACCTCAATCTCTATAGGTAGAACGGCCTCCATCCCATAAACCAAGGAATACGGAGTCGCTCCGGTAGAAGTTCTAATTGAAGTTCGGTAGCCCCACAGAGCAAACGACAACTTATCTGGCCAATCCCGGTAGGTTTCCACCATTTTCTGCAATATGTGTTTGATGTTCTTGTTGGCGGCCTCAACTGCTCCGTTGGTCTGCGGCCGATATGTGGACGACTTATGAAAAGCCACATTGTATTTCTCCAACAAATCAATCACCTCCTTCTTGAAGTGGGAACCATTGTCTGAAATGATCTCATTCGGGACTCCATAACGGCAGATAATGTTGTTTCTGATAAACTTCGCAACATGCGAAGCCTTCAGCACCGCATAAGATTGGGCCTCGACCCACTTCGTAAAGTAATCTATTGCTACCAAGATAAACTCAAGCGCATTCGACCCCTTCGGGGTAACAGCCCCAATCACATCAATTCCCCAAACTGAAAATGGCCATGGCGACGTCATGTTGTACAGTTTTGACGGCGGGATGTTCATGCGATTTGCATGGATCTGGCATTTGTGGCATCGTCGAACAAAACCGATACAATCTTCCTCCATGGTAGACCAGTAGTAACCCTGTCTGAGGATCTTCCGTGCCAGCATTACCCCATTCATATGTGCCCCACATTCTCCTCCATGGATGGCCTCCATCAGGCGTGTCGATTCTTCAGCTTCTACACACAGCTTGTGCATTCCCAGATGACCTCTCTTGTACAATTTACCCCCACAGATGATAAACTGAACAGCCATTCTTCTAATTGCCCTTTTGTCCTTGGCATTTGCCCCTGGTGGGTACGCCTCCTTTTCCAAGAAGTTCCATATGTCGTAATACCAAGGGTTGTTGTCCTGCACTTCATCTATGGCAGAGATTGACTCGTAGGCAGGTGCAAATTTCTGGTCAATAATGACTGGACGCATACGAACTCCAGATGGGATGTCTATCATGGAAGATAGAGTTGCTAACGAATCTGCGAACCTGTTGTTCTCTCTTACTAGGTGGGTGAAATTTAGCTTCTCAAACCGAGGAATTAGCAAATCCAAGGTCTGGTGGTAAATTATCATCTTTTCCTCCTTGACTTTCCAGTCTCCTTTTGCCTGAGACACAACAAGGTTCGAGTCCCCAACGACGTCCAATCGCCTTGCCCCTAGTTCTAGGGCAGCTTCTAGACCGGCAATACATGCCTCATATTCTGCCTCATTGTTCAAGACTTTGAACCGGAGCTTGAATGCTAAAGGGATACGGGAATCGTCAGGTGCTATCAGCAACACTCCTATCCCATACCCATATTGATTTGACGCTCCGTCAAAGTACATCGTCCAAGTTTCATCTTCGATGTGCAAAATGGCTTCATCTGGGAATAGGTACTCAACCGCTTCATCCCCTTCAACCAGGTGGTCGGCAAGAAACTCTGCTACCGCTCTCCCTTTTACCGACTTGCGCGTCACATACTTGAGATCAAATTCAGAGAGCAACAGCAGCCAACGAGCTAGCCTACCCTTAAGTGCTGGTTTCTCGAAAAGATATTTAATGGGATCGAGTCGTGAAACCAACATTACAGAGTGAGCTAACAGGTAGTGCCGCAGCTTCCTGGTAGCCCATACCAAGGCCAAACACGCCTTCTCCAGCGGAGTGTAGTGGGTCTCGTAATCCAGCATCTTCTTGCTCAGATAGTAGATGGCCCTTTCTACTTTGTCTTCCGACTCTTGTGCGAGCATGCAACCCATTGTAGTCTCTGTTACTGACAGATACAATATCAACGGTTTCCCCGGCTTTGGTGGTGACAACACGGGTGGATTCTGTAGATATTCTTTAATCTGTTCAAATGCAGCTTGGCATCGGTTGTCCCATTGGAACTTCTTTCCTTTCTTCAGAAGACCAAAGAGTGGTTCACAAGTTAAGGTTAGTTTTGAGATAAACTGCCTTATGAATTGCACTTTACCTAGAAAGCCTCGCACCTCCTTTTCAGTTATTGGTGGTGGCATTTCTAAGATGACCTTGATTTTGGACGGGTCGACTTCGATGCCCCTTTGTGTAATCAGAAATCCCAGCATTTTTCCCGCTGTAACACCAAACGTACACTTCTGAGGATTCAGCCGCAGCCGAAATTCTCTGATCCTTTCAAAAAACTTTTGCAAGGCGGTGTAATGGCCCTCTCTTTCTTTGGCCTTGACAATCATGTCGTCCACGTACACCTCGACCTCTTTATGGATCATGTCATGTAATATTGTAGTTGCAGCCCGTTGGTATGTAGCCCCAGCGTTCTTCAACCCAAATGGCATCACTCTGTAGCAATATGTACCCCACGGGGTGGTAAAAGCAGTCTTTTCCCGGTCTTCGGGTGCCATTACTATCTGATTATAACCTGAGAAGCCATCCATAAACGAAAGCAAAGCATGCCCCGCTGTGAAATCTACCAACTCGTCGATATGCGGTAAGGGAAAGTCATCCTTCGGACTGGCTCTGTTCAAATCCCTGAAATCCACACATACCCGGATTCTGCCATCCTTCTTCGGCACTGGAACAATGTTGGCCAACCAAGTCGGGTATTCGGATACCAGCAGGAAGCCTGCGTCAATTTGCTTGGTGACCTCTTCTTTGATCTTAATGGCCCAATCAGGGCGAATCCTCCTGAGTTTCTGTTTAACAGGTCGGGCCTCAGGGTCAAGAGGGATCCGGTGCTGTACAATCTCAGGATCGATTCTAGGCATGTCTTCGTAGGACCACGCGAAAACGTCTTTGAAATCTTTTAATAAAGTGACTAAGCGCTCGCGTTCCTCCGAAGACAACGTGGACCCGATCTGGACCAGCCGCGGGTCCTTCTCAGTACCAATGTTCACGGTAGTGATTTCATCAATTAAGGGTTTAACAAACCTCTCCTGCTCTTGTTCAATTAGTCGTTGCAAAACCGGAGGAATTTCGTCCTCGTTGTTTTCATCAAAATTTTGAAAGTCCTGATTTAAGCAATAAATCAAAGGCACAGAAAAGTACTCGGAAACCACATTCACCTTATTCTCATTATGTACTTCCAAACCATCCAATCCTTCTGTTACAACAGACTCAAAAGAGAAAGAAAAAGACGACCTGGACAGGACTGTGGCATCTGGGTTATCACCCCCAGGAATACCGGACTCAGACTCAGACGAGCTGGAACCTGATTCTGACTCACAAGACTCGGTGGAATCAGATTCCGGCTCACTACCTGAGCCGGTGCTGCTCGACAAAAACCCTTCCTCGTACTGCCAGGTGAGGGAGGGTGCGATGGATGCATCCAAAATAGCTGCTGGTAGGCCCGCAGCCGTTTCATCTCTGATCATGGACACCGATGAGTTATCCCCCAAGCACAACTGGTCGATCAAAGGATCTAAAAGTAGACACGCCAGCGCTACCCCTATTTCAAACTCTGTGTCCGCAGACTCTAATTCTTTGCTATGCTTATCCTCAACCGTTGGGTTTGTCTGCTCTTTAGCAACATCATCCCCAAGCAACTGCAGGTCAAAGAAAATTTCGAATCCTGGCACACGCTTCTTCTCTGCGTTCAACCACGGCTCCGGAAAACCACAGAATGGAAAATCCTTCCCCTCCCGAACGAAGCGTCAGTTTAGGGTACCCCGAATGGGCCGATGCAGCAATTCAAAGGGTTTCCCTATCTGTTTTGCTTTGGCTCTTCCAACTATCTCTTTTCCTTTTTTTACCAATCCTCCTTGGTGGGCAGATAACCCAAGCCAAAGGTATGGGGGTTGTGTGGCACTTCGGCCAATGCTGCGACGCCTTTGCGGCCACTCTTCCCTAATCCCATCCTAGGGACATGTTGGAGCTTATTCATGAGATACACTGCTTGGGCACTGACATAGATCCCTTCGTTAGCAGCCATGATGTTCTGTACAACCTGAGCCTCGGCCAAGGTAAAACCTGATATAAAAACATCCTCCATACCATGCTCGATTTCTAGAACAGGCGTGGATACCTCTGGTGGTGGGTGGATTGATGAATTTCCAAAGACAATGGCTACTCCCTTCCCATAAGGGTATTTCACCATTTGATGCAAAGTAGATGACACTGCTTTCACTTGATGCAGCCACGGCCGCCCTAGAAGCAAATTGAAGGTTGCGGGAACTTCTAGGACATGAAAATCTATCTCGTGCTGCCCCGGCCCAACCTTTGTCTGAACTTTTACGGTTCCCATCACTTCCCTACTTGTATTGTCATATGCCCGGATGACTTGGGCTGTTGGTACAAAATCCGCGACTTTCAAGCCGATGGCGTATGCTGTCCTTGCCGGGCAGACGTTGATAGCAGATCCGGTATCAACAAGAACCACCGGTATCCATTTATCCCTACACTCCATGGAGATGTAGAGTGGCTTATTATGCTCTGCCCCCTCGGGTGGCAACTCCTTGTCGGAAAAAGTCAGCGTCGGGGCAGCTCCTCCCGGGAAGACTAATCCCACCAGCTGCTCTGGCGTGGTGTCTATTGAAAGCTTCGCTTTGTCCATGGCTGTCAAGACAGCCTGTCTATGCACCCGTGATGCCATGAGCAGTCCCCATATAGAGATGTCTGCTTGTATCTTTTTAAGCTGTTTGAGTACAGCCTCCTCTTCAAGTTGCTTATCCTTTTGCTTTTCAGCCTCTCTATCCTTCCCCAAGGCCTCTAGTTGATCTAGGTGTGGGGGTTTGAAGTACCGCCCACTCCGTGTCATATGGTCGACCTCTCCAAGGTACCAGGTGTCATCAGGTTGGTTGTCTCCCCAATCTTCGTCTGTGTGGGCAAGGCATAAATCCTCCTCCTCCCACCATATTCCATCAGCAGCTGACAGACATCTGTCCGGCTCTGGTATAATTGTTCTCGTACTCACGGCACCTTCCCTCCGTATGCTTGCAGTATTCTCAGTCCTTGTGCACACAGCAGTTTCAACTCCCACATGGGCCTTCGCCTTCCTGATTCTTTCGGAATCTTCGAAACTTGCTTTTTCTGACATAACTGACTGTTCATTAATTTCTGCACTCAAAATACTCCAGTCTCGGGCGAAATTCTTGACACCGGCGCTCTCCGGCGATGTACTCTGCTCTTCGACCCTTCTGGCCGTCACTGATATTCTCAACCCCGCGGAGTCCTGTTCTAACTGAAATTCTCCTATCACATCAGGTTGATCGTCCAACCACCCAGTAACTTCTGCTGAATTTTTATAATCGAACCATGCGACTGTCGCATCCTCTGGGTCTTGGTCACCGTAAAACCAGAGATCGGCAAGGTCCCCCCCACAGCTGTTACACCATCTGTTTCCTGTCCCAAACTATCCCTGTGAATCACACACAATTCTCCCTCTGTCGGCAATTCTACTTCGGGCCCATCTTGGCCTATCGATGAAATGTAGTCATCCGGCCTATATGTCTTCTCAACACAATTCCCTGATTTCGCAGACTCTGGCTCAACCAACTGTTTTTCCTCTGGGATTTCCTCTCTCCCGTTCTCGGCGGTCACCACCGCTGGCTTAGGTTGGGTCATGGAGATGTCCATCATGCACAAGTCAGTGCAATTGGGAAGAAACACCTCCGGTTTAGGCAGGTGGGTAGGTGTGATATAGATACTAGGGTCGTAGGACACGGCCCCAGTATGGATGAAATTGAGTCTTTTGGGTGGTGGAGCTTGGTTATGTGTGGGGAGAGGGTTTGTAGTAACATTGGGCTTCTCGAGAGGTAAAATCACCCCGTTATCGATGAGATCTTGAATCTCATGACGCAACCGGAAGCATAGATCGGTATCATGACCGTGCTGTTGGTGAAATGCACAATACTTGGCTGGGTTATGGGTAGGAGGAAGTTTTTCTGGTAGGGGCCGCGGCTCCAGGGGCTTCAGATGCCCTTTTTTGATCAAAACCCCTAGAGCTTTGGATAGGGGCATATAAAGTGGAGCGAAAGTTCTGGTGTTTCTGGGTGGGTATTTAGCTGTTTGCGGGTTGCTTCCGGACGCACCGGAGAATGGCGTAGCTGCCATGGCTCTTGGTGGAGGGTTGGCAGTGACCATGCTTACTTCGGAGGCTCTCGTAGTAGTAGTGCCACTCGGGCCTGCATTAGTGTTGCGGTTGAAGGTTCTTCGGGGTTACTCCCGATCGTTATCAATCAAGCCTTGCTTCAAGGCATCTTCAATCTACACCCCCATTTCATGTAGGTCAGAAAAAGTAGGAAAGGGGAGTACTATCATCTTTTGCATCAACTTCGGCTGAAGATTGCGCACAATCATCCGAATTTGGTCTTTGTCCGTAGGCCTCAAGGTCATCATCGAAGCCTTGGCCCTCCATCTGGTTACGAACTCTGAAAAACTCTCCTTAAGCTCTTGCCTAGTCGTCTCGAGATCACGGGTCGTAATCTCAATCTGTGTATTGTATGAGTACTGCGCGATGAAGGCCTTAGCCATTTCGTCCCAATTCCTCTTAATGTCATCTTCTAGCTTGGCGTACCATATGGCCGCCACACCCGACAGGGTCTGGCCAAATGAAGACAACTTCTAAAGCCTACTGAGGCCCATTGGCCTTAGAACATCTGAAAACAGTCTTAAGTGCACCATGGGGTCCCCGGACCCGTCAAATCGATCAATATGAGGCATTTTGAATCTGTCGGGCAGCGTCACAGCTGCATCGGTGTATCCATCTTCAATGTCGGGGATGGTTTTGACCCCTTGGGATCTCTTGAACAACTTTTCATGCTTGCTCAACTTTAGTGCGGTGGGATCAGTCTCGAACTCAAAGGGAGAGTCCGGTAGGTTGGTGGGTGTTTTTGATAGCTGAGGTTAGACTTGAGGTAAGGTTGGAGGTGGGGGTGGTCCTGTGGGAATTTCTGCATCATTCTAAACATTGGCTGTCTCCCCGAGGTTTGGAATTCCCGGTGGGGGAGGAACTTGATGCGAAGCAGATGCTCCGGTTTGCTGCTCCAGCCTGGCAATCGTCTCTGCCTGTTCCTTCACAACTGTGGCCTGTTGCCTGGCGAATTCTGCCTGACGGACGGCATCCTACTGCATTGTTTTCATGCTCTCTTGGAGGTGGCGCACCATCTCCTCCAAACTAGCCATACTATTCTGCTCTGGTTGAGTTGCCGGTATATATTCTCTTTCTATTGGTGACACGGAATCCTGATCCCTACTGAACACAGGTGGGGTAGATAAGGCCCTCTGAACTGATTGCTGTACTGATGTCCTCCGCCTGACTGACCTCCGTCTAGTAACCGGGGGTAGTGAGTAGTACACTGGTTGTCCGTCTACCAGATCCTCAGATCGATGGAGTCGACGACCTCTAATCCAGAGTGCTTGGGGAATATCTACTGGGTCAGAAGCAATTGTGCTCAGCTACCCTAATAAAAAGATAAATAAAGCGTATAAATAAATAGACATTTGGACATCATAACAGCATAAAATAAACATACAACACGCGGCTGGATATCATAACACACTGCTAGTGAACTGGATACATTGTTCCTCACACTGTTCCCCAAATACTGATTACTGTTTCTGAATCATTGCCCCTATGTCTGAATCTGGTACCCACAGATAACTGATTCCCCAAAACACTGTTACTGGTGCCCTCAGGCCGGATACCAAAACTTGCAGACTGATATGCGCATTCCCTGTAGAGATACACTCTAAAAACACATAACATGTAAAAGAGAGCCAATACACCCCTATATTGGGGTAAGGTTTCCCTGTCCTATCTTGTCGGGAGCTAGGGTTTTCACTACGCACGCAGCGGTTTCAAACAACCTAAATCGGGTAAGCAACCTGTCCTAGTTTGGAATGGTCACTATGGATTTCGATATGCACTAGGTTGAATGGTCAAAAAGGGTGCCCCGGTAAAACTGGGGTTTGTGTTCCCATACTGGCAGAGCCCGCAACCGGTCAGCCTTATGGTCATGCCTTGACAAGACAAGCCTCCGGCAAACCGCTCAGGAATAGCAGATGGCCAACACGGTGTCCTAGGCGCACTAATGCACATGCAATGCAAAGAAACACATAAATGTAGTCAAAACAAGATATCACGAGTTCGAGTCAAGTTCTCTAAACTCCCCAGCAGAGTCGCTAGAAACTGTAGCAGCACCCGCGAGGGACCTCGATGCTACAGTTCAGACTCCCCTTTTTTGTTTGTCGCGGTTCTTAATCTGAACCAAAGAGTCCAACTCTGGCAAATCGTTTGAGAAAACAGATTTTTTGAAAAGAAGTGCCAAACATGGACTGCTTTGCCAGATACAGAGTCGCCACCTAAATATTTTTAAAATGGGAAATTTAGAAAACCCTGACTCGGTGCCGAAGGCCATGTGTCCGTCATTACCAAAGTTGTCTTGGCTCGGGAGCTTGGGTTTGGGTACGATCGGGGAAGGTCAGCTATGGGCACCCCCTTTCGCCCGGTCCGAAGACCGGCCTCTACTAACCGTGATATCCGGTTTTGAAAACATTACGTGTTCTTATTCCGGTTATTAGCCTAGAATTACTATGTTGTGCGCACGGCAAACAAGTATAGACTAGATTACCTAATTTGGAAATAAGCATTGCATATCCTTCGTTTTGAAAAGGCTTTGGAATTTGCTACTCGCAAGTAGGCTAAAAACACAGATTTCAACGAGTTTTTCCAACTCAAGCAATCCAACCTTCACCCACAGGCATTCAAACAGTTTATCTCATATAAACATTTAGCCACATGGTAATCATGCTGTCATGTTAACATTCACACGCATGCGGCATGCTAAAGCATAAAAGGCTTACCTAGTACTCCGTGCCAAAACAGAAACTAGTTAGCAAACATGCATGGTCCTAGTTCATGTTAAGTGGTTAATGCAACGCATACAGAATGTCACTAGAATAGGCTCGGCTAATCTATAATGACATGTGAAATGCTACACGTAACAAGTATTCAATTTGGAAATTGAAATACAATGCAGTTAGCGTGATGTACCGAGCCCGGTGCATGTAAGACAAATGTATGGATGCACGCATGCATTGCATAAGGTATGCTAATTTTAAATATGCCCTAATCTACCATCATAAGCAGATAAATAAAAGGGAAGAAAGACGTGGGGTTGGAAGACATACACACACTCACGCACACTTATTACAAATGCGCCCTCACACGGAGAGACCAAAAGAATATACAGTCCAAGATGATACAGTCCAAATACGGAATAAATTATTACAAAAAATTCTAATTTAATTGATGATTGAAATGCATAATAGAGAAGGCCGCAGCCCCGCCTCGGGATGCGCGAATGATGCATGCTCGAATCCGACTCGCCTGGAAAACCCGCACCATACCACTGCTGCCCCTGTTCTTACTGCCCTGTCTCTCCAAAAATTGCCAAAGTCTCAGAACACCTTCCTTGCATGCTGCTGTACACCACCGGCTGGAGGAAGTGTCCACCGGCCAGCTAAAATTTCTATCGGTTGCTTAGGGGGTCATCGGCCACCCATATAGTGCCGGTCGGCACTCTATACTGCCGGTCGGCAGAAAATTCCTGCAGAAGACAGTTTTGACAGCAACAGCAGACAGGCAGTGCATGGTATGGGATTTTGAGCATATATAAGCATGGCCAATGCTTCCTATCATGCATGGGACTCAAGGAAGCATGACCCTTGGTTCTTGGGCCATCAATTATGCATCTTGGTGCATGATAGCCTAAGGAACCAAGGTTGCATTTCAATGTCAATATGCATGCAACACACAAATGAGACCAAGACCCTATCATGTATAGATCAAGGGCCTTGGTGACCGAGAGTTGAGACAAGTTGCACCACTTGTAGTGTGAACTTCTCTCAATCCTTACACTTGGTTTGACACCCCAAACCAAGACATGGAATGCACGTATACAACATGGCTCAAATGATGCAATATGACATGAAGTGCAAGACATACCAAATGCAATGCAACATGTTATGGCAAGTGTGCAATATTAGGCATGCAAGATGCAAAGTATAATGCAAACATGGACAATTCTTGTAAAAGAACTAGCATATAACAAGGCTTTGCTAATCAAGTACGCAACAAACATGTTTCAAGCAGGCAATAGTAGACTTAAACCATAATGGGACATACCTCAAACCCCCCCCCCCCCCCAAAACAGTGGCAAAAAATGCCCAAAATGATGGACCAACACTCATGCAAACATGCAAGCAAATGGGCCCAAAGCCAAGGCATAAACAAGGGGCTTTTCACTACCACCAACATGACCATTCATAGCACGTATTAGGCCACCAAAAACAGATTTCTAGCATGCAAAATACACACACACCTTTGACATGGTAGTCCCCAAATGCCTTAAATATGCAAGCATGCATAATGTCCACTCCTAGGCATAAAAGACCAATGTTTCAAAGCATGAAAGGCATGACAAATAGGGACATATAAACATGGTATAGGGACTGAAATAACATATTAAATGATTTCAAATCATCTAAACAACCTATCCAATGCATATACATGGATCACATCCTCAACGCTTACAAGCAACAATGCAAAACAACTACATTAAGCATGCCAAAAATGGTAAAACCAGTGGCCAACAGACCTAAAACAAGACAAATTATGGCCAAAAGCTTCAATAAGTCAAACCAAAACATGAGGATATACGAGGCTAAACCCATGGCACATTTCTAGGAAAAATGGAGGATTACAAAGCAAGTATACAAAGCATGCTAAGGACCACAAAACCACCATTAGACAGAGATGTAACATGCTCCAAAACATCCAAAAAAAAACTCTGAAATGGCGCCAAAAACAAGCAAGCACGCATGTTCCCTTTTAAGCCAAAGACAAAGGCAAAAGAGGGACAAAGGGGAGAGGGGTGTCCCTCCCCTATACAAGACTTCAAACCACCTTCTTTACCACTAAAAACCCACTGGTTTTCAGTGGTGAAAGGACCCAAAACAACAAGGCAAACAAGGCTCAAAGTAAAGACACCAAATAGGCCAAAATAAGGCCTAAAAGGGTGAGTTTGCACTCAAACCACAAAATGACCTTAATGAAAGTTCAAAAGCAAGAAAATATAAGACTTTTTTCAGTTATACACAAAGCTCAAAACACAAAGCAAGATGGGTAAAAACTTGTTACAAAAATGGAGAATCTAAAGTAAAGTGCTCACCCTTGAAGAACACTTGAAGAACAGGTGGTGCAGCCCTCCTTTATTGATCAAAACCAGTCCAAAAACTCAACAAGCAACCCCCAAGCCTCCAATCTCGAGCTAAGGTGTAATGGTGTGTGTATTGGTGCAAAAGTGAGGTAAAAGTGCACTTTTAGGCCTAAAAAACACACACACAAGAGGAGAGAGGAGGGAAAATCTAGAGAGAGAGAGATATATGGCAGATATATAGATACATAAGCTCTGGTTTTTGATCAAAGTGGCCAACCCCCTCTCAAAGGGAGAGAGATGGTTGTTTATATAGGCAAAAATCAAGGCTCAAGGCTTCTCCAAGAAGCTAACTAAAAGGGCCAAAGGGGGCAAAAGGGTCTAGGCTTCTTTGGAGAAGCTAAGACAGCTGGCCAAGCTTTCTCCAAGAAGCTTGGCCAAAGGTTCAAGCTTCTAGAAGCTTAGAGGGTTCAAAGGTGCAAAGTGGTCACACTTATGCACGGAGGAATGTGATGGTGCATTCCAGCTGGCACAGCTGGCATGCACCATGCCTCAGGGGTTCAAAGAGTGCACGCCGGCCAGCCAAAGGGATCATCGGCACAAAAAAGTGCCGGTCGCAACGTATAGTGCCGACCGGTCAAATATTCTAACAAAACGGGTGCCGGCTGTACATATATGCTGCCGGTGATGGTAGGGGAAGGGCCGGTGGTGTGTTGGGGATGGCCAACAAGCCATTCCCTGCCCTTCAAGACAAAACACAGGTGTTTGGTGCAAAACCAGACACAAAACGGTCGAGTTCGGAGATCCTGAGGCAGGGCGCGTAGCTGAGACCTCCGGGGAACTCCAAACGAACACAAATATGGATAATCACCGAGTGTTCAACGGTGACGTCCAAGTCTTGAGGGACGGTCAAGAATGGGGTTGTCTACAACGAGGTCCCCCATTTGGAACTCTCGTGGGTTAACCTTCTTATTATAAGCCCTGGCAAGCTGCTGTTGGTATGCCCCCAGCTGAATTGCTGCTTTCTCCCTTCTCTCTTCTAGCAGATCCAAATCGCTGGATGGACAAGGTTTAGCCGACCTGTCCACATTCAGTCTATGGTAAGTGGACCTCGGGGTCAATGCGAAGCATCTCGTATGGCGTCCAGGCAAACACCTCAGTGTTTGCTCTCAAGAACGCCTCTAGCTCTTTTTCCTCTTCCTCGGCCATGCTCGAGCCGAGAAGGAAGAAGCGCTCTTCACCCCCTTTGTTGGACAAGGACTTTCTTTAGGGCTTCCTCACTCTTCTCGGCTGGCTCTTTGCTGACGTCCTTCAGGACGTCCATGTCCTCATCTTCAATCTCTGCTGCTTCTGCTTCTCGTATGTTGCGGGTGGATTTCATTGCTTACCATGGAGCAATTCTTTTCCTGCACTTGGTCCCCTCCGACCTCCTCAATTCCATGCTTTGTTGGGAATCGCAATAGTTGGTGCAATATTGAGGAAACAGCCTCCATTGCATGCCAGCCATGGCCTTCTCAAGATAGCATTATGAGGGGATGGGAATGTGTCAATTACTGTGAACTCAATTTTTATCTTCTTGGTGCTAGCCCTGCACCTCCAAACTAACTGCTCCAGGGGCTAGTCGGCGTTCCATTGGACCCGACCATTGGACCATTGGATTGCTCCAGATCATCTTGATGAAGGCCAAGCTCCTTGTAACATCTGACATACATGATGTCACAAGAGCTGCCTTGATCGATCAGAATTCGCTTTACCTGGCATTCTCTAATCTGGAAGGATATTACCAGGGCATCGTTGTGTGGATGCTGCACCATCTCCAGGTCTTCCTCAGTAAAGGACACCCACTGGTCCCTGGCACTCGTCAAGCCCTAGGTCTTTTCTGCCTAACCTGGTACACATGTTGCAAGTGTTTTACCTTTTGAGTCTCCCCATGTATTTCATTATCATTGGACCTTCGAGTGAATCACATTGATCACCCGAGGTCCGCCTGCCCTGTGGTTGTGATGCTGGAGGAGGCGGTGCTGCCGGTGCTTGAGGCAGTCTCGCTTGCTTCTCCCTTGTCCCTGGCCTCGTCTATAAGGTCCCTTAGATGACCTTGCCTTACCAGATCTTCCAGATGTGCCTTTAGGGCTCTGTACCCCTGAGTCAGATACCCATCTTCGTTGTGGTAAGCATAGTACTTGCCAAGGCTTCTTCCCATAAATTCGTCCGGAGCCCTTACTGGTGCTTTTGTAATAGGGCTGATTTAGATTTTCTCCAAGACTTTGTAAATTAGGATTCGGAATATGGTTGTGACTGCTGTGCAACCCTTAATCCCGTCTCTTGCTTGTTGTACCTAGTGTTACCTCGGCCTTGCTTCGGCGAGCCATTTGTCTTCTCTTGTTTCGACGTCTTTATACCCGGCGTTTGTCTTCCTCGGCCCTTGCATACTTCTAAATTCTGGCCATTAGTTCCTCTATATTTTTTGGTAGTGTCCTTTGCCAATGATTTTCAAAGCAAACAATCATCTTTCAGGCCGTTCTTAAAAGACACGACTGCCACCTCTTAGTTGCGTCCTGGTATCTAGTTAAATACCTCATAATACCTCTTGGCATAGACCCTAAGGCTTTCATCCTCACTGATTCTCAGAGCCATCAGGGAGTCCACCCTTAATGGCTGTAGCTTGTTTGTCACAAACCTGGCCACAAATATCTCGGCCAGGCCTTCCCAGGTCTTCACAGTTCCTTTCGGCAACTTGTGAAACTAGTCTGATGCAATTTCCCCGAAGGCCGAGGGGAACACCTTGCAAAGCAACAGCTCGTTCCTGGTGTATAATGCCATTGAGTTTAGGTATAAGCCAACATGAAAGTTGGGGTCTGACTTACTATCGTATATCTGGAATCTCGGCATACTGAACCTTTTTGGGGCCTCAAATTTGTCCAACTCCACCGAGAACGGCGTTCTCGGTTTAACCGGGGAGGTTACCTCGGCATCGTGTTGCTTCCTCTGGAGGTAATTCCTCAGATCCTCCTTGGTCCGCCCAGGAGCTCAGCTATCTCCGGATTTCAGTCTTTTCGGTGCACTACTTGCCGGTGTCATTGTGAGTCCTCTTGGACCTCTCTCCATTAGTTGCGTTGAAACAAAGCTCCTTCCTTTGAACATGCCGATGTTCTTTGGGGTCATCCTCCTTGGTACGAAGCGTCCTCCGTGAATCTCCTTTTATTGACTCTCCTCGCCCGACCTCCCTTGAAGGCCGGTGAGAGTGTTCCTTGGTTCTGACGTTCTGGGGGCTTATAGGGACTGTTTTCTGCCCTTCCTTCTGGGCATTGTTCTTGGATGCTGGAATCAGCGTGTCTTCTAATGGGAACGATGGCTGCATGACGTTGTTTTGTAATCATGAAATTGACGACCATTTGCAGGTCCGCCAATTTGTCCGCCACTTCGTTCATCTCTTCGTCCCTTCGCAAGCATCTATCTTTCCATACCTGGAGGTTGTCCTCGTTATAATACCCACTTCGGTCTGATTTCTTTTGGTGCGGCGTCCTCTTGGCCAACGTCTTTATCCCCATGAATTCTTATCACGAGTCTTTTCATTGCAGTTGTCTTCTTCAACGTCAAGGTCAATGTGCTTATCGCTCCCAGTAGGATGTCGTCCCCAACCTTTTCTTTCAGTCCGTTGTTTGGCCATCTATTCCTCTTTCTTTCCCACAAACGGCACCAAATTGTTGATGTCAATTTCTGACCACACTGCCAAACAGGTACTCAGCTATTCAGAATACTGGAAGAATAGATTAAGCCCGAACGACCTGTCAATAAAAAGAAGAGATTCTGTTGGTGGTTTGTCCACCTGGGAGGCACTCTGACGATCAAGTCAGTTATCTCTCAAAGATAGCAAAAGTGCTTACTCACTATTCAGAATACCAAAAGCGTACCTTAAACCCCACGAGGGTGCCTCTCTTTTATAGCCAACACTGACCTATTCCCAATAGAAGCTCAACTCCAATGGATTCTGTCTCAATGTTAATCTTGGACTTCCAATTAGATTGGGATAAATTCTCTAAGAGTCTTATCTTTATCTAGACTGAAGTCCTCCTTAATTTTAGGGCTCTTATCCCTTATCCTTTAATCCGGATATCCCGGATTCCGGTATTCTCACAGATAATCTCGACCTTTCCGAGATTACCTGCGACATCATGACCAGCACACGTGGCACTTCAGCTGACACTTCGGTGCCACTTCGACCACGTGTTGTCATCCAAAAATTTTGTCCCCATAGTTATAATTTGTGATGGTGTTGTTGCAAAACAATAATAAATAAATAAATACTTATTTGCATTGGGATTATAATTTAGAATCTTGTTTTGCCAATGGTTTTTTTGGGAGGAAAATAACAATTCAGTAGATATTTTAAAAATTAATTACAAATCAATGATAAAGTTTATAAATATTAATAATTAAAATTTTAAATTTTTTCATAAATTTGTAATAATTTTGTGAAACCACTAGTGTGGTACCCCCCCTCCTCTCTTTTTTTTTTTTTTTTTCCTTCTTTCTTAACATGGAGCTAAATACTAACTTGACAGTTGATTTTAACATTATTTTTATGTTGTGGAATTTTAAGTGATTTTATAAAAATCACAAAACATACAAGTTTCAGTGATGGTTACTTTGTCATCACAAAACTTTAAGCCACCAAACAATTGTGACTATCCGTTCACATCTTATGTCGTTGCTAGATTATTTTATGACAACAAATGCATTTTTTAGTAGCGGTTAACTATTGCTGAAACTATATTTTCTAATATGGCAGTTACATAATAACCATATATTAACGAGACAGAGAATGCCACATGAGATAGAACTTAGAAGGTGAAATAAATTAACGCTGTGTTTGGTTGGAGGATTTGAAGAAGGATTTGGAAAGGGAAAGGGAAAGTTTGATAAAATGTGAATAAAAATATACCTATATTTCACCTAATTTCACACACCTTTTCCATTTCCCTTTCCAAATCCCTCCCCAAATCCCTCAACTAAACTCAGCATCAAGGATTCTTTAGCTAGGACAACATAATTGTATGAATGAAGAAATAAACCATGCAAGATAAAATGATTTTACTATTCTTAATCCTATTAGCCAAAAAAAAAAAAAAAAAAAAAAAAAAAAAGAAAAGCTAACGGGTGCTAGCCCTGTTGGCCACTGTGACACTATCACAACGAGGGAGATCGTGATTTCCATTCTTACAAGTAGGGGTATTCTATGCCGCTTAGGTAATTCGATTGTCAAGGATTTTTTGAACAAATTGCAACTAAGACATTTTTTTGTCTAATATACATGATTAGCATATGATTGTGTGCATTTGAGATATACTCTATAGAGATAAGTTCAAAATGACTTTGATAGGAGATTCCTCAATAGCCAAAAAAACAAACAAAAATTACTAAAACAAATGGAAAGCCATATAAAGGTGAAACAAAGAACTTTATTAATATGGAAACAAGTAGAGATACAAAAATTAACATAACAAAATAAGTTGGAAAGCATCCAACATTGGGCATTTCTAATAAAACATATATAAAAAAGCATCACCAACTTTGATCATTCATCACACCACAACACCTACCAACCAGGCCCTTTTTTTTCTTTTTTTTGGTGAATAAGTCATAAATAAAAAAAAGATAAGAGGTGTCACGACCCGCTCCCCGTACCCAAGGGTTAAGCATCGTGTTGGCCAGCAACCGATGTTACCTCCGGCCAAATCTTTAAACAAATTAATAAACGCAAACGGAAGAAATATTTAAATAAGGGTACTAAAATAATCATTCGAGTTTCTATTTTTATTACAAAATATATTGATAAAAAAGGCCGGTATTTACAAATATAATAAAAGTACTTCGTGCCTACCCCACATGCTGATCTTGACATGTCACCTGAAAGTGGTAAAAAAAACTATAAGTACATGGCAGGGTGAGAAATATTATACTAAGAGTATAAGGCATAAAATTCACCATGGATAATTAGTTGGGTCAAAAAGAGCTTGATACATAACATACGGAAATCATTTGACGTATAGTTCAGATTATTTAATATGTAATACGGAAATCACTATACAACCATAACCACGGTACATCACTAAGTGCCAAGCACTACACTGGTCAATGGATCCACGACAAACACTGGACCACAAAGTGGTCAAACACTAGCCAATGGTTATTTAAGTTCCCCAAGGCATGGGACTCCCGTGGTGGTACTCACAAAACATATTTTCATATAAGGTCATAGCCAAATATTCTTTAAAAGTAAAACAAATGCATCCATGGGTTTCCTTTTAAACAAATAGGGTTCAGAAAATAAACCACGTAACTGAAACTTTTATAAAACATAGCTTTTATTAATATACTAATAAAATATAACTTTTATAAAATAGATTTTGGTAAGTCAAAACATACATAAAATATATTTTGGAGACTTAAGGTATAATATAACTCACCTTAACTTTAATATCTCACTCTTCCTTTCTACTACCAAAAACCCTTTTAACTTCCATTATTTTCCTTCCCTTTTTCTTCCTTTCTTTCTTTCTCTTTTCTTTTTCCTTCTTTCTTTTCTCTTACTGAGTCAACTTCTCCCTACTTATACAAATTATATTCGTGAGCCCCAAGCCAACAGCCATGTGTCGTTCCCTTATTAATCTTCATTAATTCAAGTCTATCTAAATTAAGTCAAGCTTATCAAAACTTACTTATTAATACTTTGACTAATAAATTATATTATTTTACAAAATAATACATATTAATACAAAATAAATCATATATTTTTTCAACTGTAATTAAATAATATTAGTATAAATTCTACAGAATAATTAAAAATCTGGGTTGTTACAATCTTCCCTCCTTTTAAAATTTCGTCCTCGAAATTTGTTATATGTACAAACTATCCGCTGCGCACTCTGATAAATATGTATTAGATGATTAATCTGATAGAAATAGTACCTCAAAAAAAACTTTACCAAAAATCATTCACTGTCTAGTTGTCAAAAATTAATTTGGGGCAAAATGAGAAATAATGGGTGACTTTAAAAACTTTTCACTTGTATTGTTTACGATAAAAATAAATAAATGGAAATAAAATGAGACCACAATGACAGAGTCATATGTGAGAGTTGAAAAAAATTTGAGATGAACTTTTCATTTATTGGAAATAATTTCAAAATTAGTAATTTTAAAATTTAAACCCACTTTTAAAAAGTCGAATATTTTTTTTTGAATACTAAATTAGAATTTATGTATACTTAATTATATTATAATTTTTTTGTGGGTGTTTGGCATCTTTTGTTTCTTTTTCATTCGTAAATTATATCTAATATCCTTCACAAATTATGCACACAAAAAAAAAAAATTTAATATATATATATAAAGTCATAGAAAATTATAATATAATTAAATCGACGAACTAAATATAATATTTAGGTACTAATTACCCGCTATCTCACTTCTTAAATGTGCATGTGTCCTATGCTCCAATAAATTTTTTTATTTTTTTTTATAAACCATTGCTCTGATACCATTTGTCACGACCCGCTCCCCGTATCCAAGGGTTAAGCATCGTGATGGCCAGTAACTGAGGTTACCTCCGGCCAAATCTTTAAACAAATTAATAAACGCAAGCGGAAGAAATATTTAAATAAGGGTACTAAAATAATCATTAGAGTTTCTATTTTTATTACAAAATATATTGATCAAAAAGGCCGGTATTTACAAATATAATAAAAGTGCTTTGTGCCTACCCCACACGCTGATCTTGACATGTCACCTGAAAGTGGTAAAAAAAACTATAAGCACATGGCAGGGTGAGAAATATTATACTAAGAGTATAAGGCATAAAATTCGCCATGGATAATTAGTTGGGCCAAAAAGAGCTTGATACATAACATACGGAAATCATTTGACGTATAGTTCAGATCATTTAATATGTAATACGGAAATCACTATACAACCATAACCACGGTACATCACTAAGTGCCAAGCACTACACTGTCAATGGATCCACGACAAACACTGGACCACAAAGTGGTCAAACACTAGCCGATGGTTATTTAAGTCCCCCAAGGCATGGGACTCCCGTGGTGGTACTCACAAAACATATTTTCATATAAGGTCATAGCCAAATATTCTTTAAAAGTAAAACAAACATATCCATGGGTTTCCTTTTAAACAAATAGGGTTCAGAAAATAAACCACGTAACTGAAACTTTTATAAAACATAACTTTTATTAATATACTAATAAAATATAACTTTTATAAAATAGATTTTGGTAAGTCAAAACATACATAAAATACATTTTGGAGACTCAAGGTATAATATAACTCACCTTAACTTTAATATCTCACTTTTCCTTTCTACCACCAAAAACCCTTTTTCTTCCTTTCTTTCTTTCTCTTTTCTTTTTCCTTCTTTCTTTTCTCTTACTGAGTCAACTTCTCCCTACTTATACAAATTATATTCGTGAGCCCCAAGCCAATAGCCACGTGTCGCTCCCCTATTAATCTTCATTAATTCAAGTCTATCTAAATTAAGTCAAGCGTATCAAAACTTACTTATTAATACTTTGACTAATAAATTATATTATTTTACAAAATAATACATATTAATACAAAATAAATCATATATTTTTTCAACTGTAATTAAATAATATTAATATAAATTCTACAGAATAATTAAAAATCTGGGTTGTTACAAGAGGTGACATTAATACAAAGGGCATGCCCTACGCCCTAACAAAAGCTATACAAAAATTGCCAACACAGCAAAAAAACGAAGCAATCTTGCCCACCTATTCAGTACTGCCAACACAGCAAAAAACTATTACCACTAAAAGACTAGACTATGTATTCACCTGTTCATATCCGCCATGGCAATCAACACCAAAATGTACATTTGTTCAGATTAAAAGATTTTAATATGTTCAAGAACCTCATACAGAATGTATGTTTAACATGAACATATTTTACGTTCTCAACCACCTAAAACAAAGATAAACACAGTACATGAGCAATCCCTAGCATAGCCCGCAATGGTAGGCCAAAAGAGGTCCTATCTGAACAGAAACTAGCACTAGACAAATATATACAAATTAGAGTAAAATTCTCTTCACACTTTAGGCGCTCCCAGTAGCCATTTATACTTGCAGCTTCCTTCCAGCAAGGTGCACCCAACTGCCTTTGATTCTAGCAAACCCAGTGCCCAGCTTTCTTCCACTTTATGTTAATAAAACCTATCTAATATAGGATATTACCTAAGAACACCTCAAATAGACAATGTTGTATTACCATATGTAGTTTTTCCAAATCACAATCACCAACACAGATAACATATATGCTCACATCACTCAACCCTCTATTTAGAAGCCTCATAGCACCCGGTAGGAAAAAATAAGCACACAGTATATAAGCTCTTATTGTTGACCGCTTCTCACGGAAACCGTTCATAAGAACGGATGTCAAGTTTCCCTTAATTTCAGCAAATTTGTTTTTATAATGGTCCAGAACTTCTATGCATCTTCATCCACGTTCATGGAGCAGTTAGAACGTGCTTATGATAATTTGAAGCAGTGGCGACATGGAGCCACCGAAAAGCTTGATGGAAGCTTGGCTATAAATACTTGGTTTTGGTCCCCAAAGCTCACTGACTCAATTCTCTTTAGTCTTACACCATCAAATTAGAGTGAGCAGAGTTTGGAAGACAGAAAAACCCAGCGTCTCCTAACGTGAGCAGCACCAATGGCTGGAGGTACTGTTCTTGAGTAATACAGTTTCTTCTTTTATTGCGATTCCTTCAAGTATTTATTTCGCATTACAGAATCGTATAATTGCTAACATTTGGTATCAGAGCAAATTTTATTCTTTGCCTTGGTGTTTTGGTGATGTTCTGCTTATCTCTCTCAATGGATAAATAAAAAAAAAAGAAAAAAATGAGAGGGTCGACCACCCAGTTTTGTTCCTTTTGTTTCTGTTCCTTTTCTGTTCTTTCGCTCTTGCTTGTTTAATTCGATAATGTCTAGTGATCCATATAATTTTAATTAATTAGAGAATAGCCACAGCATCTTTAATTAAATAAAATTATATATTGAATGATTCGGATCACATAAAGAATATTAGACATTAATTGTAATTAATATAATAAATTTTATCCCATAGAATTTTTATTATTATTAATTAGGACAAAATATCAAGTTATTCATAAATTACCCACAGGAATTATGAAACAGTAAATAATTTGATAGTTTTATCATAAAGTTCAATTTGTGATACTATATATCATAAAGAATAATTGAATCTACTTGAATAAAAAAAAAAATTTAGTCCACAGGAAATTTTATGTCATTAGATTCAATTTTTAGCATGATTCACATTGGTAGATCATAAACTTCATTTATGCCTTATTTTAATGTAAGCATGTATATTTAAATTTATGCAGCTAGTCAACCTGTTAAAGTTTTTGATGTCGGTTGTGAAATTCCCGAACTTAAGGGTGACAACTTTAAAATGTGGAAAGAGACGATTTTACTTCATTTAGGGTGGATGGACATTGATTATGCTATAAGGAAAGATGAACCACCTGTAGTTACCAATATCAGCACTGAAGCTGATATTGCTCTTTATGAACATTGGGAGCGATCCAATCGACTCAGTGTTATGTTCATAAAAACCAAAATCTCTGCTGGTAATTCGTGGTTCAGTCGATCAGCATACCAAAGTTCGTGATTTACTCAAGGCCATTGATGAACAATTCGTCACTTCAAATAAGGCGCTTGCTAGCACCCTAATTATGAAGTTTTGTTCCACAAGGCTCGACACTGTGAGGGGTGTGCGTGAGCACATCATGCAGATGAGGGACACTGCAGTCCAACTTAAGAAACTGGAGGTTGATATTTCGAATTCTTTTCTCGTGCACTATATTTGAATACTCTCCCACCTCAATACAGTCCTTTCAAATCTCCTACAATACACATAAGGATAAATGGTCTATTGATGAACTAATGACCATGTGTGTTCAAGAGGAAGGGAGATTGATTATGGAGACGTAAGAGAGTGCAATGCTAGCTACGTAGGGAAAGAATAAAGCTAAGGCAACAAGAAAGGGAAAGAGAAGTTGGCTCCACAAGCTGACATAAAGAAAGATCCGGTGTGTTTCTTTTGTAAAAAGAAGGGACATGTTAAGAAGGATTGTCCCAAATTCCAGAAATGGCTTGAGAAGAAAGGTAATCAACTCTCTTTAGTTTGTTATGAATCCAATATGGTTGATAATGTTTACAATACTTGGTGGATTGATTTTGGTTCTACAATCCATATTTTGAATTCCTTATAGGGTATGCGAAACCTAAGGAAGCCGGTAGAAAGTGAACAAGGCATCTATTCGGGAAACAAGATGCGTTCACGTGGATTCTATAGGAACATGCAATTTGGTTTTAAGTAGTGGTTTTGAATTAATTCTAGAAAAGACTTTCTATATTCCTAGTTTTTCTACGAATTTAATTTCAGTTTCTAAACTTGTACCATTGGGATACTCTTTTAAGTTTTCAGATACATCTTTCAGTTTGGATTATAAATATGAAATTGTTAGAGTTGGTACATTGTGTGATGGTCTTTTCTGTATTAATTTGCAAAATGATGCCACTTATAATGCTATGCATGTTCACACCGATATAAAAAGATGTATTATAAATGAGAATTCTATTACATTATGGCACCAGAGATTAGGTCATATCTCCATTAAGCGTATTAAAAGATTAGTAAGTGATGGGGTACTTAGTACTCTTGACTTTACTGGTTTTGAAACTTGTGTGGACTGCATAAAGGGAAAGCTGACCAACAAGTCTACGAAAGGTGCCACAAGGAGTTCTCACATATTGGAAATCATACATACAGACATTTGTAGTCCAGACATGGACTCACATGGTCAAAAATACTTCATTTCGTTCATTGATGACTATTCACGATACATGTATCTCTACTTGCTTCATAATAAGAATGAAGCATTAGATGCCTTTAAAGTTTTCAAGGCTGAAGTGGAGAAACAATGTGGTAAGCAAATTAAGATCGTGAGGTCAGACCGAGGTGGAGAATACTATGGTAGATATACAGAAGATGGTCAAGCACTTGGTCCTTTTACGAGGTTTCTTCAGGAAAATGGGATTGTTCCCCAATACACCATGCCTGGTTCACCGGACCAAAATGGTGTAGCTGAAAGAAGAAACCGAACATTATTGGACATGGTGCGGAGCATGCAGAGTAGCTCCAAACTTCCTAATAACTTGTGGACTGAGGCACTTGAGATGGCTGTGTATAGCTTAAATCGGGTTCCAACCAAAGCTGTTCCTAAAGCACCATTTGAGTTATTTAAAGGTTGGAAACCGAGTTTAAGGCATGTACGTGTTTGGGGATGCCCGTCTGAAGTGAGGATTTATAATCCACAAGAAAAGAAATTGGATCTGAGGACCATTAGTGGCTATTTCATTGGATATGCTGAAAGGTCCAAGGGTTACAGATTTTATTGTCCATCTCTTACCACCAGGATTGTGGAATCAAGGAATGCCAAATTTCTTGAGAATGACTTGATTAGTGGGAGGGATCATTCAAGGAACACAATTTCTGAAAATGATCATTCAGGTAATCAACCTTCCACTTCAAGTAATAGATTGGTTGTTGTTCATAACACCCCTTTAGTACAAATTGGTGTTGAACAACCAATCATTGAAGTTCCACAAGGGGTTGACATCATTCAAGTAGATCAGGAAGTTCAAGAATTACCAATTTCTGAACAACCAGTTAAACCACATCCTCCTCAAGAAGATGTTGGTGCAATGTTAAGAAGATCTACTAGAACAAGGAAGTCGGCTATTCCTAATGACTATGTAGTGTATCTACAAGAAACTAACTATGATATAGAAACTGAAGATTGTCCCAAATCTTTTTCACAAGCCATTAATTGCAAAGAGTCCAAATATTGGTACAATGCCATGATAGAGGAAATGAATTCTATGAGGGACAACAATGTCTGGAGCCTTATAGAGTTGCCTAATGGAGCCAAAGCTATTGGAAATAAATGGGTCTTTAAGACCAAAAGGGACTTGTTGGGCAACATTGAGAGATACAAAGCTAGACTTGTTGCTAAGGGATTCACTCAAGAGGAAGGAATCGACTACAAGGAGACATTCTCTCCTATATCTAAGAAAGATTCGTTAAGGATTATTTTGGCATTGGTAGCACATTTTGACGTGGAGTTGCACCAAATGGATGTGAAAACGGCTTTTCTCAATGGTGATTTAGAGGAGGAGGTTTACACGAAACAACCGGAAGGATTCCCCTCTAGTGATGGTGAGCACTTGGTTTGCAAACTCAATAAATCCATTTATTGAGAGATACAAAGCTAGACTTGTTGCTAAGGGATTCACTCAAAAGCAAGGAATCGACTACAAGGAGACATTCTCTCCTATATCTAAGAAAGATTCCTTAAGGATTATTTTGGCATTGGTAGCACATTTTGACATGGAGTTGCACCAAATGGATGTGAAAACGACTTTTCTCAATGGTGATTTAGAGGAGGAGGTTTACATGAAACAACCGGAAGGATTCCCCTCTAGTGATGGTGAGCACTTGGTTTGCAAACTCAATAAATCCATTTATGGTTTAAAACAAGCGTCTCGCCAGTGGTATTACAAGTTTCATGGTGTTATTTCTACATTTGGATTTTTTGAAAACGTCTTGGATCAGTGTATATACCAGAAGGTCAGTGGGAGTAAGATATGTTTTCTTGTTTTATATGTGGATAATATTCTACTTGCAACTAATGATAAGGGGTTATTACATGAGGTGAAACAATTCCTTTCTAAGAATTTTGATATGAAAGACATGGGTGAGGCATCTTATGTCATTGGCATTAAGATCCATAGAGACAGATGCAAAGGCATCTTAGGTTTGTCTTAGGAAACCTATATTAATAAAGTCTTAGAGAGATATCGAATGAAGGATTGTGCACCTAGTGTAACTCCCATTGTGAAGGGTGATAGGTTCAATTTGAACCAATGCCTAAAGAATGACTTGGAAAGGGAACAAATGAAAAACATCCCATACGCCTCAGCTGTTGGAAGTCTAATGTATGCTCAGGTTTGCACCAGACTTGACATAGCTTTTGATGTGGTATGATGGGACGATATCAGAGTAATCCAGGTTTAGACCACTGGAGAGCTGCAAAGAAAGTGATGCGGTACCTTCAAGGCACCAAGGACTACATGCTTACCTACAGATGGACTGACAGTTTGGAAGTAGTTGGTTATTCTGATTCAGACTTTGCTGGTTGTATGGATTCAGTAAATCAACATCAGGTTACATCTTTATGATGGCTGGTGGAGCTATTTCATGGAGGAGTGCCAAACAGTCCTTGACTGCTACTTCCACTATGGAAGCTGAGTTCGTGGCTTGTTTTGAGGCTACATCGAATGGTGTATGGATTAGGAGTTTCATTTCGGGCTTAGAATCTTAGATTCTATTCACAGGCCATTGAGGATATTTTGTGACAATTCAGCTGCTATTTTTATGACTAAGAATAACAAAAGTGGTAGTCGAAGTAAGCATATCGACATTATGTACTTAGCCATAAGGGAACGTGTTAAGGAAGGAAAAGTGGTCATTGAACACATTAGTAATGAATTGATGATTGCTGGTCCTTTGACTAAGGGCATGCCACCATCTAAATTCAAGGATCATGTAATGTCAATGGGACTTAATTCCATTATGTAGTTCATTCATTGTACGAACTATGTTTTCTCATTAAACTCTTACTTAATGTGATGTTTTTTCTCTGCTTTATGTGCACCTTAAGTTTGAGAAAAATTCATCTATGTTGGATCAAGAATGAACGTAGGGGTCATTCATTAAGAAATTGTTCTCACATGAATTATAACATTTAAGAAATAAATGCATTGTAATACATGGAAGGTAGTACTCGTCCTTAGAGGACTTATTGCCATGATTCATGTGTTTATTACTTAAATACTGATTATCAATGAAGTTTAAGATGAGACATTAGATTAGAAGTGTGGACCAAGTGGGAGAATGTTGACGGCTTCTCACGGAAACCGTTCATAAGAACGGGTGTCAAGTTTTCCTTAATTTCAGGAAATTTGTTTTTATAATGATCCACAACTTCTATGCATCTTCATCATGTTCATGGAGCAGTTAGAACATGCTCATGATAGTCTGAAGCAGTGGCGACATGGAGCCATCGAAAAGCTTGATGGAAGCTTGGCTATAAATACTTGGTTTTGGTCCCCAAGCTCACTGACCTCAATTCTCTTCAGTCTTACACCATCAAATTAGAGTGGAGCAGAGTTTGGAAGACAGAAAAACCAGCGTCTCCTAACGTGAGCAGCACTAATGGCTAGAGGTATTATTCTTGAGCAATACAGTTTCTTCTTTTATTGCGATTCCTTCAAGTATTTATTCCGTATTACAGAATCATATAATTGCTAACATTCCTATCACTCAAGCCACACAACATGGTTTCAACATATACCTTCATAGCCTCCTGTACCCGCAAAATAGATAAAGTATGGCTATATATGTAGTATGTTAGAATTAAATTGTATGGGCAGTGACAGGTTGGTAATATAGATATGATCACATCCCTCCCCACATTGGTTATAATTTATCTCCATTCCTGCAAACACTGTTTGTTTGGTAACGTTTACATTTTCAGTTTATATTTACTAAAATTTTATAAACTGGTTTTTGTTTATTTTTAGAAAAACATAAACTAAAAACGTGTTTGGTAATTGACAAAATGTTTAAAAAATTGTAAAAATATAAAAAAGAGTGAGAAATGGCAAGTGGCGGCGGAAGACGGTGGTGGAAAGTGGTGACGGTGGGTGGTGGCGGGTGGCTGGTGGTAGTGGGTGGGTGGGTGACAGTGGCAAGTGGTGGGTGGTAGCGCGTGGGTGGTAGCGAGTAGGTGGTGGTGGTGGTGGTGGTAGTGGCGGGTGGCGGTGGCGTGGCAAGTGGGTGGCGAATGGCGGGTGGGGGTGGGTGGTGGTGGCGGGTGGTGATGATGGGTGGGTGGGTGACTGTGGCGGGTGGTGGGTGGTAGCGAGTGGGTGGTGGTGGTGGCGGGTGGTGGGTGGTGGTGGCGGCGGGGTGGTGGGTGGTGGATGGTGGTGGCAAGTGGGTGACGGATGGCGGGTGGTGGCAGGTGGTGGTGGTGGTGGGTGGGTGGGTGACGGTGGTGGGGTGGCGGGTGGGTAGCGAGTGGGTGGTGGTGGTGGGTGGTGATGGCAGGTGGGTGGCGGGTGGGTGGGGTGGTGGTGGTGGTGGGTGGGTAGGTGACGGTGGCGGGTGGTGGGTGGTGGTGGTGGTGGTGGCGGGGGGCGGCGGCGGTGGTGGGTGGTGGTGGCAGGTGGGTGGCGAATGGCGGGTGGTGGCGAGTGGTGGTGAGTAGGTGGAGGGTGGTGGTGGTAGTAGGTCAGTGGGTGACGGTGACGAGTGGGTGGTGATGGGTGGTGGGTGGTGGTGGCGGTGGTGGGTGGTGGCAGCGGGTGAGTGGTAGGTGGCTGGTGGTGGATGGTGGTGGCAGGTGGGTGGTGAGTGGTGGTGGCGGCCTATGGTGGCAGGCGGTGGATGGTAGTGGCGGGTGGTGGGGTGGTGGCAGGTGGATGGTAGGTGGGTGGTGGTGGTGGTGGTGGGTAAGTGGCGAGGGGGTGGGTGGTGGTGGCGAGTGGGTAACAGGTGGGTGG
>CM069908.1:95697253-95781729 GCA_036172215.1 Camellia granthamiana | reverse complement strand
TATAGATATGATCACATCCCTCAACCCACATTGGTTATAATTTATCTTCATTCCTGCAGACACTGTTTGTTTGGTAACGTTTACATTTTCAGTTTATATTTACAAAAATTTTATAAACTGGTTTTTGTTTATTTTTTGTTTATTTTTAGAAAAACATAAACTACAAACGTGTTTGGTAATTGACAAAATGTTTAAAAAATTGTAAAAATATAAAAAAGAGTGAGAAATGGCAAGTGGTGGCAAGTGGCGGCAGAAGACGGTGGTGGAAAGTGGTGACGGTGGGTGGTGGCGGGTGGCTGGTGGTAGTGGGTGGGTGGGTGACGGTGGCAAGTGGTGGGTGGTAGCGAGTGGGTGGTAGCGAGTAGGTGGTGGTGGTGGTGGTAGTGGCGGGTGGCGGTGGCAAGTGGGTGGCGAATGACGGGTGGGGGTGGGTGGTGGTGGCGGGTGGTGATGATGGGTGGGTGGGTGACTGTGGCGGGTGGTGGGTGGTAGCGAGTGGGTGGTGGTGGTGGCGGGTGGTGGGTGGTGGTGGCGGCGGGTGGTGGGTGGTGGATGGTGGTGGCAAGTGGGTGGCGGATGGCGGGTGGTGGCAGGTGGGGTGACGGTGGTGGGTGGGTGGGTGACGGTGGTGGGTGGCGGGTGGTAGCGAGTGGGTGGTGGTGGTGGGTGGTGATGGCAGGTGGGTGGCGGGTGGGTGGGGGGTGGGGGTGGTGGTGGTGGGTGGGTAGGTGACGGTGGCAGGTGGTGGGTGGTAGCGAGTGGGTGGTGGTGGTGGTGGCGGGGGCGGCGGCGGTGGTGGGTGGTGGTGGCAGGTGGGTGGCGAATGGCGGGTGGTGGCGAGTGGTGGTGAGTAGGTGGAGGGTGGTGGTGGTAGTAGGTCAGTGGGGTGACAGTGACGAGTGGGTGGTGATGGGTGGTGGGTGGTGGTGGGTGGTGGTGGCGGGTAGTGGTGGCGGTGGTGGGTGGTGGGTGGCGGTGGCGGGTGGCGGTGGTGGGTGGTGGCGGCGGGTGAGTGGTAGGTGGCTGGTGGTGGATGGTGGTGGCAGGTGGGTGGTGAGTGGTGGTGGCGGGTAGGTGGCGGCCTATGGTGGCAGGTGGTGGATGGTAGTGGCGGGTGGTGGGTGGTGGCAGGTGGATGGTAGGTGGGTGGTGGTGGTGGTGGTAGTGGCGAGGGGTGGGTGGTGGTGGCGAGTGGGTAACAGGTGGGTGGTGGGTGGCAGGTGGGTGGTGGTGGCAGGTGGGTGGTGAGTGGTGGTGGCAGGTGGTTGTGGGGAGTGGGTGGTGGGTGGTGGTAGCGGAAGACGGTGGTGGAAAATGGTGGCGGGTGGTGGTTAGTGTTGCGTGGTAAAAAAAAAAAAAAATTGAAAACTCAAAATGGAAACACATTTTTTGAGTTTATATTTTTTGGCCAAATTTATAAATTGAGACCACTGATTTATAAATCAAAATTTACCAAACAAGTTTTTATTTGAGTTTTTAAATTTTTGTAAATATAAATAGAAAACTGAAAACGTAAGTGTTACCAAACGGCACACAAGAAACAAATCATTAGAAAACACACACTCTTGCTCACTTTCACTCAACCCACATTTACTGAACTCCCATCATCCCTCATTCTTCTAGTGCCTCCTTCTATGCTCGTATAGTCTTTTAAGATAAACTAAGGGAGACTCCAGGTGTTCCAACAACCATCTGTCACTAAGGCAACTTTTCATGCTAGTAAAAGACAGTATACAAAATCTAATCATGTCCATAATCAATTTAATAATCACCTTTTCTGGAATTAAGGCTTGGTTAAATATTATGTTATTCCGAGCTAACCACAAGTAATAGGCAGTACAAGTAAATACAAATCTAGAGATAATGGCCTTCAAGGACTTGCCCTTGATCTGTTGAGACAAGAAAGTTGCTAGATTGGGCCAAGAAACAACAATCTTAGATTGCAGGCCAGTGCACAAACATAATTTTTTTTTTTATTTTTTATCTTCCATCACTAATTTTATTAATCACCATCCATAATTAGAGCAGACTTCATCGTTGGAATTTTCGGTTAGTTTTCTTTTTAATTATATTGTCTTGTGAAACTTACAACTCCGTCTTGTCTGTCCAATGTTTAATATTTTTGTATATCCATTTGTTGTAGGAAACATATTTTCTATACTAACTTTTGCTACTCCACTATAAGTGTTTAACTTTAATATTTCATCTATTCTGATTTTTATTCTTTGTCATGAAAATTGAGATGTGTCTTGAGGTTTGATTTCCTTGTTCAAGTGGGAAAGAAAAAAAAATGAAGAAGAAAAGAAGTGTTAATCTAGGAAGTGGCTACACTCGTTCGCAGTGGGAGAAAATGTCAAGCAATGAGTGCTATAAGTGGCGGGACTCATTGATGGTGAGCGATAGTGTCTATTAATGAGTGATATGTTACCATTGCCATGTGTTGCTCTAGGATCACGATATAACTTTTTGTGCTTGAGCATGCCTCATACATAACTAATAGCTAAAACTATATTGAAAGATTGGTTCTTAGGAGCTGTGGTCAAATCAAAGTAGTCCAGCACAAATCTTCAAATATCCTAAATCCTAACCTAATATAAAAACATAAACAAATGCCAATGTTAGAATTATTATACACGCTCACAATTCCTACAAGTAGTAACATTGCATAAAAAATAAAAAAAATGTCTTCTTTTTTTTTTTTTTTTTTTTCTTTGATCAGCAAAAAAAAAAAAAAAAAAAAAAAAGTCTTCTTGTTAAGGTTTTGTAAGTCATAGCTTCTCTGTGGTATGCCTACCCCCCCCCCCCCCCCCCCCCCCCCCAAAAAAAAAAAAAAAGAAAAAAAAAGAAAAAAGAAGAAGAAAGGTTCTCTGTGGTAGATTGGAGAAACCCACTTCTTAGTATGTTACTATTAATGATCCTGAATCTCCCTCAACTTTTAATTTGAGATAAATTTTTGAAGGAAATAGTTTTAGTAGCTCTTAATAAAAATGCAAAACTAGCTTAGGTGTTTCTAACAAATGAACTAGTAATTAAAATGGAAAAATTAATGGGGAATGTTTTTAATTTTAATTAGGGGGACATTTCGGAAAATTGTAAAGAAAAAATCAACAGAGAATTATGACGGGCTGCCATAACGACACTATTGAGCACAAGTTTATGGACATTGTATGGGATTCTGGATCCAAAGGATGGTATCCTAATCATCACTTAGTGTTGGTGTTGTCTCTCAACTCCTATATGTCTCTCTTTTTCTCTTCTACGCTCCCTTCCATAAAAAGGTACTATTGTTCTCTATCTGACCATATACTTGTGCAATTGTTTTAATAGAAGATCAACTTGGAATGTTTTTGGTTTTTTGGTAGGTTAAATCAATGGGTTTGTTGGGAATACTAGCAGGAGTGTTGGGGACAATAATAGTAGTGACTCGTCTAGCATTCCATGGGAGTGCCCGCTGCACTTTTGTTGGAGTTCTATGTGCAACTCTCACCATTGCCATGTATGCTGCACCTCTTAAAGTCATGGAATAAACCTATCTATCTCTCTATTCCACAAAGAAAAAAAAAAGTCCATTCTTACAAAATTATCACACAAATTTCATGATTAAAATGATGTGATAATGATATTTAAAAAAAAAAAAAAGAAGAAGAAAAATCAAACAAATTTCAACGGGTCCTTTGCTTTAAAATGGTAAAATTAATATTTTGTCATGTCACATAGATTAATTAAGTAAAAATAATTATAAAAACATAAAAATAGAAGTGGCTATGTTCTGTGATGAAAGTAATGTCATAATTTAAGTTGCACCAGAACATAGACATATACTTACTAGCACCTCCATGTTTTCTGCAATTATTTTCCCTTCTTCCTCATACTAATTTACAATCTAACATCAATATATATATATTTTGTATATATATATTTTTCTGTTTGTATCACAATCATCAACTAATTCACAATCTATAAAAAAAAAAAAAAAAAAAAAAAAAAACAGTGATAAATTCCCAAAACACACACACACACACATATAAATAAAAGGAAGCAAGTAATCTCCCTCCATGTTTACTCATTCGGGTCGAACAACTACACTAAAAACAAGATTCATGAAATGTGTTTATTGTTAGTGGCTTGATAAACAACCATGAAACATGTAGTAGAAAATTTTTATGAATAATGTTCAATAATAGTTTCTCTTACTAGTCTTATTTGATATGTTTTCAATTATTATTTTTTAACAGGAACCGTAATAAGAATGAAAAGCGTGGATTCCTTTCATTCTCCTTGTTTCTCTCAATGCCGCTGTTTGGTTTACTTTCGGGCATGCTAGTCAAAGATAACTATGTTCTAGTTAGTTCCTATGCAGTTTGTGTTTGCTTTCACATGTGTTAGGTCCTTGCTTGTTGCCAATTCCGCAAACAAGCTTGATTTAATTGAGTTGTAAATTTTTCCTATTTTTTGGTTTTCTTGCTCGAGCCGAGTTTTTACCTTCTCAGTAGTTTGGCTTGTCAACAAAAATACTGAGAGGTGTGATTTTATGCTCGAGCGTAAGTTTCAACGCTCAAGCATAGACCTTGTTTAGTCTCACGTGTTTTAGTGACACCACTTGAGCGGCAAGTCCTACGCTTGAGCAGGGATCGCAGATCTGTTCGCTATAAAAGCGGTGGTTCTGTCAGGTTTTAGGTTACGACTTTCGAATCTTCTTTGAGGGTTCTAGGGCTTTCTTCTGGGGCTATTTTGCTAGTTTTCTTTAATGTTTGATTGAGTATTAAACTCATGGTTTGACAAGCATACATCAAAGAGTTTGATTGTTCAACTTCAGAAGTGTTATTCTTCTTCAGTGGAATCTAGAGATTTAAGCGTGGGAGTATTCAAAGGAGTTTGAAGCTGTGCACAATCATTGGTTCGACATGGATGTTGTGGATTCAACATCTAACTAATCAATTCCGATGCAAAGGCGGTGGTGAAAGAAATACAAATTATTGAAGACAAATTGATTGCGTTTGGGTAATTGTTTTGGTATTTTTGTATTCTTTCTTTCTTTCTTTCTTAGTGCATTGATTAGTGGCGTTTCGCCCGTGGTTTCTTAATCACAATTGGAGGTGCTCCAATTATGGTCTTTCCATGTAAAAATCGTTTGTGTCGATTTATTGATTTTGAAATAACAATCTAAATCACTTTTGTATGTGCTAAATGGTTTAGATTGTTAGTTTTAAATGTTTAGGACTTTGTACAATTAATCTTGATCTGAATCATGAATTGCTTAGGTTTTTCAATTGGTATCAGAGCTATAGGAGTGCATTTTGTATGATTTGTGATATGGATTCAATTCGTGAAGGTAACTCGACTCATAGACCTCTGTTACTTGATGGTGCAAACTATTCTTATTAAAAAGCTCGTATGAGGACATTTTTAAATCTATTGATGAGAAAGTTTGGCATTGTGTGATCTATGGGTGGAGTAAACTTGTTGTCATCATTGATGGTATTGATATCCCTAAACCTCTTGATAAATGAGACGCATTCGATTATCAAAACTTGAGTTGGAACAGTAAAGCTCTCAATTCCCTCGTTTGCTCCATTACACCTAAAGAGTTTCGTTGTATTTACACGTGTAAGGTAGCAAAAGAGGCTTGGGACATATTTGAAACTATTCACGAGGGTATTACTGCTGTTAAAAGATCAAAACTTCAACGTCTCGCCTCCTCTTTTGAAACTCTTTTTATGCATGTTGATGAGACATTTGATATTTTTATGCTAAACTTAGTGACATCGTGAATTCTTATTTCACACTTGGAGAAAAAATCCCTGAATTGAAGGTTGTTAGAAAAATTTTGAGGTCTTTACCCGAGAGGTTCTAATCAAAAGTGACAGCTATTGAGAAGGCTCAGGATGTTGAGAACCTCAAGCTTGATCAATTGATGGAAACTTGCAGACTTATGAAGCCAACCAGATTTCTAAGAAAAACAAAAAGATAGTGTGGTTTTCACCAGTGCTCATAAGACTGCTAAGACCCCTGAGATTGAGTTTGATCTATAGGCCGAAATGATAGCAATGTTTACCAAACAATTCAAAAAAAATTTAAAGAAAAAAAAGCCTAATTTCAAGGACTCTAACTCAAAAGATAAGGGTAATTACAAATTCAAAACGTTTCCACCAAAAGTTGCTCCAAAAACTGAGAAGAAGACTGTGAAAGGACAAGGTTTCAAGTGTTGTGAATGTTAAGGATTTGGACATATTGCACTTGAATGTCCCTCAAAAAAGAAACGCAAGAAAGTCTATACAGTGACTTGGGATGATGAAAGTGGGTTAGAGCAAGAACCCGAAGAAACCGAATCTGGTGAAAACGGAGAGAGTACTTACATAGCATTCTGGTCTACCATCACTCAACCAGCTCCAAAGCCAGTTAAGTTTGCTTTGTGGTCAGAGTCTGCACCGTGCTCCTACATTTGATGAGAGTGATTACTTATTCTGGAAGATACGAATGATGATGTATCTTAGAGCTCATGACCCTGAAGGTTGGCAAGTAATTGAAGAGGATGCTGAAAGTGCTGACAATTTGAGCAATCAAAAGTTCTGAATACAATCCGTGAAGAATTTTTGAAGAAGAACAACAACGGATTGCTCACTGCACAAAGGCCAAAGATGCATGGGACAATGAAAGAGGAGAGTCATTTTCATAACCATCCATCAACTTTCATGCCTTAGTTGCTCAACTGGATGAGATCGAAAAGGAAAGAGGAGAAAAAGAAGATGAAACCTCGAAGACAATGATGAGATTGATGGTGATGACCTACAACAAGCTTATGAAAAGCTTTACAATGAATTTCTGAACTTGTCCAAGATCAATGACAAACTGACTTTCAAGCTCAAAGCATGTGAAAACGAGAATGTCAAGCTAAAGGGAGAGATTGCTACAGCAAAACATGATGTCATCAATATCTCAAATGACAAGTAAGATCTCTGTGGAAAACTTCTATCTTGTGAGACCGAAAGGAGTGAACTTCTGAAAGTCTATGCCACATATGAAGAGAAGATTGAAATTCTTGAGATGTCACAAGCTACATTAAAAGAGATGGTCGATCAGAAAGAAGAAGAACTCAAAGATGCTAGAGCCACAATTGATATGTGGAACAAAGGGTCAAAGACATTGGAAGACATCATCTGGTCTCAAATAGATGAGTTATGACAAAAGTGGGATATGCTATGGTACTGCAACAGTTCAAAAGGGACATCCTTCTACATCACATGCCATTAAGACTCAAACAGAGGGAAAACTGAAGGCCTAACAAGGTGATCCCTCTCTTCATCAACCTAAATGAGCTAAGAGTAACCAAAGGAAGGTAAAGCCTATTTGTTGTTCATCATCATTGTAGTAGGTATGGCCACATTCGCCCTTATTGTTATGAGTTATTTGTAAGGTGTCTCAAAAAAGTAAAAATTCGAATACTTCATGGGTTAGGAGAGAACCTTACATGTCTAAGCAGAACACCAAGATTCATGAGGGTGTTCACAATGCTAAAACATTTACCTAGACTGCCAGTCCTGCCTTTGTTAAGACCAAAAAGATATGAGTGAGAAAGAGTGACTTAACTTGTTTTGTTATTCACACTACACTGAAAGCACATAACTCATAGATGTGGTATCTTGATAGTGGGTGCTCTCGTCACATGTCTGGTGACAAATCCTACTTCACGTCTCTTGAAAAATATGAAGGAGGAATTGTTACCTTTAGAGATGGTAGCACTTCGAGAGTCATTGGTAAGAGCTCTATAAGTGTAGCTGGTCTTCCTAAGCTCAAAAATGCCTTACTTGTTAATGGCCTAAAAGCTAATCTTTTGAGCATTAGTCAAATGTGTGATTCCCATCATGAAGTATTATTTTCAAAAAATAAATGTGAAATTTTAGATAAAAAGGGAAATATTGTCATGCATGGGGTTCACATATCTGATAACTGCTATGGGATTATTACCACTAATGATCTCACATGTCATTTGGATGTCATAAGTAACCTTGACCTGTGGCATCAAAGATTAGATCACATAAATTTCAAAGTCCTAACCCAGATAGCCAACAAAGAGCTAGTGATACAAGTATCCAAAATGGGTAAGAATGTGAACCATGTATGTGGACCTTGTCAACTTGAGAAGTAAACTCGTGCCCCTCATAAAAAAGTGAATAGCTTCACAACCACACGTCCTCTTGAATTGGTTCATATGGATCTTATGGGACCCACTCGCACTAAAAGCATTGGAGGTAAAAGATATATTTTTTTAACTGTTGATGATTACACTCGTTTTTCGTGGATTAATTTTTTAACAGAAAAATCTGATACGTTTGATGATTTTCGGTCCTTAGTCCTTAAAATCCAAAATAAACAGAGTGTTTCTATTAAGCTTATCATAAGAATCCGAACTGATCATGGTCGTGAATTTGAAAATAGTTCGTTTTCAGATTTTTGTGATATGCATGGAATTAAGCATGAGTTTTCTGCGCCTATTACTCCACAACAAAATGGAGTTGTTGAGAGGAAAAAAAGGGTAGTTCAAGAGATGGCTAGGGTCATGCTCCTTAGCAAGAAAGTTCCTCCAAAGTTATGGGCTGAAGCTTTGAATACCGCTGTTTATGTTATAAATCGTGTGTATTTAAAGCCCGACACTTTACAAACTCCATATGAATTATGGAAAGGGTTGAAACCTAATGTTAAATACTTCAAAACTTTTTGGAGTAAATGTTATATTTTCAAAGATAGAGAGCCTTTGGGCAAATTTGACTCCCGAAGTGAGGAAGGTATTTTTCTAGGGTATTCAACCACTAATAGAGCTTTTCGTGTCTATAACTTGCGTACTTTATCTCTAATGGAATCAATCAATGTGGCTATAGATGACACAGGCTCTCCTATGCCAGCAATACATGAGAAATAAGATGGTGGGTCTCCAATCTTGGATACTGAACCACAACGACAAGGAGAAGCATAGGGTCAAGCCCAAGAAGGTGAGTTGGCTCCAACTTCAATGGTAAGTCCAAGTCTAAAGAGTGCACAAAGAGACACCACCTCTGATTCTCCTGTCACTACTAGTCCAGAGTTAAAACCATCAGCAAGGGTAAAACTGAATCATCCAGCTCAACAGGTAATTGGAAGTGTCTCAGACAGAATGAAAACCCGAAAACAAATTCGGGAAGAGGTATCTCATATGTGCTATGTTTCATTAATTGAACCTAAGAATATAAAAGAAGTGTTACTAGATGATATTTGGGTTAATGCTATGCATGAAGAATTAGGTCAATTTGAACGTAACAAAGTCTGGACTCTTGTTTCAAGACCTAGAGACATGAATGTGATAGGTACCAAGTGAATCTTTAAAAATAAATCTGATAAGAATGGTACTGTGGTTAGAAATAAAGCAAGGTTGGTTGCTCAAAGTTATACACAAGTAGAGAGTGTTGATTATGATGAGACGTTTGCCCCTATTGCACGTCTCGAATCTATTCGTATTTTACTTGGTGTTGCATGCTTCCTTAAGTTCAAATTGTTTCAAATGGATATGAAAAGTGTCTTTCTGAATGGGTACTTGAAAGAACAGGTTTATGTTGAGCAACCCAAAGGGTTTGAGGACCTAAAATGTCCACACCATGTCTACAAGTTAGACAAGGCGTTATACGGGTTAAAACAAGCCCCTCGAGCTTGGTATGATACACTTACTACATTTTTTTCTTGATAATGATTTTCAAAGGGGTAGTGTGGACAAGACCTTATTTGTGAAACATACTAAGTCTTATATACTTGTTGCTCAAATTTATGTTGATGATATTGTGGTTGGATATTGTGAAATATTTCTTGGATTGCATGACATATGAGTTTGAGATGAGCATGATGGGAGAGTTGTCATATTTCTTGGGTCTTCAAATTAAACAGTCTCCTTCGGTATGTTTGTCTCTCAGACCAAGTATGCCAAAAATCTTGTGTCTAAGTTCGGTCTAGAGTCCCAAATGTGCACGTACTCCCATGAGCACCAAACTTCACATTTCCAAAGATTTCTCTGGTACTGATGTTGATCCTACCCTTTATAGGAGTATGACAGTGAGTCTCTTGTACCTCACAGCTAGTCGTCCTAGCATTGCATTTAGTGTAGGTGTTTGTACCCGTTACCAAGCCTGTCCTAAAGAGTCTCATATGCTTACTGTCAAACGCATCATTAAGTATGCTAATGGGACATTGGGATATGGGATTTGGTTCCCGACTGACACTACTGTCGAAATCATTGGTTTTTCTGATGCCAACTGGGCAGGGTGTACTGATGATCGTAAGAGCACATCTGGAGAGTGTTTTTACCTTGGGAATAATTTGGTTGCCTAGCATAGCAAAAAATAAAATGTCATCTCTCTTTCGACCCCTGAGGCTGAGTACATTGTTGCAGGGAGTTGTTGTGCACAAATATTGTGGATGAAGCAAACACTTCATGATTATGGTATAGACTAGAACACTCTCACCCTTTTCTGTGATAATACAAGTGCCATTAACATTTCTAAAAATCCTATCCAACACTCTTGCACCAAACACATTGACATTCGTCATCATTTCATTCGAGAGTTAGTAGAAGAGGGCCTTATTGTTCTTGAACATGTACCCACCAAGCATCAAAAGGCTAATTTTTTTTTTTTTTTAAAACCCCGCTGATCTTCTTAGGTTTGAGTTCCTTAGAAAGACCTTGGGTGTAGTGCTCAGTCACTAGGGTGTGACCTGTTACTTAAGTTGGTAAGAGTGATTGGCTTTATGTGTACTTGGATGCTATAATATCATTGTCATTGATTCTTGTCATCTTTGTATTTAAGACTCATATGAACACCTCTCATGCTACTTGCAAGATTTCATTCTTCTTTGTTCATAGCTTATTTTGAATGATCATGCTCATGCTCATTTGACTTCATGATCTCATTCTGTACACATCATTGAAATAAACTACTATAAGGGTTTCCGCACAGGTGATCAAAGTTCTTTATGGACCTCTAACAGTGTCTCTTATACATTTTTTTAGAAAAAATTACCTATATTAGCATATCATGGGTGATGTTAAGTCTCTTAACCATCTACCATCATTTTTCACTTTCACGGTTCCTGCCTCAGTTCTTTGAAGTCCAGGCATTAGGAAAAGGCTACCTCAAAGGCACCAACCAGGCCATCCTTATTGTCTTCATGTTTCTCTGGTTTGGTCTCTATACTCTTGAGTGTGAAAGCCACCAGTGAGTGCCCACAAGAAAGAAAAGTCAAAAATCAAAAGAAAAAAAAAAGGGACTCATTGATTAAGAGGGAGCCTCCGTGTTTACTCAACAAATACTCTTGATTTCTAGTGGCTTGACTTTTCTCAATGATGTTTAGTTACTCTTGCCGGAGGTCTAGCCATCCGATCACTACGAGGATTAACTCTAGTTATGTGGCCTCTCAAGAATTGAACACACACATTCATTATGTGAGCTCTTATGTTTGTTTTTGAATTGTACATTCCCATATAGCTTATGCTCATTGATTGATGTTTACTTGATTTGCTCATGATATTGTGCTTTATATTGTCAAAATTACAAGTTTGCGGGCTTCATGGTATGTGGATTATCCTCTCTTAGTGCCACTGTTTGCTATTATTCTAATCCCCTCTTGTTATAGGTCCTACTTGATAGTGTGAGTTGTTTTCACCTGCTCAAAATGTTGTTTTTTTTCCTTTGTTGTTTTTTCTTACCCACTCGAGCTTCAACTCTAGCACTCGAGCAGAGATTTCCCTCTTCCAGTACTTTTACAGAGTACACGAGATTATGAGAGCTCGAGCGCCACATTCTTGGCTCGAGCAGTGCGACGCACATAAGTGAGTTCGCTCGAGCATTGAGTATCTCGCTCGAGCGGTAAGCCCTCGTATAAAGTCCTTCAACCCATCTTTTCAGGCTCATTTTTTCCTTTTTTTTTGCGACTCTCTCTCTCTCTCTCTCTCTCTCTCTCTCTCTCTCTCTCTCTCTCTCTCTCTCTCTCTCTTTCCAAGGGCTTCAATTGCGACTTGCTTGGATTGTGCTTTGGTGATTGTCTCTTCCCTTTTCTCCTCTGGTTCGTCTCTGGTATTTCTCTCACCCCATTTTTTTTTTGTATTGCTCTATGTCTGTCTGAGTTGGGTTTTTTTTTTTTTTTTCCTTGGTTTGTGTTTTGTTTCTTTTTGTTCACTTATTCACACACTTAGATCAAGGGTTTGCGCGTGTTGATCTTGTTCAATGCTATATTTGTTCACACTCTTGTTTCTTTATCTTCGTAGTGTTCTTTCTCCCCGTCTCAATACTGCTTTTGCTTATGCTATATGATTGTGTCTTTTAGATTACTAATGGATTATGCTATCCTGTGTTTTACATTTTGTCTTTTGGGATTTAGTTCTACTGTGTTGGTTATTATTATTATTTAATTGAATTTTGTCTAATTGGTTTTTGTCACTAATGATGTTCTGTTCCTATTATTTTGTGGTTGTTCGTCTCTTTTTTTTTTTTTTCTTTTTTTGGGAGGGGGTGTTGTCTGGTTAGTATTGGTTCTGTTCTTGGGTTTACCATGTCTACATCTAAACATCGTAAGTCCACTGCTAACCATGCTCAGTATATCTCTAATCGATTCCCTTCAGCGGAAAAGGCCAAGAATTTTCGTGAAGCCTACCTATCCTATACAGTCTATCTAGAGTGTCATGTACAGCCAAACACTTTTGAGTCTATCTTAATTCGGTTTGTGTTTCAGCCCTTAGGAGGTGATCTAGTTCTCTCTTTCTTCGGGCGTCAAAACTTAGATTGGGTCAGGGAGTCTTTGAGCAGTCATGACTCAGCGGTTAGATCACATGGATGCTCGTCTTGATGCCTTCTATGGTCGGCTTGGACATCTTGAGCAGTTAGCCGCACATACTACACTTCAGCTTGATCAGATTCTTTCTTTGCTTCAGTTACAACAGCCTCCCTCCACCGCCACTAGCTCCTTGATTTTGTTACTCATTGGACAGTATTCATTTCTCTGTCTCCCAAACAAAAAGGAGGAGTAGCTATTTTTGCTTATTATTGTGGGTATTGGTTGGTTGGTTTGGATAATACTGGACACACACATAGCTTTGGATCTTTGGTATGATATATTGGAATAGATAGATTTGGACATACATATTTGGCTCGTTTGCTTATTTCTCTCTGTCTATCTGTTTATCTTATTTTGTTCCACAGTTTTGGTTTGTGTGGTATTTTTTCAACAGGTGGGTTGTTCACAAAGTGTTTCTAAATCAAGTTGACATTTGTGGTTTGTGGTTTTTGTTGGTTTATAGTAGTTTGTTTGCGGTTGTTAGTGTGTCTAGTGCGTATGGTTGTTAGGAAAAATTGTTAGAAAGTTTTGTTCGGGAATTGGCAAAGGGGGAGATTGTTAGGTCCCTACTTGTCGCCAATTCTGCAAACAAGTTTGATTTAATTGAGTTGTAAATTTTTCCCCATTTTTGGTCTTCCCGGTTGAGTGGGAAATACTGCGCTCGAGCGGAGTTTTCACCTTCTCAGTAGTTTGGCTTGTTTGCAAAAATACTGAGAGGTGTGATTTTACGCTCGAGCGTAAGTTTCAGCGCTTGAGCATAGACCTTATTTAGTCTCACATGTTTTATTGACACCGCTCAAGCGGCAAGTCCTGCGCTCGAACGAGAATCGCAGATCTGTTCGCTATACAAGCAGTGGTTCTGTCAGGTTTTAGGTTACGACTTTCAGATCTTCTTTGAGGGTTCTAGGGTTTTCTTTTGGGGCTATTTTGCTAGTTTTCTTTGATATTTGATTGAGTATTAAACTCATGGTTTGACAAGCATCAACGAGTTTGATTGTTCAACTTCAAAAGTGTTCTTCATGTTCGGTGGAATCCGAAGATTCAAGTGTGGAGTATTTGAAGGAGTTCGAAGTTGTGCGCAGTCGTTTGTTCGACATGGATGTTGTGGATTCAACATCAAGCTGATCAATTCCGAGGCGAAGGCTGTGGTGAAAGTAATACAGATTGTTGAAGACGAATTGATTACGTTTGGGTAATTTGTTTTGGTATTTTTATATTATTTTTTTTTCTTTTTTAATGGATTGATTAGTGATGTTTCGCCTGTGGTTTTATGATAACAATTGGAGGTGCTCTAATTGTGGTTTTTCCACGTAAAAATCGTTTGTGTCAATTTATTAATTTTGAAACAACAATCTAAACCACTTTCGTACGTGCTAGATGGTTTAGATTGTTAGTTTTAAACGTTTAGGAATTGGTACAATTAATCTTGATCCGAATCACAAGACGCTTAGGTTTTTCAACATGCAAGTATTTTCATATTCAACAACTTGACTAGAGTGATCACAACAAATCAAGTGATTTCAATCAAATCAATGAATTATGTTTTACTTATTTTAGGTGCCAAATGCAGTTGGAATTGTGTTGGGCTCGGCTCAGTTGATTTTCTATATGATCTACACGAAGAAATCATCATCATTAGTGATTGAAGATAAAGGTTCAGATCAAACAGTCAAAGAGGGCATCAAGATGCAACACTTGATAATGATGATGAAGCTGAAACAAAAAAAACATGGGCTCATCAAAGGAGGAAATCTTCGGAGCCCATCCAAATCTAGACAATACAGCTTAAAAAGAGTGATGAAAAGACTTTCATTGAGTTCACTAGATACAGAGTCTAGTTTGGCCCCCATAAAGATGACACTGAAAATGGAGGTCCAAAGGATCATCCTTAATTTTCACTAGGAATTTTAGGGAAACAAGGGCGTAAAATACCCAATTATCAAAACAAAAAAGAAAAGAGTAGCGGTGCCTTCAGTAAACTCAAAAAGAACATGCTCTCTGATTATTAATTAATAATGCAGAGCAAAAAAACTTGGTAATTCAAGGGCAAAAAACATCAAATATATGTGGCCTTTGTTTATTTATTTATTCTTGGGAAGCATGTCATATTATATGTTCTATAAAGTGGCCCAAACATTTGCAGCCTTCTCAATTTTTATTTTTTATTTTTATTTATTTATGTTTTTTGAGAATATAGGGCTGTGTTTGGTTTGCCTTTAGAATTGTGATTACAAAGGCAAAATTTTCAAATCACTTTTCAAAATTCATAACCAAATACACAACTCAAAATTACACAAAACTCAATTCGAAAATTAATTTCAAAACTCATAACCAAACACACAACTCGAAACTCAGTTTAAAACTCAAAACCAAACTCTTTTCAAAACTCTATTTAAAAGAAAAAATTCAAAAAAATATTTTTTTATTTTGTTTTTTAAAATTATTTTTAGAATCATGATTTGAGTGTAGAGTCGTGTTTTGAGTTATGAGTTTTGAAAAGAGAAAAATTTGTTTGATTATCAATTTTGAAAAGAGTTTTGAATTGTATTTTAAATTTTTTTGGATTTATTTATTTTAATATTCAATGTACTTCATACATTTATGAGCTGTATTTTTTTTAATACTAAAAAATTTTTTAAAAAATATTTTTTTATTTTAAATATATAATTTTTATTTTAAATATTTTCTTATTTTTTTATTTTAAATATTTTATTTTAGTTATAAATATATTTTTAAATATTTTAATTCTTTTGTTATGTGTTGGTTATGATTTGATTGTGGAATTTTAAAAGTAGTGTGGAGTTTTGAATTATATATTTAGTTATGAGTTTTGAAAATAATTTTTTAAATTAAGTTTTGAGTTGTGTGTTTGGTTACGATTTGAGTGTGAATTTGTGTTTGAAGTTTAAAATATTAAAATTGAAAATTAAAATATTTACAAAATAAAATAAAATGTTTAAAATAAAAAATTTAAATAAAAATTATATATCTAAAAAGAATAAAATTTTCTTACATATTTTTTAATATTTAAAAAAAATAAATCCAAAAAATTCAAAAACTCAAAACTCAAAATATAACTCAAAACTCTTAACCAAACAAATTTTCACTTTTGAAAATTTAAAAACTCTTTTCAAAACACTTTTCAAAACACATAACTAAATAAATTCTCTTTTCAAAACTTAACTCACAATTCTACACTCAAATCACAACTTCAAAAAGAGAATTATAATTCCAAAACTAAACTAAACGCAACCTAGTCTTCTCTAATTGATTGGTCTAAGAAGATGAACTGTGTCATCAAATCCATAATTATTGCCTAAAGACATGATTTAATCAATGTGTATGTCAAATTTTAGAAGCTCCCATACTTGCTCCTAAATTATTGAATTTACCTTTTTCTTTTTCTTTTTTTCTTTTTTTTTTTTTTTTTTTTTATAACTTAACTAAGCTCAAATTGTTCCTAGATCAATGAGAGATTTAAAAACTATTCTCAAATTTATCAATAGGGAACCTAGCGAGACAAAAACCAGGTCTTCTTTACCAAATGCTAGTGAAGTCTTGTGTTCAAAACATGACGCAAACTTTCCAATGGTTCTGGACATCATTGCTTGTGATAACAATATGAGGGGCAAAAGATAAAGTCACCAAATGAATCTCAAAAGAAGTGCATGCATATTTACATTTACATACCACTCCATGCCTAGTTAAGAAAAATGACTTGGACCCCCAGTGGGGGTACTGGGGGTCACTTTTGATTGGTAAAAAAAAACTGTTTTTTTTTTTTTTTTTTTTTTTTTTTTAAGGGTTTCAGCCACTGGCAGAGTGCCATGTGGCGCTGGGGGTCACTGGGGGTGCCCCCAGCTGGGGGTCTGAATCACAGCTCCCTAGTTAATAATCAACGCGTTCCAACACTCTCCTCGTTCAACCATGCTTTCCTTGAGCATGGCTTCTATATGCATTTTTCAAAATAGTAACACCAAACAAATTGTGTTTTTTGAAAAATGAAAATAGAAAACAGAATACGGCATGTATTATCACAGCGCACCCCATATTTAAAATAATTCGATAATTATATTATTTTATTATATATATTTTTGTAATATATTTACAAAATCATGTGTTGCCTATTTTTTTTATTTTTATTTTATATATAATGAATTAGATGATTGTGATTATTGAATTAAATTATTTTTTCGTAAATAACCTACACATATTGGCCAAGAAAATGAACTGATATGATCATCAAAATAGGCCACGTAAAGCCCACGTAGCTAGATTGTACCGTCTAGGCCTCAAGCATATATAGTTTCAATTTTAATGTGGGATTCAATCATTTTAATGTGCATAATTGACAAGACAATGAAGATTGTTGGTGAAAATATCAGAAAAATTATATTTTATTGATAAATAATGTAAAAAAAATGAGATACAAATAGATTAAGCTGAAGCCCGGATATCTCGTTTTTTTTAAGGAGATCAAGCTCAATGCGGTAGGAAGAATCCAAATACCGGTTCAGCAGTCACAAAACTATGACTTGTCATCTCCAGGATACAACAACCCGACTACTTGTCGTATGGTTCAGGCCAACTCTGCACAAGATGGTGAATCCAAAGCTCCACTAAGAAAAAACACCCTTCTTTGACTAGTAATCTCTCAAGTATAAAAAATAGTTAGTGTAGAAAATAATAGATGAGATGAACTATTTATAGACCACTAGGACCTTACAAATTACACCAAAAAATAATAATGACCATTAAACTAGAGATAAGGGAGAGTCTCCAAATATTAACTCATCACCAAGTCTATGAACTTCCAATTAATCTCCATTCATGAACAAAACAAAAAGTCACTAAAAAATAATAAATCTCCATTCACCAAACAAAATGAGATTCATGAACAAGACAAAATAAGATACATGAACAAGACAAAATGTCATATTAAAAATAAATAAATAAATAAAAGATATTAAAATGGTCCAACGATCCCCCACTCATTTTAATATCAACAAGGACAAGAGAGATTACCAAACAAAGATAGACTAGTATGCATCGTGAATGTGTGCTCTGCATTGAACCTTCATTAGGGAAACAACAACCTCTATTCCAGAGTCAGTAATGGTCTCAGACTTGAATTATGACTACTTAGGGGAAATAAAGTATTACTGCTCACACATAATAATTCAGGTGTTGACATAAGCTTTTAATAGCCAGCACATTACGGCCTTGTGCTAATCCTAGTTTTCATAAGCATATTTGAGAACAAGCCTTGTTCTCATAGAAAGCGGCCCCACTTTCATGCTCACATAGGTGAAATATGTTAAGGATGTTTCTGTAATTTACACACCCCACTCAACAAAAACTATAGAATTTTATTAAGAGTATAAAAATTCAACCCTCCAACATTACAAGACAAATGCACTTACATCATAGGAATGGACAACAAAATATTAAGGAGTGCATTTTTTACAACCACCATATGATTCGTTCTTCCCATTGAACCTAGTTACAGGATCTCTAGTTCCCAGGTTGCGTGTTCTCATACATGGTTTATGATTTTATAGGCTTTAAACCCATCCCCCTCAATGTATTCCAGACCTTATCTCTTGCCAAGGCCTTGATTAACGGATCCGCAAGATTATCACAAGATTTTACATAATTCACAGTTATGATGCCATTACTCAAATAGGATTTCACATTACTGTGTTTTCTTTGAATAGGTCTGGATTTACTATTATAAAAATGATTGTTCACTATACCAATAGCAGCAGTGCTATTACGACGAATTAACACCGGAGGAATTAGTTTACCCAAAAGGAATTTCATGTAACAAATCTCTCAACTAATTTACTTCCTCGCATGCTGAAGCTAACACTATAAGCTAAGCTTCCATAGTTGAATTAGCAATTATAGTATGTTTTTTAGACTTCCAACATATAGCACCACCACCCAAGGTAAAAATAAAACCCGAGGTGGAAAGAGAATCACTTGACAAAGTGTTCCAATCAGCATCACTATATCCCTCAAGTACCGCTGGATACTTGTTACAAAACAAACCATAAGTTTTGGTACCAGATAAATATCTCATAATTCTTCCCATGGCTAGACAATGATCTCGACTTGGCTTGCTAGTAAATCTGCTAAGTACTCCAATAACATACACAATGTCAGGTCTAGTACAGCCAGTAGCATATCTAAAACTATCAATCATGCGAGCATATTCCTTTTGATTAATCACTTCTTTTTTATTTGTTACAATAGATAAATGTATGCTTGCATCAAAAGGAATAGCAACATGTTTACAATCTAGAAAATTATATTTCTTTAAAATTTTCTCAACATAATGCGACTGATTAAGAAAAATGTCATCATTAGTCTTGATAATTTTAATTCTCAAAATAAAATCGGCTTCATCAAGATCTCTCATATCAAAGTGGCTATTAAGCATATTTTTAGTCTCATTTATAATATGCAAAATGGAGCCAAAGAAGTAGATCATCCACATATAAGCTAATAATCACCTGTGCATTTTCACAAGTTTTATAATATATGTACTTATCACATTTATTAGTCTTATAGCCATTCTCAAGCATGCAGGAATCATATTTCTCATGCCACTGTTTAGGAGCTTGTTTTAAATCATTAAGGGATTTAGTTAGCTTACACACCTTGCTTTCTTGGCCAAGCTCCACAAAGCCTTCGGGTTAGTCCATGTAAATCTCCTCATCTAGATCTCCATTTAAAAATGTTGTTTTCACATCCATTTGATGAATTTTTTAAATCTTGAATTATAGCCACTGCTATCAACAGTCTAATGGATGTAACTCTAGTAACCAGAGAAAAAGTATCAAAGAAATCATGATCAACTTGTTACTTAAAACCTTTAGCGACAAGCCTCGCTTTATATTTATCTATAGTTTTATCCGGTTTAAGTTTTTTTACAAAGGACCCATTTACACCCAATAGTTTTACAACCTGGAGATAAATCCACTAGCTTCCATGTTTTATTTGAAAGTAGTGAATCTATCTCATCATTTACAGCCTCTCTCCAAAAAATAGTATCAGGTGATGATAAAGCTTTTTACACCGTAAGAGGAATTTCTTCCATATTGTAAAGATAATAGTCAGGGCCAAAATCTTTTTCAACTCTAGCTCGTTTACTCCTTCTTGATTGGATTTGAGAATTTTCTTGTTTTTGAAAAACTTGAGATGGAGTAGAAGAGCTAGGCATAGATAAAATATTTTCAGAAATTATTTGACCCCCACTATTTATAGATTTGAAAGGAAATTTATTTTCGTGAAAAATAGCATCACCTGATTCAAAAATAATATTATTTTCTATATCAAAAAATCTATAAGTTGTACTATGCAACGCATACCCAAAAAAAACACAGGTAGTAGCTCGTTCATCCAATTTAGGTCTTTTAGGATCTGCAAGCCTCACAAAAGCTAAACAACGCCAAACCCTCAAATAACTTAGATTTGGTTTATGCCCCTACCACAACTCATAAGGTACAATTTTAGTCTTTTTGCGTGGCACTCTATTTATCACATGGCAAGCTGTCAAAATAGCCTTGCCCCAAAGATTTGAGAGAGCACATGAATCAATAAGCATAGTATTCGTCAAGTGAATTAACGTTCTATTTTTTCTTTCAACTACGCCATTAGATGAATGTGAATATGGTGCAGTAGTCTCATGAATAATTTCCAATGACTGAACAAAAGAGTTGAATCCAAGAGATTCATACTCCCAACCTTTATCACTTCTAATTCTCTTAATCTTTTTATTGAATTGATTTTCCACTTCAAGAATGAATTCTTTAAATTTCACAAAAGCATCACTTTTATTTTTTTTAATAAATATACGTTTGTATATTTTGAAAAATCATCAATAAAAGTGATAAAATATTGATTACCACCACGAGTTAAAATTCATTCAAACTCACACAAATCAGTATAAAATAATTCTAACAATTTGGTATTTTTCTCAACACTTTTATGAGGCCTCTTGGTAATTTTTGCTTTACTGCAAACTTTACATTTCTCAATTTTTTTTTTTTTTTTCACTTTAGGAATAAATCCTAAACTACTGATCATGATTCCCACATACTTACTGTTAATATGACACAAACGAGTATGCCAAAAATTAATAGAAGACAAAATGTAAGCAGTGTCATAGTAATCATAAAATTAATCAGCAAGGCAATTTAAGAGATAAAAATGACATTTATACTCATCTGTATTATAGGAAGCCACTTTTGCTTCATGTGCCTCATAGTCTTCATCATCTATCTCCTCGGTTGGGATTTTGCTTAGGTTTTTCTCGGTAAGAACATAAGCAGCTTTCAAAAGGCTGAGGCAAAAAAGAAATTTTCCTTTCCACCTCTTAATCCCTTGAACTTGAAAGGCTTGTTGAGATCTCCAATTCCATCATTGGTTTTTTCTGGTACTTCTTCCATGTTTAATTTCTTTAAAATTGTTGGTGAAAATACCAGAAAAATTATATTTTATTGATAAATAATGCAAAGAAAATGAGATACAAATAGATCAAGCTGAGGCACAAATATCTCATTTTTTTTAAGGAGATCAAGCCCATTGTGGTAGGAAGAGCACAAATACCGGTGCAGTAGTCACAAAACTATGACTTGTCCCCTCCAAGATACAACAGTCTAACTACTTGTCGTATGGTTCAGGACAACTCTGCATAAGATGGTGAACCCAAAGCTCCACCAAGAAAAAACACCTTTCTTTAGCTAGTAATCTCTCAGTATAAAAAATAGTTTGTGTGGCAAAAAGTAGATGAGAGGAACTATTTATAGGCCACTAGGACCTTACAAATTGTACCAAAAAATAATAATGACCATTAAACTAGAGACAAGAGAGAGTCTCCAAATATTAACTCATCAACAAGTCCATGAACTTTCAATTAATCTCCATTCATGAATAAAAGAAAAGGTTACCAAAAAAACAATGAAACTCCTTCCAAACAAAATGAGATTCATGAACTAGACAAATAAGATACATGAACAGGACAAAAGGTCATATTAAAAAATAAATAAATAAATAAAAGATATTAAAATAGTCCAACAAAGATTTTGACCAATGCCTGAATTTTCTATAGAAGAAAGTTTTATATATCCTGAATTAAACAACAAAAGTTTCAAAATATAAATATAATGAAAATTATTATTGAAAGTATTCCCTAGTTTTTTATTTTTTCTATTTTTTCCCACTAAAACTAAGTCTCATTTTATTGACATATATATTCTTAATATTTTCTCTAGTTTAATTCTATCACGCTGTGTTTGATTGGGAAATTTGAGAAGGGATTTGGAAATAAAAATGAAAAAGGTGTGTGAAATTAGATAAAATGTAGGCATATTTTATTCACATTTCACTTACATTTTTCTTTTCTCTTTCCAAATCTCTTTCTAAATTTTCCAACCAACCACAACGTTAAAGTATTTTTTATTTTTTTTATTTTTTTGTCTTATTAAAAAAATAACAAGGAGAAGTAAATCTTTGTAATGAACATCAAAGCATATACTTGCAAAACTAAGAACAATAAGATAGCTATACTATAGAATCAAAAGCTTACAAACTACCATGACCCATAAAGCAAAACCATCTAACAAAACAAAAACTTATATATAAAGAGCACCCAACTATCATCATCCACAACAATCACAGTTCATTTTCTTCTTCACAAAAACATTCCTGATCATCTTCTTTGCTCCTTCCACAAACTCGCCTATCATGGTTTCCCCAGACTTCATTTTTGGCATCATGGGTTAATATCTAGCTATATCCTCTACTATATCCATCTTTCATTTCATTATGTGTCGCACATTTTAATGATAATTATTTTTTCACTTGTTGCAGGCAATATAATCTCTTTATTAGTTTATGTTGCTCCTATGTAAGTATAACATTGACACAAAATCCTACTATTTAAATTAAAGACAAGGTTGACCAATTTATGATCAATGCTATCTTTTAGACTTCGTATACATAGTTGTATAGTTCATCTTCAGTAATGCTCCTTTTAATGTTAATAGGGGAACTGTTGAACCCAAAAATTATTGTATAGTTCCATAAAATCATCTGATTTTTGGGGACTAGTGTCTGTTCAAACATTGCATACATATATGATTGTATTTTTAACATATTTTTGAAACATGTTCAATTAATTTTCAAGCATATACATATGACTGTATAGTTGTAATGTGGTTGTGTCCAAATGATGACTTGTGACATTAAGAAAAATTAATAAACAGTTTTGGAGCACGATGTGATATTATTTAATTAGTGTTAGTAGTAAATAATAAATTACAAAACACATTAATTAGGTAGATTATCTTTATTTCTCAACAACTTACATAACTGAGTTAGTGTATATATATATATTTTGATCAACAAAGAAAATCTTTATTGATGAAGAAAACATACATTACATATGAGATTACATCAATAAAGATGAAAAGAAAAAAGAAAAAACGGGGGACAAAGCATAATGTTGGTGAGAAACCAACACTAGCTTAAAGCAACACTTGTTGCCACACAAAGACTAGCTCTACAAATGCTTATAACCTACATGAGCACTCTGACTTTAATTCTTCCACATTTACTACACTAATGTCAACAGTAGCGCTTTATACAATCTTGCTTCCAACTCTTGATACTTTAAGCCAAACCATTATTCCTACAATCCTACCAATGACCAACAGACATAAAAGCTTGAAGATTTTACCTTTCTTCGCAGGCCTACCCCTCTTTGTTGATTTTCTCTTTATCCTGTATCTCTAACTCAATAATCTTGTTCAGAACATCTTCTTTCCCATTGAAATTGATGGCAAGAGATTTCCCTAATTGTAGAGTGGCTTTAGCTTCTTCGAGTAGATAATTGTTCGGACTTGTAGCACCCTCACACAGATACGAAAGTGCTATAATAGCTGCTGCTGGTCGGTAGATGACAGACTTGGAGTTGTGCTTAGCAGCTTTATGCCCATGAAGTCTAACAAAACTAGAGAATCTCTCTAACTGAACCTTCTTCTTTCTTTTTTTCTTCTCAATCCGCAGGAATTTTTGGACAGAAGCAGTTTGCCTACCTAGGGCTGAATGATTTAGGCTCAAAATGCCCCTCCCATTTAAGTTCTTGCTAAGTGCTTGGGCCAAATGGTAAATCCAGGTGTAGAGACTTGCACCTGACTTTTTGGGCTATGCACTGACTCCTCCATCAAAGTTTCCATTGACTCCTCTCCCGTGTGACAGTCAATAGGCCCTTCCCTCCATTCTACCTCCTTGGTACATGCTCCATAACTGAGTTATTATTATTTCACCCTTTTTTGCTACCTAACAAATGCCACATGATATTTTGAGATTATTGAATAATTTTCTATGATGCAAAAGTAACAACAAAAAAAGCATCACTATGTATAATATTAGACTCATGCAGACATAAAGTGGATAGCTTTTAGTTTTTAATTTAATTTATAATTTTTTTCCTCTTGGACAAAAAGGCATGACAATGTGTGTATATTAAACTTCAATTTTTTTGTCGTTGGGTTTCCAACTCTAGAACTCTACCTTGGTAACAACTGAATGTTTAAAATAGTGTTCGGCACGTTTGGGTCCATCAACAAGTTCAATGAGATGGTTGCTTCTTAGGCTTTTGTGTACATTATAGGATTTCACTTATTGAAGCAAAAAAAATAAAATAAAAATTTATTAAAAACAAAAGTTAATTGGTGAAAAGTCCATTACTATGGAGCCATATGCTAATTAGTCCAAGATTTAATCTTTATTGTAATAAGGACATGCGTTAGAAAGTCATCCAAAAAGTCGTCGGTAGATAACTATGACAGTTGGTGGCAGTGGGGTAGATAAATAGGTGAATAGATTAGTGACATGTTTACAAATAGTAAGACATTGGAATAGATAATTTCACAGATATGTGACACATATACAAATAGTGAGACATTTGAATAGATAGTTGTCCAGATAGGTGATACGTGTACAGATAGATGATATTTGAACAAATAAACAAATAGGAAAGCTTTGAACATATAGGTATCTTTTTGGAAAAATAATACCACTGTGTTCAAAAAGATTTAAACTTTGGCCTATTGGCTCAAGAGTTTCAAAAATAGATCTTTGGCCAGAGTGCTCTAAAAAAAATGCTAAGAACAATGAAAAATTACAAATAGTACATGATGGAATTTTTGGGTCATTAAATAGCTACATGTATAATTTGATAGTAACATTACAATGACCATATATATATATATTTTTTTGGCACCGATACAATGATAATAAATTACATAGATGTAAACATGATGATTGTCGTATTACTTGTGTAATTTTAAGTTTTTTATACCATTTGAACCGATATTACATACAAGGTTTGCATTGCAATTTGAAATGTATTTAGGAGACTAATCTAAATTCTAGGGGATTTTCACGAAACATACAAACTTACATCAACGAAGCAAGGAAGTGCAAAATGGTAGCACTTGACCCATGATTGGAGAGAATCCAATCAAGAACAACCAAAGAAAGCAAAACAAAAACAAAACAACAAAAACAGCAACAAAAGCAGAGAGACCAGTGCTGCTTAAACCAAAGGAAGTTGAAAGTTGCTGCTGATGAACCAGACCACTGAAGGCTGCTGGTGGTGCTCCTACGAACCCAGGCACCATGTAACCTCAATAGTAAAGCCTGATTTGCCTCCAACTGAGAATGAGAAGTCCTTAATAGAAGCTTTGAGCCAAAGAGCTAATCTGATCTAGATGAGTTCCCACAAGTCAGCAGAATTAGGATGGGCATCAGTAAAGACACTCATTCCTATGCTTCCAGAGAGACCAAAGAACTACAAGAGGAATCGCTTTCAAAATTTTTCTGAGTAGACACTTGAATTTACCACCCATCCACCAATTGAATAAGCCTGCCATAGATTCTGGGATACACCATCAACGCCCCCAATCATGTAACACAGATGACCAAATATTCCAGGAGAATGGGCAATGCCAGCAGTACATGAGAAGTAGATTCAAGAGCTAATTTGCAGAAAATGCAGAAGGGGGGAGACATTGTTACGAAGAATGCCAAGCTTGAGCAGAACTACCGCTGTTTTTAATTCTGTTTTTCCAAGCCAACCACCTAAAAAAATGGACTTTGGGGGGGGGGGGAGGGGGGTAAGATAATACTCCAGACAAACTTGCTAATGCTGATATTAGGCCTAAGAAGAGAGTCGCAAAAAGAGTATAGAAAAGACACGGAGAAATCACTTGAGCCTGTGGCTGTGGATGCCCAAACCAGACTGTCAGCATTGCCTTGGCTCAAGGGAGGAGCAGAGGATAACAGAATACTCAACCTAGCTTCAGCAGGCAATTCCCAAGCATACAACACTTTCCCATAAAGAAAGTTCTAATCACTAGAGCTGGTTTTCCTAGCATAAAAGTGGTGAAGAGATCCAAACTGATCAACATAAAGATTAAAGAGAGAAGGGAACTCATCCTTGAGGCAGGCGGATCCACACCACTTGTCTTGCCAAAATCTGATTTGATTTCCATTCCCTACCCTTTATTTGGCAGCTATCCAAGAAGAAGTAGAAAGTGTTCGAATTGTGAACCTCTATGGAGATAATGTCCTTCCATACCCTGGAATGCTTGTAAGAAGATTGCATAGGAGGATGCCAAGACTCAACCTCAATCTTGTATTTACTACAGATGACTTTCCTCCAAAGTGCATTAGTTTGATTTCCAAATTTCCACCACCATTTGAGAAGGCAAATATGCATTAACATCCCTAATCCTTCTAATGCAATCCTTCTAATGCCCAAGCCCCCTTGAGCTACACTCTTTGTAACCTCTAGCCATTTCACCAGATGTACTTTTCTTTTTAGGTGATTTCCATTCCACAAGAAAAAAGCCTCAATTTTTTTAACTTCATGAGCCACACCTTCAAGCATCTTAAACAGGGAAAGATAGTACACAGGTAGACATGAGAGGACAGACTTGATCAAGGTCAACCTTCTTGCAAAGGACAACATTTTCCTCATCTAACCTAAGAGTCTAGATCTAATATTTTCAAGCATAGGTTTCCAGGTTGATTTTTTATCAGGGTTAGCACCTAAAGGCAACCCCAAAAATTTCAATGGCAAGCTTAGCACCTTGCAATTCAAAAGTTTTGCAAAGGCAAGCATGGACACATCAGCCACACCAACACTCTTATGGTAATTGATTCTGAGACTAGATAGAACTTCAAAACATCTAAGAATTCTTTTGATAATTACCACCTGGTCCATATCAGCCTCACAGAAGAGTATTGAATCATCAGCAAATTGAAGATGTGATATAAGAACCTCATTAACCGTAACCATTACACCATTAAGGATACCAAGATTTACTGCTCTATTTAAGAGAATGTTAAGCCCCTCAGCCACTATATTGAAAAGGAATAGAGACAATAGGTCATCTTGCCTGAGGCCTCTTTGCGATGAGAACTCATTAGTTGGTGATCCATTCACAATGATGGAAATTTTGGATGTAGACATGCAAGCTTTCATCCAAGAGACCTATTTAGCCCCAAGACCAAAGCTGGTCATCATGGAGAACAAGAAACCCCAGTTCATTGAATCAAAATCTTTCTCAAAATCTAACTTGATAACCAACCCTTGATGCTTGGCCTTCTTCCATCCATCAACAACTTCATTAGCAATAAACACCACATCTAGGACATTTCTTCCCCCTATAAAAGTAGTTTGAGTGTCACCAATAATTGAAGACATCACTGACTTCAATCTGTGTGTTAGAACTTTTGCTAAAATTTTGTAGAGAGAGCCCACCAGGCTAATAGGTCTGTAGTCCTTCAGATTAATGGGATTATCTAACTTGGGAATGAGTGTAATGAAAGAGATGTTGATTCCATAGGTGAGACTATTGTGATTGTGAAAATCTTTAAAGAATTGCATGATCTCCTACTTCATGTCTTTCCAAAATTTCTGATAGCACAACAAGTTAAACCCATTTGGGCCTGGAGCTTTGTTACTATTACTTTCTTTAATGGCAGCTAATACCTCTGCTTTAGTGAAATCTAATACAAGATGGTGAGAGATAGAGCTGTCCTCAATTGATCTGAACCCCCCTCCCAGAACAGGCTTATTGACCTAACTTTCCTTGAATTGTTTCCTAAAGTGAAGGAAAACCTCATGTTTGACTCTGCTAGGATCTTTCATAGACACACCATGAACTGAGATGGAATTGATCATGTTCCTATTTTGTCTGGTGCTTGCAATAGCATGAAAGAATCTAGCATATTTGTCCCTATACAGTGACCAGTTCAATTTGGATTATTGATGCCATAGCCATTCCACCCTTCTATAAAGTTTTCATACTTCACCTCTAACCTCTCTTCTTCTAGCCTTTTCTGAGTCAAGCATTACTTTTTCCTCTGCAGTGATGTCTAGGGCATGCAATTTCTCATTTGAAGCCTTGAGTTTAGTTGAGACATTGCCAAACACTTCAGTATTCCATCTCTTTAATTCCAACTTTAGGTGCTTCAGTTTTTGCTGGAGTATAAAACCTGCCCAACCAGCAAAAGCAGAGTTCTCCCAGCAAGAAATGAAAAGATTAGAAAAGTTGGAGTGCAAAGTCCAAGCATTAATAAACCGAATTGGTTTGGGGCCCAATCTCTTTCATCCTCCATTATTAATAGAGGGCAGTGATCTGATATTAATCTAAGCAGGCCCCAAAGCTTCATTTTGAAGTGGATCAACCATTCTGGACTAAACATGATTCTATCAATTCTGCTTTATTTCTAGGCCTCCTGAGAATTACACCAAGTGTATGTTCTCCCAAAAAGAGGGAGGCCATTCAGTTCATATTTGTCTACAAGCTCATTAAGTTGATTCACTTCCCTGTCCCTTCTAGAATAACCTACTCTCTCATCCATGTGCCTTATTTCATTGAGATCACCTCCCAAGCACCAGGGATTGGGGAATGAGTCCTTGAGCTTGATTAGAGAATTCCAAAGGATAGACTAGTGGCTGACATCATTAGGTGCATAGACATTAAGAAGAACACAAACAAAAGAGTTGTAGAGTGTTCCTGAGAGGAGAATGAACCTCCTGTTGCAGCAGCTGCCAGAGAGTTGGAAAACTTCTAGGTCCCAGATACAAAGAAGCCCTCCTGTAGAGCCATCAGGATCCACAGACATAAACTCTATTTTGTTATTTCCCCAGAGCCCTCTAGCTAGAGTCTCTAAAACCACTACTTTCTTAGTTTCTTGAAGGAATGCAATATTGATGTGCCTATCTTCAAAAGTCTTTTGATCTGCTCCTCCTCAGGCCTACCAATACCTCTAACATTCCAAGAAAGAAGCTTCATAGAAAAAAATAGATACACTGTATGTCCCCCCAGCTACTGCTATTATAGCTTCACCTTACCATCCTTGTTGATTCTCTCTTCATCCTTCAACTCTAGGTCAATAATCTTATCCAGCACTACAACTTCTTTACCCTTAAAATTTATACCAAGTTTTTCCCCCAAATTAATAGTTGCTTTAGCTTCTTTAAGAAGATAGCTATTAGAACTTGGGTCACCCTCAGAGAGATCTGAGTTTGCAAGAGCAGTTGCTGCTAGTCTGAAGATAACACACCTAGAGGTGTGTTTACTAATTGCTACAGCTTTATGACCATAAAGCCTAGCAAAAATGGGAGAAGCCCTCCATCTAAGCCTTATTTTTCCCTGATTTCTTGACATTCCGCAGGGGATTAAGGGTGAAAGTAGGTGGTCTACCATGGCCTCGCTCCTGTAAACCCAGGATGCCCAACCCAGTTGAACCAACATTATCATATGGGCCAGCGAAGGAAGAGAGCACAAGAGGGTGGCACCCAGGCAATGTGTTTACTACTGCTAGGCCCTGATATCGAGTGGATCAGATGCCATGATAATAGGGCCTTGAAGTAAATGCTTACCATGTGAGTGGGCCAAGTCCACCTTAATATTAATGCCAGGCCCAAGACCATCTTTAGGTCCACTAAGACTTTTGATAAAGCTAGGTGATAAAACTTGCTCAACGCACCTCTGGGGGACAACATAGCTTTTTGGGTAAGGTGCTAACTCCTTCATCATTACTTCTTTCACACCTACTGCACTAGCACTGCTGAGCCCCAGATCACACATAGTCTCCTCAATAACTGTATCCACAATTTCTTCACTATAGCACTGTGTGAGTCCCTTCTTTTGTGCCGCCTCATTGGAACAAGCCACTACAACACCAGACAAGTCATACCCCTTTGCCACCACCTCAACATAGTCTTCCTTCTCCTTACAACACTTCTCTGTAAAATTAGAATCCTCCACCCTGCAGAAGCCTACGCTGGAGCTGCAATCATCCTTCCCAATCTGTGTTTTTCTAGTAGACTCTACTGGGTTGTCAAGATGATCTTCAAACACGAGGATATGGTGGAGTTTACCCTTGCACTCCAGGTTTATAGTTGTGGAGATAAACTCCATGCAAGATGTAACCACTTTGATTCTGGAGTAGGAAAAGGACTCTGGTTCCCTCTAAGTGAAGAACTAATCCCCACAAGCCTCCACTGCTGTTGAGTGTTTTCCTATTCCAGAGGTTTAATGGTATGCCATGGCACCTTAACTACACACATCTCTCCTGCTGGATTTGGACTCCTGGCTCCCATTCCAACACAAACTTACTCTAATCTTTAAACCATTCCTTAATATTGTGGATGTTTGATTTCAACTCCTCTTGGGATTTAAAAGTCAAAACTATATCACAGCCTCCCCCCCCCCCTTTCTTACTACAACATGCGCTAACCCATTTTCATTCAGGGCCTCTTTGATGTTCCTAGTGGAGTATTCCAAATTGAGTCTGATTATAGCACTTTCATAGAGCCAGCCATGACCATCTTCATCTACTTTGATGGTCGTACTTGCTTTTCCAACTTCAATAATTATGCCTCTTTTTAAAACCTCTGCGAACGATCTATGGCCAACATATGGTACGTGACCCTTGCTTTTGGTTGGTTCAAATGCTTCTTTGAAGTTCTAGGGTCGTCTCTTGCTGTGCACATCCTTATTGCTCCTGTCGTAAGTAGTATTTTGACTTCGAGAACCCTATCACCCACCAAAAGATCATTTGCTTTCTGAATAGCAATATCTGATGCTACATGATACTCGAACCTCACAAAACCAAATCTTGAGTTTGACACTCTTCTTTTTTTGTAGGGAATAAAGACATCTTTCACTATGCCAAACTTTATGAAGAGCTTGAATAGGGATTTAGCATCCATAGAACTTGGAAGATTGTCCACAAATACAGTATGGAGGTCCTGCTTTACTTCTTTACCCCGTGCTACACCTCCTCACCACTGCTTCACGATCGGGATCCAACCTCCATTACCTTCGAGTGGTTGTAGATCTCTCTTTCTCCCTCACTCATGTTTTTCTGCTAATTGGTAGCATTTGTTCTAATTATCAAATACCATTTTCTTTCACAAAATTATTTTTTGGAATGCAAAATACTATGCTTCATTTTTCTTTTTTCCTTTTGGCAATGCAAATACTATGTTAGTATGATATTAACAATTACATTTATATTTCCTAGTTTCTATGTGGTGTTTTTCAAAGATGGGATTCGAATCAAAAACCTTAAACTATTGCAAATATCAATAAACATAAAGCAATTAATGTGTGTTGTTATTAATTGATAGTGTGAAAATAATGAATGGGGGTGTTTAATTTTAGGAGAACATTTTAGAAAGTGGTGAAGAAGAAGTCAGTGGAAAACTATGATGTGCTACCATACATAACAACACTATTGTGCAAGAGTTTATGGACATTTTATGGAGCTATAGACCCAAATGGTTTGCTTCTTACAAAGATGAGATTACATCAAATAAATGAGAGGAAGAGCAGTATGCATCATAGCAAACTATCCCAATCTCAACTAGGTTGGCATCGAAATAGAGCCCAATCATCTGCAAGCTCAACCCCAGGGGTTTGGAGAGGAACCAAACCCAACAGGAAGAAAAACCAAACAAGAGAACAGAACACAAACTAAACATAGCAGTATAGGCAGGCAGACAAAACATCAAACACAGTATAGACAGGCAGACCAAAAGCATACTTGAACCTTAACTCAGATCACACACAAGCAGAACATATCAGTTCATAACAGTCCAACAACAGTAGATAGCCCCAACATATCAAATTTAACAACAACAATAGAGCATTCCACTGTGAGCATAACAGTCCAAAACAAATTCATTAGATCAAAGCAGAACAGATCAACAATTCAGCAGAAAAACAGTAGACCAAAAGCAGAACAGATCATCCAGCCATAGCATAGTACAACCTCCCAAATTAACAGCCCACTAATCCTGATGTAGTACAACATTGATAAGGAAACAAAACACCAGAATCCAATCCATAGACCAAACAACAACCAGTCAGACATCAGCAGACAACCAACCAAGCCTCTGCTGCTAAGAACTCCATACAGACCAACAACCAACCAAACAAAAAGCAGAAAACTAATTGGTTAGACCAGGCACAACACCTGAACACAACATCAAGAGCTTCATCAATACAAACACCAGCAATGTAACATAATCCAATCCACAGAGCAAACAATAACCAATCAGACATCAGCAGAAATGAGACCAGCACAGACATCAGCAATTCATCACACAGCCAACAAAAAAACAGTATGAGCACCTGAGCAGACCTCTGAAACCCAAAAAATACCAGAATTGATGAGAAAACAAAAACTTCAAAGTCCAATCACTCCGTTCAGAGCCAACCAGCACAATCACACCATTTATGGACTGATGCACCAAAAAGCTCATATGGGAAAGTAGAGTACTAGCAGTAAAGTAATACTAGCAGAGTAAAAAATGCCACCAAACTTGATCATTTTTTATACAGAACATCACCTGTGGAAAATTAAAGACCAAGTCATTAATAGAGAACTCCATCTAAACTGGTGAGGTTTTGAACCACATAACTACTCGAACCTTTACTAACTCACACAAATCATCCAACTTCGGTTGAGATCCATTAAAGGCATAATCATTTCGATGCTTCCATGTAGACCAGAGAATAGCTAAAGGGAGAACCATCCAAATTTTTCTTCTCCAGCTTCTCAATCCTACAACCATACCACCAATGCAACAGTCCAGTCACTGAACCTAGTAGCACCCACTGCATACCCCACTGTAGACACCCCATTTTTGACCGACCTTAAGACTTAGACGTCGCCGATTGAGGGCTCAGTGATGATGCATATTGTGCTCGTTCTGAGGTCGTAGAGTCTCGGCTGAGAGCCTTGCCTCCGGACTTCGGGACTCTTTTGTGCTTTGCCCCGGTTTGCGAACTAGGTCCTGTTTTCTCTATTTTCTCTTCCCAAAGGGAGGGAGAGGTCTCGTAGACCATCTCTCAGTGGCCGTAGGCTACTTTTCATGGTCATTGGACCACTGTTCCCATTTGGAGACCAGTTTCTGGTTTTCGGAACCGTCCGGTCGTGCGCCTCGGTTCGAGACCGCTTTAACTTTCTCCGTTTTGCTCCGATTTTTGGCACACACCTTGTTCCCTCTCCCTAGAGGGACATTGTGGCCCAGGAGACCACCTTTGTGGTCATACGCCACTTCCGGTGCTTAATAGTCAGTTTTCGGGGCCCCCAGCTGCGTGTTTTGGCCCCCGAACCTTCGTTTTGGCCCCCGAACCTGGTGGGTGGCAGGTAGGTGGTGGTGGCGGGTGGTGGGTGTTGGTGGCAAGTGGGTGGTGAGTGGTGGTGGCAAGTGGTGGTAGGGGGTGGGTGGTGGGTGGTGGTGGCAGAAAATGGTGGTGGAAAATGATGGCGGGTGGTGGCTAGTGTTGGGTGGTAAAAAAAAAAAAAATCAAAACTCAAACGGAAACACCTTTTTTGAGTTTTCATTTTTTGGCCAAATTTATAAATTGAGACCACTGATTTATAAATAAAAAATTTTACCAAACAAGTTTTTATTTGAGTTTTTAATTTTTTGTAAATATAAGCAGAAAACTGAAAACGTAAGTGTTACCAAACAGGCACCATTGTATTTCAATATGTGTTTTGTTTTTTTCAAAAGTTAGTTGTATATTTGTTGTTTACTGTGAACATTCACATTGTATTTTAATTTTCATTTAGATTTTTTGTTGCGTTATTTTTAAAATTTTCAAATTATAAAAAGGTTCAAAATTCATAATTTGAAATTTTTTCTATAGAATGTGGGAGAGATTTTCTCCTTAAGGGATGGATTTTCTCCATGGAATAATGGAAAGATTTTCTCTTTAAAATGAGGAAGAGATTTCTCCATAAAATGAGGGACTATTGTTATGTATTAGTTTCAAAATATAAACATATGTAAAAAAATTAAAAAAGATGATTTAGTTATATTATTACATTAAACAGGACCTAATAAAATAGTCAAAAAGAATATGAGATACATGGAATAAAATACTTAGAAAGAGGATTTATCAAAAAATGACCATTCTTAAAACTCCATTGATAAGGTTTTTTTTTATTTTTTATTTTTTATTTTTTTTATACGTTTAAATTAAAATTATATACATCCTACTTTTCAAGATTCTCCTTTAATGAGAGTCTTATATGTTACAGAAATGTATCTTTCTAACTAAGATAGTAGATACACGAAATAGTAAACAAAAAGATAAGAAAATCAAATAAATCAAACACACACAAGAATACAAGGATTTATGTGATTCACCCCAGAATAGGGGTACGTCCACAACTTTTGCAATTTTCATTATGATCAGAAAACAATACAACTCTCCTAACCTATAAGAAACACCTCATTCATCTATTTATAAATATAGAATTAGAGCAACATGAAAGCAATTATGAAATTACCAAAGTACACAAAAAAAATCAGGGGTTAGGAGGAGGCCCTCCTCTTAGGGGGTTTGGGGTAAGGATGGCTACGGGACAGGTGTGCCATTCCCCACCCCCGTCACTATCGACAAACTCCACCCCCACTACGGGTAGAATTTTTCAACCCCATCCCCTCCCCCACATTTCAAATAGTCAAAAAAATTAAGAACCATTTAAATTCTTAACACACTAAATAATTTTTTTTATTTTCATATATATATAAACAGAGAGACTTTTAAAATTATTTTCTTATATCTAATTATATTTTTTATATAAATATACATATATTATTTATTTATATATTATTAATTATATCGGGTCGGGTTTGATCGGGAAAAGCGATACCCGCCCCGCCCCACCACCGTTGCGAGTGACCAAAACATAATCCACTCCTGCCCCACATAAGTGTCGAGATGAGTAAAATTTGTCACATTCGGACGAGTATGGACAAGCCCCCGCAGATTAGATTAAAATGGTTATCCCTAGTTTGAAGAGAGGCCCTTCCCTTGAAGCCCCTCCTCCCAAGCCCTCTATTAAACGTTAGGTTGATTAAACACTACTTATCAGAATCCACAGACCAGCACTATATACTAATTTATCCTTTTACTAGTGAAATTGGCTCGCACAAAGTGTGAGCAAGTGCCCTTTATAAATCATAAATTACATAAGTTTTCTGAGATTTGAAATATAATAAATCATTAGATATATATTTTTGTTTAGTAATTATTTAAAAAAAATGGTGATAAATCTAATCTAAAAAGTGTATAAGGTATTAGCCTCAGTAGATATTTTTTGTTGGTGAGAAGTCCTTTTGTTGCTTTTTGAGGACATTTTGTCTCTAATTTTTGACTATCTGTTGAAATTATTTCTATCTGTAGAATGTACTATCTATCTGTTCAACTTTTTTTTGCTATTTGTTCAATTTGTTCCCCTTATCTGTTCACATTTATATCTATCTATTTAATTTTTTTCCCATTTGTTCAATTTTTTTCCTTTATCTGTTAAAATTTTGATCATATACGTTAAAATCTTTTTATCTTTCCAAATTTGTTTTATTTGTTCAAATTTTTGACCTATCTGTTCAATTTTTGTATCTCATTATGGTGAATAGCATACTGTATCCCATTATTCGATTTCCAGGAGCTTCAGTGACATAGAAATCGTCTAACCATTTTGTGAGATAGGTCATGTAGAATGACATGTTAAACTACAATCATGAAGTCAAATTATAGATTATATACATAAAATTAACACATTCCAAATCCTCATGATGATCTCCATAACTCATAATGGATGAAACAGAAATAGAAAAAAGAAAAAAAAATTACAGTTTTACTGAGATGATCAAGATTCATAGATGCAAAATGAAGAAGATCGTTGCAGGGTAGAACATATAAAACAGGGAAGAACTTATGATTTGGATCTAGATTTGGATCTCACGGTCAGCACCATCATCACATCTTCCACGCTTCAAGGTTCCGAAAGCCGAACATGAATTATAGACTATTCTTTGAATTTTGATTCATCGTCATCACTACGATCTAGCATTTCGCTCTTGCTTCTGTGAACTTGGAATCGGAGGGATCTTCCTCAGCTTCAACTCACTGACCTCCCAGGCGATTCGTTATTGTGTTTAGGCATCGCCGCCTTGACGGTGATGGATTCGAGGGTTATTCTAGCTCCAAATTCTCTGACATTAATGGCAAATAAAGTTATGGAGATCTGATTCTTCATGGAATCATGAGAGAGAGAGAGAGAGAGAGAGAGAGAGAGAGAGAGAGGCGTATTAGGATTTGATAGGGTTTGAAATCAAAGTGTGATGGAGAGAGTGGTGTACGATAGTTATATTTTGTTAAAATATAATTTGTAATCTAGAAAAATCTAGAGTAGTTAATAATTTATGAAGATAATTATCTAGAAAAATCTAGAGTAGTTAATGAATAATTTATGAAGATATTTATCTAGAATTATCTAGAAATATCTAGTAGATTGAAATAATCTATCTAGATATTTAATAATGATAGAAATATCTAGAAATGTATAATAATGATGTTGAAAAATATCAAACCTTTCTAGAAGAGGTTAAGATGATGATGTTCTCTATATAAAGCCATGAGCTAATTGTAAATGTATGTATGCAAGAATCTGACTTGTACTCAACATAATAAGAAGAAGTTTTCTTATATTTGCATTTCTACCTTATCTTCTTCTATAATTCCCTTCCTAGCTTGCCCAAGTTCTTACAACAATTTTGGTATCAGAACCAGGTTCCCCTCACCTATTCTAAAGCCTTTAAACCTCTTCCTTCAAATACTATTCTAGCATAGAAGCAAGCTCTTCCACTTTCAACTATGCACAAACTCTCATCCCTATATTCGAGGGAGAGAACTATGAATATTGGAACATCCAAATGAGAACTTTATGTGTCTTACAAGACTTGTGGGAAATAGTTGAAGATGGTTTTGAGGCACCAGCAGATGATGAAGAACTTGCAACTTGGACAGAAGCATGTCGGAAGCAGTACAAGCCGAATAAGAAAAATGATGCAAGTGCTCTTCTCAACATACAACGAGGGGTAAGCAAATCTATCTTTCCTAGAATCATAGGTGCAAAAACATCTAAAGAAGCTTGGAATATATTAAAGTGTGAATATCAAGGTTTGATAAGGTCATCTCCATTAAACTACAAACATTACGGAGAGATTTTGACAATCTAGCAATGAAGGATACTGAATCTATTAATGAGTTGTTTTCCCGAGTTGTTGGACTTGTCAACCAAATTAGAAGTTATGGAGACAACCTTGATGACAAGAGAATTGTTGAAAAAGTTTAAGAAGTTTACCTCAAAAATTCGAGCATATTGTTGCTGCCATCGAGGAATCCAAAGATTTATCTAAACTTTTTAGAATGAGCTAATGAGTTCTCTCAAGGCACATGAACAAAGAATGAGCAGATTTACAAATTAGTCAATGGAGCAAGCATTTCAATCCAAAGTCAATATTGGAGACAAGAAGTAAGAAAATTAAGGAAAGGATTCATTTCAAAGAAGAAGCACGGCTGGAAAAGGACGAGGAGGCCGAACTTCATTTCAAGCCCGGAACAAAGGAAGAGACTACAACAGTCAAAGAAATTCCAGCGGTAACTCTAACTCTCAATGCACTATTTGCAAGAAATTTAATCATGCATCTAAAGATTGTAGATTTAGATGCAAGAGATGCAAAAATTCAAATCATTCACAACGTGATTGCTGGTTCAACAATGACAAAGACAAAGCTAATTTTTCTGAAGACAATGAAGCAGAACAATTATTTTCTTGCATGAATGCCCAACAAGAGTCAAAAAATATTTGGTATTTGGATAGTGGATGCAATAATCATATAACAGGCAATCGCAAGATTTTTGTGCAACTAGATAAAAAAATTCTCTTCTCAAGTAAATCTTGGTAATGGAAAACTACAAAATGTTGAAGGAAAGGGAGTCATCTCCGTCCATACAAAGGGAGGTAACAAAAAAATAATTTCTAACGTTCTTTATGTTTCGGGGCTAACCCAAAATCTATTAAGTGTGGAGCAATTAATAAAAAAAGGTTATGCAATAAATTTTAATAATGATGAATGCATAATCTCTAACAAAAAGAAAAATCATATAGTGGCAAAAGTCAAAATGACTTCAAACAAAGTTTTTCCTCTTGTAATGCCACTAAATGATAATTTTGCCCTTAAAAGTAAAAACACCAATGATCCATATCTATGGCATCTTAGATATGGACATCTAAATTACAAGGGCATGAAATTATTAAAAGAAAAGGATATAGTCATAGGATTGCCTCACATTGGCAAAATCAATAAAATTTGTGAAGGATGCATTTTTGGAAAAATGCATAGATTACCATTTCTAAAGACTTCTTGGAGAGCCAAAGAACCTTTGGAGTTGGTGCATGCAGATATTTGTGGGCCTTGCCAAACACCATCTCTTGGTAACAAGAGATATTTTCTACTCTTTGTTGATGATTATACTCGAATGATGTGGATTTATTTTCTTGATAGAAAATTAGAAGCCTTCTCAGTATTTCTGCAGTTTAAAGCTTTAGTAGAAAAGCAAAGTGACAAAGAAATCAAAATGTTGAGGACAGATCATGGTGGAGAATTCATCTATACTCCATTCATGAATTACTGTAAAGAAAATGGGATTAAAAGATAGCTCACAATTCGACACTCTCCTCAACAAAATGGAGTTGCAGAACGGAAGAATCGGACAATTGTGGAGATGACACGAAGCATCTAAAAGGCAAAGGTCTTCCTAACAAATTTTAGGCTAAAGCTGTCAATGCTACTGTTTATATTGTAAATCGATCTTCCACGAAGGTTGTCCAAAGCAAAACATTATATGAGGCATGGCACAAACAAAAGCCCCAGGTAAATCTTTTCAAAGTATTCGGTTGTCTTGCTTATGCCTTAAGTCCTTCCCAAAAAAGGGAAAAATTTGATGAGAAATGAGAGAAATATATATTCATTGGATATAGCGACGAGTCAAAAGGATATCGACTGTTCAATCCAATGAAAAATGAATTGGTAATCTCTAGAGATGTCATATTTGATGAAATGACAGCATGGAAGTGGGATGATAACTCCATCCTAGAGCAGAAGGAAATTGAATTTAATGAAACAATAGAAGGAGAAGGATCTTCAACTCACTAAGCAAGCCCAAACCAAAGCCCATATAACACTCCAAGCCCAAGGCCAAGAAATGACTCTCCAAGAAGCTCTTCATCTGAAGAATTTGAAACAATACCAAGAAAGGTATGTTCCTTAAGAGAAATATATAAAACTTGTGATGTAGCATTTTTTGCTTATGAGCCACAGTTTTTTGAAGAAGCTGTGAAAGAAGAAATTTGGAGAAAGGCAATGGATGAAGAAATTGAAACTATTGAAAAGAATTACACTTGGGATCTTGTTGACCTACCCAATGACAAAGATGTGATCGGACCTAAATGGGTCTACAAGACCAAATATAAAGAAGATGGCTCCATCCAGAAGCATAAGGCTCGTTTAGTTGCAAAAGGCTACTCACAACAACCTGGAGTAGACTTCAATGAAACATTTGCTCCAGTTGCTCGCATGGAGACAATAAGAACCGTTCTTGTCTTGGCTGCACAAAATGAGCTGCCAGTATATCAGCTAGATGTCAAATCAGCTTTTCTCAATGGAGAGCTTGAAGAAGAAGTTTATGTTGAACAACCACAAGGGTACATAATCAAAGGAAAAGAAGACAAGGTTTACCGACTTCGAAAGGCACTGTATGGACTAAAGCAAGCACCCCGAGCCTAGAACAGTAACATTGACAAGTATTTTTGTCAAAATGGTTTTCAAAGAAGCCAAAGTGAACCATCACTATACATCAAGAAAGGAGGTACGCAAGACTTTCTCATAGTTTGCCTATATGTTGACGATTTAATCTATACAAGGACTAAACCATCAATGGTAGAAGAATTTAAAAGAGCCATAATGAAGGAGTACAAGATGACTGATTTGGGACTTATGAGATATTTTCTCGGTATTCAAGTGAAGCAGTCAAAGGGAGAAATATTTATCTCTTAAGGAAAATATCTTGAAGATTTATTAAATAAATTTCATATGTCTGACTGCAAATTAGTTTCTACTCCAATCTCTTTAAATGAGAAGTTACAAGTAAATGATGGAGCAGAGAAAGTCAATGCTACCACCTATCAAAAATTGGTTGGTTCACTAATTTATCTCACTAATACAAGGCCAAACATTGTTTTCTCTGTAAATTTTATTTCCAGATTTATGTATGAGCCGAGCAAGATACACCATGCAGCAGCAAAGCGCATTCTTCGGTATCTTCAAAGGACCAAGAATCTCGGCATCAGGTATGTGAAAGAAAATGACAGTAAACTCATTGGCTACACTGATAGTGATTGGCAGGATCATTAGATGATCGAAAGAGTACATCAGGTTATGTATTTTGTATTGGCTCAAAAATTATCTCTTGGAGTCCCAAGAAGTAAAAGACTGTAGCTCTATCATCAGCAGAAGCAGAATATAATGCAGCTACAGATGTAACTTGTGAAGCAGTCTGGCTTAGAAGAATTCTCTCAGATATGGAGCACAAAGAGAAAGGTTCCACTACAATTTTTTATGATAGCATGTCAGCCATTGCAATGAGCAAAAATCCAATATTCCATGGCAAGACAAAGCACATTGAACTACGACATCATTTTATTCGAGACAGTGTACAAAAAGGAGAAATCCAATTGGAGTTCGTCAACACAAAGGAGCAATTAGCAGATATCATGACAAAAGCAGTGTCAACAGAAAAATTCTTACAGTTTCAAGGATGCATGAAGATTACAAATTAAGTGGGGGTGTTAAAATATAATTTGTAATCTAGAAAAGTCTAGAGTAGTTAATACTTTATGAAGATAATTATCTAGAAAAATCTAGAGTAGTTAATGAATAATTTATGAAGATATTTATCTAGAATTATCTAGAAATATCTAGTAGATTGAAATAATCTATCTAGATATTTAATAATGATAGAAATATCTAGAAATGTATAATAATGATGTTGGAAAATATCAAACCTTTCTAGAACCTTTCTAGAGGAGGTTAAGATGATGGCGTTCTCTATATAAAGCCATGAGCTAATTGTAAATGTATGTATGCAAGAATCTTGACTTGTACTCAACATAATAAGAAGTTTTCTCATTTCTCCCTTATCTTCTTCTATAATTCCCTTCCTAGCTTGCCCAAGTTCTTATCAAATATACCTTGTCACCCCAAAATATTTACGATAGATTAGTCATTTTGCAAAAACATATTCGTATAAACTTCATAGTTTATTATGTAAATTTTGAACAAAAGAAAATTCAATTTTAAATTTATAGAAGCTTCTTTTATTAATTTATTTCTTTAAAATAATTATTATAAGGAGTCAAAGAATAAGCATAAAAGTGGTGGAGTTCCATCCAGATATGTTGTGAGTGTTAAGGGACAATATTTCTTGACGAATATGTAGAGCAGCCAGGGATTAGGGGGCGTGTTGTCGTAGCACGGTGCTAGAACAGACACGAGGTCGTTTTGGTGCAAGCAATACATAATGAATGGCAAAAGCAACCCTAATAAGTCATTGTTATTAGTTTTTTCTTTTGGAGTTCTGCAATATTTTTTTTTTATATATCTATGCATCTTACTTTTACTCAAAAAAAAAATAAATAAAATAAAATAAAATAATATTTTTAGTCAATTAAAAAATACACTCATTGAGATTTGTTTAAAATATATTTGTACGGTTCTAGAAATTATAAATATCCAATTGAAAAAAAAAATGTATTTAACAAAATTAACAGAAAAAGTGAAATTCTTATTAACCTCTTGTATCAGTTTGGTTCTAGGCATTCAATTGACTCGATTTTGACTCTTAATTTTAAATTTTGCATCAATTTGGTCTAATTGATAATATCATTAGTATTTTTTAAGAAAAACTATCACTAAATTGGTTGAGGTTAACTAACTGAGTTGGCTAAATTTATAATTTCGCCCCTTAAAAATATGACGCATGGTAATTTTTGTAACACCCTAGAATTTTTCCCTCCACTCGAGCGCAAGAGTTGACGCTCAAGCGATCTTGTGAGGCTCCCAGTACTTTTGCAATCTGTCCAAGATTCTGAGAGTTGTGAATTTATGCTCAGGCGCAGGAGTAATCGCTCGAGCGGTTGGCATTGTTAGTCCGTTTGCTCGAGCGCAAGATTGGACGCTCGAGCGGTCTGCCTGGTTGAGTATCAATTTCTAGGACTAGTGGGATTGCTCTTGACATTTTTATTATTGTATTTGGAGCCTCCTTGTTTTATTTTGGGACATTGGTCGAAGTGGTAACATGATGGCAAAGTAAGATTAGACCAAAAACTTTGATTCAGATAATTTTCCTATGCACAACCATCACTCTTTTGCCATTTTCTTTTTTCGTACTTTGAATTTTGGTGTGAGGCTAGAACCATTGGAAAGCTTGTTTTCAGGGCTTCGATTTGGACACAAAAAACGACTAAAACGGAGTCCGGATGAGAGAGTTATGCTCGTTTAAAGTTTTAATATTTGTGCTGGAAGCAAGTGCACTCGAGCGTAGAAAGTGGCGCTCGAGCAAACTGCGCGAATTCAGCAGTTTAAAAAGTGATTTGCTAGATCATTCTCTCCACTCTTCTTTTCTCTCTTGCTTCCTCTCATCCTAAGTCCAAAAACCCTTGATTTCTTGACCCAAATAGCTTCCATTTCTCAAATATTTGGCCAAGATCTCTCACCAAAAAGTGAAGAACACATGAAGATCTCATTTTGCTACCAATTGGATTTTGGTTTTATGAAGGAATCTCATCAAAGCCTTGCTTTTTTGCTTGATCCTTGAGGTAGGGGTTTCTAGTTCTCCTTCAATACTCTCATTTATAGATAGATTTGTGGTATTTTCTTTATATAAATACAAAATTTATATTTTTGAGCATATTATGATAACTCATGAAATTTGGGGTTTAGGGTTTGAGATGTTGGGGTTTACTTGTTGGGTTGTGACTTTGGATTATGAATTTGAATGTATAATCAATAGAAGAATTGGAATAAAGAGTGTTTTTGTGAAAGCCTTAATTTCTCTTAAAACCCTAGCTTGGTACATGAAGATAGATGATGGTTTTGCTTAAATTGAAAGTAGTATCATGAAATTGAGGTGTTAAATTGAACATATACAAGTTTAATTGACTTTTGGAAGTGTTTGAAAATTTATGTAAAAGTTGCGATTGAACCCTTCTTGTTGATATTTTAAATTATGTGATAATATGAAACAAAGTTTTGGAGGAAGAAATTGTTAATGGTGTGGATGATATGAATTTTGTGATGAAATAATGAAGTTAAGGTTTAAAAGGTTATATTGAAATATGTTGAATTGCATGGAGCTATGTTGAACTTGCATCGAGTTATGTTGAATTGCATTGTTTGGTGTTGAGTTGTGTTGGGTTGTGTAGAGTTGAGTTGTGTTGGGTTGTGTTGAGTTGGATTGAGTTGTGTTGGGTGGTGTTGTGTTGTGTTGGTACCTGCGCGGGGAGTTGAAAATGTTTTTGGGGGCCCACGTCTCGCCGTATAATAGTCGACAAATGTGGGGGTGGTTTTGAATTAAAGGTTCCCAAATGACCTTTTGAGGCTTATCGTTGGACGAATGTGGAAAAAAAAAATTTTGGGTTTCCACACAGTCCCGCCATATAATAACCCACAAAAGTGGAAAAATGATTTTTTGGTGTCCACACAGTCCCACTGTATACTAGCCAACAAAAGTAGAAAAACGGATGGTGTTGAAAATGTTTTTGGGTACCCACTTCCTATCGTATAATAGCCGACAAATGTGGGGATGGTTTTAAAGTTAAAAATATTTTTGGGGCTCCACGTCCTGCTGTATGACAGTCAGTAAATGTGGAAAAACATGATTTTTGAAGAAGTATGATTTTTGAGAAAAGGGTTTCTGGGAGTTCACTTCTCGCCGTATAATAGCCAGCAAAAGGTGGAATGTGCCATGAATTGGATGCCCACTATCCCGCCGTATCAAGTCGGCAAAAGGTGGAATGTGTTTAAAAATGTGTTTTGTTAGTGATAATATGTGTGGCTTGTGATGAACTGATGAAATTACAAGCGGATGTGTACCTTGGTATGGAAGGGGAATGTATATAGAAATTATTTGAAATGAATAGATAATGAAATAGTAACTAGATAATGGATCAATGATAATGAACTCACCGGGTCATATGTAGCCATTAAGGGAAGATTATGAGTTTTATTTGTAAATAATGTAGAAATTGAATTAAAAGGGTTTATTATCCTTGTGATATGTTGAATTATAATTGATAGTGCAAATGTGGACGTGATGTAGTAGTTAGACAAGTAGGAGTTGAGTGTAAGAGAATTGTTATTGAATTTAAAGGGGACTTGGATTTCTACGTTATGGAGTTATAGCAATAAAGGATTGACAAGTGAGAATAGAGTGTATAAGGGTAGTTTTTGAGTATTAAAGGAGCTTGAACTTGAGGTTATGGAGTATTAAATAAATATAATGAGTAGAAAGGAAAAATGAAATAAAAAGAAGAATATTAAAATGGAAATTAAATGAGGAATATTTTGGAATTGGTTAATAAATTTAAAATGATATTGTTCTTTAAACATATTTGTTTCACAAAGGATTGATGGTTTTCTAATGATAAGTGATAATTTTATGGCTGAAGGTTTTCCTTAAATGTTCAAATAAATTTTGAGAAAAATGTACTTTATATATGATATTTTGAAATTACAAAACGTTACCTTACTATATGGTAGCACCCTACATGCATGATCATTTCTATCTGTGTGTTAGTTATTATTGTAGAACTATGAGATTCCCTACTGGGCAATTATGCTTATCCTTTGTTGTTTCATTTTTCTTATAGGAAGAGAATTCGGATTGATTGGTTGGAGAGTTGAGAAGTTCATTTATCTTTTATATGTAATTTCATAGTAGATATGAAAGAAATGAATTTTGTACATTGATGTTTGTAATTATTTATTTGTAACTCCATAGCGGAAGCTTGGCATATATGATTGTTGTTGTATTCTTTGAGAGAGATAGAGAGAACAAGGGTTATTATGTTTCTATTACTCAAGAGTAATAGATATATTTTTTTTTTAAAGGACCTAAATTACAGGCTTTTGATAATGTTTCCGAGTAATTAAAAAGTTTGGGCGTTTCAATTGTGTACATATTTTTCAGAAAAAAAAAATGCTAAGAGTTGTAACCAATTGGACCAAATTGAGATAAAGTCATAAATTCAAGATTAAAATCGAGTAAATTGAAATTACATAAACTAGAATGACATAATGACCAAATATGGTAACTACTGTCATAATTTGCCCAACTATCAATTGATGTTTGTCACATAATTTTTTTTTTAAAATACTCTAGAACATAATAACTGATAAATTATACATCTTGTGGTTGTGGAAATTATACATGGCGCCCCTTCAAGTTTTTAGACTCACAACAAGTGACATTTTTTATTAATCAATTATTAAATCAATTAATAGTTCAAATGATTTCATAGATGTATTTCAAATAATAGTTTTCATAATTTTACTATTATATAAGAAATTAATTAAGAAATCACTTTATCTGTTAATTTTGTTAAATATATATATATTTGTAAATAAAGTATTTATAATTTCTAGAATCATAAAAAAAAATAATTCATATTTTAAACAAAATCTTAACAAGTGTATTTGTTAATTTACTCAAAATATTGTTTTATTTATTTGTTTGTTTGTTTATTTGTTTATTTTAGTAAAAGTAAGATGCATAGATATATCAAAAACATTACCTCTTATTCAAGCTACTATGACGACCCCGACCTCTGAACTAATATATTATGTTATTTTAATGAGCCTAATTGCATGGTTGTGTGTTTACTTGTGTGATTACATGTTTAATTTCATAATTATCTGTTATTACATGGAATATCTGTTCGAATTGACCACTTAGAGACAGAAATTGAGAGCCTAGACGGCTTCAGAAATTGAAATGGGATAGCCTAATGGACTAATTAGAATATTTAGAATTTTATGGCAACTTTAATTGAAAACTGATTTGAATCAAAATAATTAGAATAAACTGATTGAATTAATTAAAATTGAGCCTAAATTACTCAACCTTAATTATACTTGATTAGGCTAAGCTAATCACACCATATAAATAGCTCTAATCAAGCTTATAGGCTCATATTTACACACTTTTAAGCTGAGAATTTGAGGAAGGGAGAATAGACTCAACCCTTTAGAGAGAGAAAGAGGAGATTTGAAGAGAATTGCTAGACCAACACTTAAATTCACACATTAGGTATGAGATTCATCCTAAATTCTTGGAATTGAGTCATGTAGAAACTAAGTGCATGGAGTTATAGGATCATTTGCTTGAATCTGAGTGGGTTGAGCATGAATTACCATGAATATAATGAATTTGAGTTGAATTATGCACATGCATGCTTAATCTTTCATTTTTTTAGTTAAGATTTCTTGAAATTCATACATGCATGAAGCTTAGGAGGCATGAACTTGAAGATCATCCATGGATTCATGCATTTCATATCCTTAGTGGTGTTTTAACATGAAAATGACTCAATCCATAACATGCATGGTTTTAACGTGCTAGTATAAGCTCAAATTTGGACAATTGGAGCATGATTTTGAATAAATGGTTTCAAATTGGAAGTATTTTCATGTTATATAATGATTTTCCAAGTTTTTGTACCAAAAACACAAGTTTTGAGGCTTTGAATATCAACCTTGAAGTTCAAACACAGTTCCGGAAATTCCAGAATTCGTCATGTCCACTTGAGCAAAGAGAATGCCGCTCAAGTGTGAAAGTCGAGCTCCCAAAAGTTTTATAAAATTTTACAGGCCACTCAAGTGATCAAAGTGGCGCTCGAGCGAGGACCCCTTTTACTCAGTCTTCCGCTCGAGCGACCGTCGAGCGGGAATTTCATGCAACTAGTACTTTTGCCAAGTTTGCAGACCGCTCGAGTGACAGAAGTTGCACTCGAGCGACCACCTTTGTTTTTGAGCCCCGCCTTGAGCGAAGGAAGTTGCGCTCGAGCGGAGACCCTGTTTTCATCAAATTTTGAGAAATTCTTGTAAGTGCATATATGCATCCTCATGCCACTCCAAGTGTTCTTAGGCACCATTTGGACTCTTATAATCATAGTATGAGCTAGAAACACATGAGAAGAATTGAATTAAAATGAATTAGTGCTTCAACTGTGCTTCTGTTATGTGTTTTGTTTAAGTGGACGTCCGAGGCTTAGTGACAACTCAAACCACTATGAGTAGTAACTTTATAAAGATATGTTCAAGTAATATTATTTTTGAAATTGTTATTGTTCTTGGAATCAATATGTGATCGATTAAATGGTTTATCGAAAAGTTATTTTGCAATGATGAATGAAGTTCATTTTCGAAATGTATTTGTGGCATCCAGTTAACATAGGCCCTTGCCTGGGGGTAACAATACCACGGCTATTGGTTGTAGGCCCTTGCTTGGGGGTAACAATACCATGACTATTGGATTATTTAAAACACAAAGATCTCTAGTGTTAGACCCTCCGTGGTCCATTAGTTTGACCCTTCGTGGTCCATTGGTTTTCGCTTCACTGTGATTGGAAAATTATTATTCATGGGTGTGCCACTTAATTTGATATTGAATGACATCGATCATGAAATTTATTGGATATAAAGAATTGAAACGAGAATTTGATTATCATGTTATCGAACATCATTCGTATAACCTCTTTATTCTGTTATTACTCATTAGGCTTTAGCTCACTATTTATTTATATATATATATATATATAGGTGGGCAAGCTTAACAACAGAGTTAGGAAAGCCTTGAGTCTACCCAGGTCAGCCTTTTGAAGAGCTTTCAAGTGAAGTAACCAGGCTCAGGTGGAGCCATACTAGTCGAACCCCTTTTGTGTGTTTTAATGATTTTGTATTTGTATATAGTTGGGGTTTTATTTTTGTAAGACATGATTTTTGTACGATTGCGGCGGATGTACTTTTGGAACAAAACTTTGCTTATTATACTGGTTCTCTATATATACTCACAGCTCGATAGATAATTTCTATGTCATTTTAAACTTCCACTAAGCCCCATACTTTATATTAAGAGATTTATTTGTATAGAGGCCATAGGTAATCTATGATTACTGGCCGGTCATGACGCTAAACCTATAGGGGTGGGTTTGGGTCCTGACAGCTACTTTTGTCATCCATTATGTGCTGCTTGCACCAAAACCACCTCCCGTTTATCACAACATCGTGCTATGACAACATGTTCCGCAATCCCCCTATCTATATATATATATTTTTTTTGAATAAAGAAAAAAAAGTTAAAGAATGTATGTTATTCAAGAGAATATTTTTAAAATTTTATATTTATATATTATATAATAAAAAAAAGACAACTCGGTTTAGCTTTTTTAAATTATTTTTTAACAAAAAACAAAAAACAAAAAGACAAAAAAGGTCACTATTTATAGGCGGACGATGCCACCATGTGCACTGGCTTTTTATAGTGAAGGATAACTGTAACGGTTGATAAGAAAAAAAATTATGGTGCACTATTTTTACTATAACCACAATGATTTTTAATATAATTACAATGCTTTATAAATAATTATATATTGCAAAAATCAACATAATCCATACTTTATATTCATATTTTTTTATGGTACACCATTTTTACTATAGTCACAATGATTTTTAATATAACTGTAGTGGTTTATAAATAATTATATTTATAAAAAAAATAAAAAAATAAAAAACTTAACATCATTCTGTTGAACATTCCACACCATGTGAAGTAGGCCATGGAAGTCAAATGTTGCTGTTACGGATTTTTAGGCTACAAATTTTCTAAAGTTTTTCAAACCTAGGGTGGCTATGTTAATGGCTTGTCATTTATTTTGGTAGTTGGTTGTTGGCAAGCAAAGGTTGAGTTTTTGGCTCTCCCGTTTATGTATAAATGGGAAAAGCTGTGAGCTGAGAGAGATTAGAATGTGAAGGAAAAAGAGAGTGGTGAGAACTGTATAAAAGAGTTGTGAGTTCAGTAGAGAGAGTGAAAGACTCATCCTCCTCTGTTTTGTATGGTTACTCTGTTTGTAGTACATTCTCATTTTCTCCTCCCGTAGATGTAGGCATTGGGCCGAACCACGTGAATAATTGTGTCTCAATTGTGTGTGATTGTTTGTAGATCATTTTCTGTGTGTGTTCAATCCAAACAAAGTGGTATCAGTGCCTGGTTGTGTGTTTTTCAGAAAAACAGAGTGCAATATTCAGAATTGCCTAAATTTTAAAGTAGTCGAAATCCATTTTTGATCACACCAGGTTGAAGTTGTCGACGAGACTAGCACACAGGAAAAAATCGCATTGAAAAATGACATCGGAGGAGCCTTTACGCGCCATCTGACGCCGTGACCACGCACAGCACGCATCATTCTCGTTCTTCCAGTCGCTGACGTCATTGCCTCGCTGGTCACTGATGTCTTGTCGCCGGTACCGACGTCATCCAACCCACGCCGATCCATGTTAACCCGAGCTTACCCTCATTGACCATATCGACCCAGAGCCAAGCCGCATTGACCATGCCGCGCTGCCAAGCCGTTGACGTCAGTTTGACGCCAGCCGAACCTGAGAAATTATCCGGTGCTTCAAAATCCACTTTTGATCACACCAAGTTGAAGCCCTTGACGAGACGAGCACACAGGAAAAAATTGCGTCGAAAGAGGACGCCAGAGGAGCCTTGACGTGCCATCTGATGCCATGACCATGCACAGCATGCGTCATCCTTATTCTTTCAATCACTGACATCATTGCCTCACTGGTCACTAACGTCTTGCTGTCGGTACCAACGTCATCCAACCCGCACCGACCCGTGTTAACCGAGCCGACCCTCGTTTACCGCGCCGACGCAGAGCCAAGCCGCGTTGACCAAGCCGTTGAGCCAAGCCGTTGACGTCAATCTGACGCCAGCCGAACTTGAGAAATTATCTAGTGTTTCTTAGTCGCTCCAGATTCTGTCGATCTAAACCGTTCAACCAGTTTTGGCTTTATTTGAGCCATTCTTTGTCCGTTTTTAACGATCCAATAGTGGTTTCCAACTATTTGATATATTTCAGACACATCCATATGGTTAGATTTTGCAAATCAAATTTCAAAATTTTGTAATTTTTATTTTGGCAATCCGAAGTGCTTTTCCGACTAGCGAAGTCTGATTTTTCAGACAGAGATCATTTTATGTAGAGACAATTATTGATGGAGGAATCAACATTGACTTCGGTATCCATGATCAAGTTGAATGCTTCCAACTATACAATTTGGAAGCCCAGAATAGAGGATGTCCTGTATTGCCGAGATTTGTTTGACTCCATTGATCTTAATGGAGTTAAACCAGCTGCAGAGAGGATGAAGACTGGAAGCAAAAGAACCGAAAGACCATTGGTCAGATTAGACAATAGATCGATCATAGTGTCTTCCACCATGTCACCCAAAAGGCCAATGCCTATGCTTTTTGGACAAAATTAGAAGGCATGTACCAGTTAAAGACTGCTCGGAATAAAGCCCTCCTAATGAGAAGGCTCGTAAATTTGAAGCTGAAAGGTGGTGTCTCTGCAAAGCACACGAGTGAGTTCCAAAATCTGGTGAACCAACTAGCAACAGTCAAAATGGAGCTAGATGATGAGATGCAGGTCCTATTGCTGCTCAGCTCCTTGCCAGATAGTTGGGAGACATTGGTGGTGTCCCTCAGCACTTTACACCTGAAAAAAGACTAACCACAAACATAGTCACGAATGCTTTATTTAGTGAAGAGGTAAGAAAGAAAGATATGAGTGGAGATCAGTCCCATGCCCTCGTCATAGAAAATAAAGGTAGAGGCAGAGGTAGGGGAAGAAGCAAAAGTAGAGGACGCAGCAGAGGAAGATCTCAAAACAGAGGGAAGTCTAGAGAAGGTATGAGCCGACCAATGTTCAAGTGTTACCATTGTGGCCAAGAGGGTCACATAAAGAAATATTGCTATGCCTTGAAGGGAGAATAAAAATAAGGCAATAGACAACCAAAGGCTGAAGATGGGAACACTGGAGTTACTGTCTCAGAGGATATTGCATTATTCTCAATTGAAGAAGAAGAATGCCTCCATATGTTAGGCAACGACACTAAGTGGATGGTAGATACAACAGTTTCCTACCACGCTACACCCAAGAAGGAGTTTTTCAGTACGTACCAAGTTGGAGATTTTTTGTACAGTGAAGATGGGTAACTTCAGTTTTTCGAAGATTGTAAGAATCGGTGATGTTCACATTCAAACCAAAGTGGGGCGCACGATGGAGTTAAAAGATGTCAAGCATGTTCTCCATTTATGTCTGAATCTTATTTTAGGGATAGCCTTAGATCGACAAGGCTATGAGAACTACTTCGGCAAAGGCATGTGAAAATTGAAAATAAGATCTCTGGTGGTAGCTAGAGGACAAGAAACTAGTACGTTGTACAAGACTCGTATGACTGTGATTTTAGATAGCCTCAACGTAGCAGAAGATGAGGCATCACCAAATTTGTGGCACAAAAAGCTGGGTCACATGAATGAGAAAAGGTTATAGATTCTGACAAAAAAGTCTCTTATTCCCTTTCCAAAGATGCGAAATTAAATCCTTGTGACAATTGCTTGTTTGGGAAGTATCATAGAGCCGTCTTCCACTCATCATTCAGAAGACAATCAGAGTTGTTGAGCAGAGTATACTCTGATGTATCCGGTCCTATAGAAGTGGAATCTTTGGGTGGTAGAAAATACTTCCTGACGTTTATTGATGACGCATCACGGAAGGTATGGGTTTATGTCCTAAAGACCAAAACTGAGGTGTTCCAGCATTTTCAGACATTCCTTGCTATGGTGGAAAGGGAGAACGAAAAAAGCTGAAGTATCTCTGAACAGATAATGGAGATGAGTACACGTCAAAGGATTTTGAAGCCTACTGTGCTACTCGTGGCATCTGGTATGAGATGACTATTCCTGGAACCCCATAACACAATGGTGTAGCCGAAAGAATGAACAAGACCATTGTGGAGAAGGTCAAATGTATGCTCAAAATGGCAAAGCTACCAAAGCCATTTTGAGCAGAAGCTGTTCGTGGTGCTTGCTATTTGATAAATAGATCACCAACAATTTCACTACATTTTGAGATTCTAGAAAATTTATAGTCTAGAAAGGAGATTTCTTACTCTCACTTGAGAGTGTTCGGGTGCAAAGCATTTGCATATGTATCCAATGAGCACAGGCAGAAGTTGGATGATAAAGCTAATCCATGCATATTTACTGGCTATGGAGATGAAGAATTTGGATACAGATTGTGGGATCCGAAAAACAAAAAAGTCATTCGAAGCAGAGATGTGTTGTTTCAAGAAGGCCGGACCTTAGAAGACTTTGGGAAACTAACCAAACCCAAATTTAATGATATTTCAGAAATTGTTCTGAATCCTGCACCATCACAGCATGCCACTAATGAGGAAGAGCTATCGCAGCATGCAGCCAATGATGTAGAGTTGTAGGATGGATTTCTAGAAGAAGAAGATCCAAAAGAAGAGGGTGTTGAGCAGGGGGAGCCACAACCCCCTCTGCTAGAGACTGTTGGTCCACAGTTACGAAGATCAACAAAATAGCCTAAGCCATTGTCAAAATACCCTATTTCTGAGTATATTTTGCTTACTGATGAGGGGGAGCCAAAAAGTTTTCAAGAAGCTCATAATCATAAGGAGAATAGTAGCTGGCAGTAAGCTATGCAAGAAGAGATGTAGTCCTTACAGAAAAATCAGACTTATGAGTTGGTAAAACTTCCCCAGGGTCGAAAAGCATTGAAGAACAAATGGGTGTTCAAGTTGAAGAAAGATGGCAGTGGAAAACTAGCCAAGTATAAAGCTCAATTGGTTGTCAAAGGTTTTGGACAGAAGAAATGTATTGATTTTGATGAAATCTTCTCGCCAGTTGTGAAAAGGACATCTACTCAAGTAGTTTTGGGACTAGCGGCTAGTTTGAATTTGGAACTTGAACAAATGGATGTGAACAAATGGACCTTGAATTTTGAAGTAAAAAGGAAAAAAAAACTCAGTTTGCAGATTGAAGAAGAGTCTCTACGGCCTCAAACAAGCGCCAAGACAGTGGTACAAGAAGTTTGAATCATTCATGGTGGGTCATAAGTACAAGAGAACTACTACAGACCAATGTGTATATGTCAGAAAATTTCACGGTGGAAACTTCATCATGCTCCTACTCTATGTTGATGACATGCTGATTGTTGGACAGGATGCCACTATAATCAGATCACTGAAGAAGGAGTTATCACAGTTCTTTGACATGAAGGACCTAGGCCCTGCCCAACAAATTTTGGGCATGAAAATTATACGTGACAGGAAAGCCAAGAAGTTGTGGTTGTCACAGAAGAAGTATGTTGAATGGGTGTTTGAGAAGATCAACATGAAAGATCCCAAGCCAGTCAGTACTCCGCTTGCTAATCATTTCAAGTTGAGCAAGAGTTCTTGTCCCTTTTCTACAAAAAAAAAAAAAGAAAAAGAGAAGAGATGGAGGCAATTCCCTACTCATCCGCTGTAGAGAGTTTGATGTATGCAATGATGTCCACCTGACCAGATATTACTCATGCTGTTGGAGTTATGAGCAGATTTCTTTCCAATCCAGGGGAAGAGCATTGGGAACCAGTCAAGCGGATTCTGAGGTACCTTAAGGGTACATCTAAAATGTGTCTGTGCTTTGGAGGAGCAAAACCAATCTTGGAAGGTTATACAAATTCAAATATGGCAGGTGATCTTGATGGTAGAAAATCTACATCAGGATTTCTGTTTACTTTTGCAGAGGAAACTGTGCCTTGGCAGTCCAAGCTGCAAAAGTCGGTTGCTTTATCCGTAACTGAGGCAGAGTATATTAGCGTAGAGGGAGCTGTGAAAGAGATATTGTGGTTGAAGTAGTTTCTCCAAGAATTGGGACTAAAGCAAGAGAAGTTCATGGTACATTGTGACAGCTAGAGTGCCATAGACCTGAGCAAGAATTCTACGTACCATTCTCGCACAAAGCACATTGATGTTTAGTATCATTGGATACACGAAGTGATGGAAAAATAGTTATTGGAACTAGTCAAGATCCACATAGATAAGAATCCAACCGACATGCTTACAAAGGTGGTCTCGAGAGACAAACTCGAAGTATGTAGGGACAATGCTGGAATGGACTTCCAGTAAGGATTCTACTCCTCATAGGTGTGGAGAGAGAGAATTGTTAAGCATTCCATATCATGTGAAGTAGGCCATGGAAGTCAAATGTAGCTGCTGCAGATTTTTGGGCTACAGATTTTTGAAGTTTTTCCAACTTAGGGTCGCTGTGTTAATGGCTTGCCATTTATTTTGGTAGTTGGTTGTTGGCAAGCAGAGGTTGAGTTTTGGCCTCTCCCATTTATGTATAAATGGGAAGAGCTATGAGTTGAGAGAGATCAGAATGTGAAGAAAAGAGAGAGTGGTAAGAACTATATAAGAGAGTTGTGAGTTAAGTAAAGAGAGTGAGAGACTTCTCCTCCTCCTCTGTTTTGTATGGTTACACTGTTTATAGTGCATTCTCATTTTCTCCTCCCGTGGACGTATGCATTGGGCCAAATCATGTAAATATTTGTGTCTCAGTTGTGTGTGATTGTTTGTAGATCATTTTCTGGGTGTGTTCAATCCTAACCCATCCATTCTTTGTATTATATATACGAGGTAAAAAAGTTTTATAAAAAGATAAAATGCTAACTCTTTAGATATATAGTAAAGGATATGATTTATTATTATATACAAGAGGTTAAAAAAAAAAAAGTCATTGTTCATAGGTGATGCCACCATGTTTATATATAGTTGAAGGATATGATATGATATATTATGGTACCTTTAGTTATAATTAAAAGTAGTTTCATTATGTTCATAAAATATCATAAATTATATATGGTACATTTGTTAGTTGTAGACGGATCTCACTCAAGAGACTAGAAAAAAAAAACGATACTGTTATTTTTTGAACACAAAAAACGGCACTATTCATGGAAGGGATGAAGTCACATCATGCACTCAATCATATATAGCGAAGGGGAAAAAAGGTTATATAGTGAAGGAAAAATTATTTTATATATATATATATATATTTATATATATTGTACTTTTTATATTCTAATTTTATACATTTATCATTAATGATAATACAAAGAATAGTAATATAAAAAAATCGTATAACATTTCTATACTCACTGTAAATTTTTACGTTAAAGTAAAAAAATGGAAAATGAAGAATGATGATGGGTAGTAATATAGCAGCTATGCAACAGTAAAGGAAAATTCTATTTGCACACCTTATATTTTTTTCACTTCACACCATTATTCATAATTTGTCTATTACAATTTTATCCTTCAATCAAATATCGAAAATACCCTTATCTCTATTTCATACTCCTCATTTAGAAACCATAACCCGATTGACATCCACCGCCACTAGCCACCATCACTGGTTGGCTAGGCAACACCACCGGTTGGCAGCATTGTCAAGTCACCATCACGAAGTCGTCATCTCTGTCACCGTCATTGTTCCCCTTTTTCTTTCTCCTCCTCCTTCTTCTTCTTCTTCATCTTTTTTTTTTTTCATCCCATTGCCGCTGCCATCACATCTCTGCTTTCAAACTCTCGATCTAGGGTTTTAGAGGGTAAAGATGGGGGGAATCGCAATGGAAACTACAAGGGCAATGGAGACAAAAGAAAGGATGGTTGGAGCTAGGCAGGTGAATGATTGCAATTTGTAGAGGAGGTGTGGAGATTAGAGTGGCAGAGGGTGGGTAGGAGGTTCAGAGAAGCGAAGGTTACCGATGATGGCAGTGACAATGAAGATAGCAGGAGACGGAGGAATAGGCTGTGGTGGGTGGTCTGGAGAGAGAGTGACGCAGGAGATGGGGATTGCCGACGATAGTGGCTAGTGGCTATGGTGGGGGTTGATGACTTAGGGTTGAGATGTTGTGGATAAGGATATGTTGGGAATTATGTGAGAATATGACATTTGAATTGAGAAAAAACAAAAAAATCAAAATGTGTGTGATATGAAGTGCAGCTCATGGCTTATCTCTGCTATCTATCTGTTCATGGTTCCACAACCATTTTGCTCTGCTGCTGCTGGTTCATGTGGAAGGCTTTCGTTTTTTCTGGTTTTTCTTCCTTCTTTGTTGTTGGTCTCTCACCAACTAGAGCTTAGAGCTTTTGCTAGCTCCAAGCTCCTCTTTATTGATATACTCATTCATAATTCGTATGATCCCATCAATAAAGATTTGTTTTGCTGATTAAAAAAAAAAATGAAGTACTAAGTAAATGGTGTGCGTTGAAAGTATTGGTGATGTGTAAATAGAACCTCCCAATAGTAAGACAATGTACAAATCATAAGCATAATGAAATTACAAAATAGGCCCTAAAATGATAAATAAAGTACAGTTTTGATTTTAACATACACAAAATAGAGGGCTAAAAAGGTAATTTCCTTTGAAAGGAAATATCTCCCGCTACTAACATTAAGATTAGAGTTAACAAGTAAAATTAATATCCATAGCATAAAAAGAAGAACAAAAGTGGAAAGATAAAATAGAGCCACCTATGAACAATAAAACATTGTTAAAAAATCAAAGGTGTGGAGAAGAGGTTTGGAAATACTCCTTGGATCCTGTGGGACACTCGTGATCCTCGGCTAGCCACCTGAAAAGGAATGAACACTCTGGCCGGGGGTGACGGAATTAGCACTCTGACGAACAAGTTAGTATATACTCTCTTGGTTGCTTATGTTTTAAGTTAAACATACTAGTTCTCACATACCTCTCTTTGGTTGTTCCTCTTCTATTTATATACACCCCTGGTCCTCAGGATAGGGCCCACTATTAATCCGACGTGTGATTGTTCACTTGGCTTCTTCCGTCATAAATCGCTTCCCATTCGGCTCCCTGCTCAACTGGTTCTGCGGCCGATTAGGAGATTTGGCTTTCAAATGATGCAAGATGGGGCCGAATAGGGATGTTCATAGAATAAGCTTCCAAGTATATACTAGGCCCCCTCTGCAGTCATCGAAACTCGGCTCCCACAATTGACCCCCAAACACCCCACTAACAACAGTTTAGTTGGCGTGTTTGGTTTCGGATTTGAAAGGTCAAAAATATAAATTCGGCGGCTACCCTCATTCCAACGTAAATGTCAGAACGCACACGCTTTTCGGTCATTATTATACTTTCCCGCCCCCTTGTGCATTTCCCTCATTTATTGTGATTTGAAACTTTATTGTCTCTTCGAATGCATTTTTTGAATACTCGAAGCTCCTGGACAGCGAGTCAATATACATCCTCCATTTCGCATCCTCTGCAACTTCTTTCCGTCTGTCGTTGTCTCCTTTGCTTCTTGTAAGTTCTCTTCTCCTTCTTTTTGAATCCCATTTCCTTGCTTATTTTTAGTTTAGCACTCTCCTTAAACTTGCTAGTATGGCCAAACATTTGAAAGACCTACTTTCTGCGGATCGTGTTTCTGGGTTTCGACGCCATTTTTCCATCCCCGACGATGTCCATCTGTCACTCGTAACAGACAGCACTCTTGATATGGAGAGGAATGATGAAAGTACAATCATCTTTCCTCTCCTATCTATCACTGAGTTCGGAGTTCGTTTTCCCCATCACCCATTTCTTAGGGTTGTCCTTTGCCATTGGGGTCTGATTCCTTCGCAACCCAACGTAAACTTTTTTCGTATCATGATGGGGATTATAGAGTTGAACCGGCGTCTTAGGATCAACCTTGACATACTTGCCATTAGGCATTGTTATGTTTTGGCCAAATCTTCTGGCCGGCTAGAGTGCTATTTTCTCAAGGCCAAGGACACTAACCATCAGTTGGTAACTATGCTTGCCAGTTCTGGCAAGCGAGTTGACGATGTCATGGTCATTGTCCGAGGTAACTGGGAATTCGGCGAAGGCGAGGATCACCTAGACCCTATTCCTAAATGGAAAGGCGAACTAGGTTGCTGTGTAGCTTCTTACGCTTATCTATTTTATATCTTCTCGGCCTTCTCGCGAAGTACTAATTTTTTATTTGTGCAGGCAATAATTTGAAAAAAGTTCTCTCGGCCGACAGTGCAATTCTTGCGGACATTAAAATCGTACTTCAGTTTTTCGGTCGTCCAAATATTCAGAAGCAAGGGAGGGCCGTCCATATACTTCTGAGGTACGAGCCAACTTACACAACATTTTCGGCCGCGGAAAACATTCCAATTCCATGCGGCGAACAACATTTCACGGTTCTCATCTTTCCCCGCTTCAAAAGCCTTAGGCAAATCGGTTTCGAAACCTCTGATTCGGAGCAGGCCGCAGAGCCAGTAGCCGAGGAGATCGCCAAACAACCGAGCCAATCTACCTTGGCAGCCGAAGTCGACGAGTGCCTTCACTCGGCGTTCGAAGCAGCCTACCTTAATCAATCTGACCCTCCTTCCACTTCAGGTCGGGGGGAAATCTCCTTTGAAGATATCTTTATTGATTTGGGAGATCTCCCCTGCTCCTATCCTAAGAACATGGCTGGGGAAACGCTCACGCAAATGGCATGAAAGAAAAACACTGAACGTATGGCCGTCCGGCGGAGAGCCGAGACCATCCGTTCTAAACCTACCCCGACTGAATCTCTTGAGCCTATTATTATAGAAGAAACGGCTCAAATTGGGGTGGCCGAGACGGTACAGGAAGTCGAACGGCTGAGCCCAGAAGATCGGAGGGGGGAAAAGCGTCCCGCCGAGTGCGAGGTCGGCTCTGAGGAAAACCCTATTGATAAACGGCCGCGCTTAGGGGAGTCGGATGTGGTTGCGCCTTTTGTTGTTCAACCAAAAATAAAAAAACATGTCGATCTTCTCTGAAGCATCAGCCTTGAAAGATCCAGCCGTGGCGTTGAGCTTGGCTTCCTTGGTCTCATTGCCGGCAGACAAGGCAACCTTTCGGGCGGAGCCGGACTTGGTGGCAATAACATTAGCTGCTCAGTCGGCCTTTCTGGTATGTGACTTGATCCTAACTACCGCTTTTTGCGTATATTGTTTTGGTTTTAACTCCTGGTTTTGCAGACGATCGGAAGGATAGCCGAAATAGGCCGCCGCCAACATGACGCCATTGAAAGAATTGGCCGTTTGAAATCAGAAGTTGAGGGTGAGAGGAGCAGGGCCGAGTTCGAGGTGGCGCGAGCGACAATGGAAAGTGTAAAGGCCGAAGCTGAGACGAAAAGGGCGCGGAGTTCTGACCAGCTTAGATTGGCCGCCGAGGAGAGGGCAAATGCGAGAGAAGATTCGCTCAAGTTAGCCAAGGAGGTGATTGCCAAGCTGGAGGCCAAATTGGAAGAGTCGAGGAAGGCAAAGGAAATAGCCAACTCCGAGGCTTCCAAAGCGTTCGAGGCTAGAAAGGGCGCCACCCTTGAAAATTATGTAGAAGAAGTACCCAAATTTGAGAATTGGGGATTCAAACACGGCTGGCTCAAAGCCCTTGTTGCCGCTGATGTGACATTGGCCATGCCAATTCCATACGAGCAAATGGACGTTGAGCCGCTTGAGTCTGACCCCGAAGATTGACTTGGGCGACACTTTAGTTTTGTTAGGAATTTTCAATGTATGTTCTTGCAAACATGTTTTGTTTTTTAGTAGAGTTCTATTTACTTAGGGTAATCTTCATGTATAAAATGATGACTATGACTATCTGTATTCACTTTATGAATGAAAATTTCCCTTGCTTTGCATTATTGCCTGTGCTCAATTGTTGTTATCAATGAAGATTTTTGCTTTTCATTATTTTGGGTAAGACTACTGCTGTCTGTTGCGCAATAGATAAACATTCCATTAAAAAGATAAATGAATTAAATATTGATAAAAAGATAACGGCGTATCCTCGCGGTTAGACTTTCAAATTAGTCGAATAAACCCATGAGCATACCCTTGCATATGAATGGAGGCACGTGATCTTTTCGGCGCAAGGCCATGGGATTTAGCCGATTCGATTGGCCAGCCTTTAGCCGCTAAGATTAACGAATCTGTCGTTGCACATAAGTAGATCGGCGACAGGTTTAGATAGTGGGCCAATTAGATTAATGAATCTGCCCTTGCCCCAGCCAATGCGTGAATTAGAAAGCCAAATACTACTAGTTCATGGAGTGGCTGTTGCACATAAGTAGATCGGTGACAGGTTTACATAGTGGGCCGATTAGATTGGTGAATCTACCCTTGCCCTAGCTGGTTCATGAACTTGAATGCCGAATATCGGTGGCTCATGGAGTGGCTAGGGCACTTAAGCCGATTAGATTGATGAATCTGCCCTTACCCCAGCTGGTTCATGAACTGGAAAGCCCAATAAAATGAGCTCATGAATATTGTACTGATAAATCTATTCATGGAACAGCTGGGGCACTTAAGCCGATTAGATTGGTGAATCTGCCCATGCCCTGGCTGGTTCATGAACTTGAATGCCGAATAACAGTGGCTCATGGAGTGGCTGGGGCACTTAAGCCGATTAGATTGATGAATCTGCCCTTGCCCCAGCTGGTTCATGAACTGGAATGCCGAATATCGGTGACTCATGGAGTGGCTGGGGCACATGATTCAATTGGCGCCGGCCTCCTGGAGGGTAAGCATTAATGAGATCGCCTCAGAGGTGCTGCACTCGTAGGGAATAAATGAAGAGAGTGCTTCGTGTGCGTATGTCCCATTAGTGTGTTTAAACTCGACTTACCCTAGTCGATTGGGAAAGGCTAGATAACTATGAATGTCAAATAGACTATTCTTTAACAGCAAAGGAGAGAGGAGGACATTGGCTGATCTAGACACAGAGATGAATCGAAGTGGCGAGCTTATGCGTACGGGAAATAGGACGTCGAGGGAGCGGGAGAGGCGCCAGTCCCCACATCGTCAAAGTAGGTCACCCAGAAGGGAAAAACAGCAGCGGGGCAAATCCCCTCAACCGCGCTTGAGGGGAAAAGCCGGTGCGTCACCACGCTCGTTGAGTTTTGCCGTTTTTGTGGGGAACAAACCGATGACGGAAGCGGATTCAATTCTACACGACCCAGGTGTGGTAGTCGAGTTTGCTCGACAGATTTTTCCGCCAGAAGTCCAGCAGTCGATGGTTGGTCGGCGGGACTTCGAAGTGTTTTGGGAAGGAATCCATGGAGCGGTGAAAGGGCTGTATACCGCCTATGAAGTCGATATGCGTCTAAGTGTCGCGCAGTGGGAGATAGAGCAGAAGGATGAACGCATTCGGAATTTAGAAGCTCGCGCGGAGAAGGCTGAGCATGAATTGAGGAAGGCTAACACAGTCGAGACACATTCGGCCAGCCCAACTAACCAGATTGTGGAGGAGAGGGTGACCCAACGGTTGATAAGTCATGCGATTGCCGATCGAGATACGGCAAGTATGTTTGCCATAGAGACTGCGAAGGCCGCAGCTTATGAACGAGGCTTCCACGACGGCTGAAAAGTTGGGATTGACAAGACGAAGGAAAAGCTCACCGAAGAGGTCTACCGATACGAGAACCGGGGGTTTAAGTATGGTTGGGTTAAGGCCCTTCGTGTCGCGGAGGCTCTCCAGGCAGCAGGCATTGACTCGGCGTCGCCGTTGTACCAGAGCAACGATTTTCCTTTTGCGGGTTACAAAATCGAAAAGAGTGACGACGAAGGTGACGCCGAATAAAGATGAATCTATTGTAGCGTTTTTAACGCAAGTTGAATGTAAATTATGTAATTTCGATCAATTTAATAAAACGTATCATTTTAAATGTTGGAATATTGTTTCTGCTCTTTTACCGTTCTTCGTCTATTGTGTCTATGCTTGTTAATCATAGTACAAATAAAAGAAACGCCAAGTTCCAAGGCGCCTTGTCTCGCCCAATTGTGGCTTCTACGAAGGGTGCTCCGAATCAGGAGATTTATTCGGCCCAAGCGTGTCTTTTGCGGATGGAGCTCCGAATTCGGAGGCTTATTACCTGCCCAATCGTGGTGTCCAAGAAGTGCACTCCAAATCCAGAGGATTATTCGGCCTAAAAGTACTCACTGATGGGGCTCCGAATTCGAAGACTTAACTGGGCCAATCGTGATATCCACGAAGGGCGCTTTGAATTCGGAGATCTAATTAGCCCAAAAGTGCCATGCACTGATGGGGCTCTGAATTCGAAGACTAGGCCAATTGTGACATCCACGAAGGGTGCTCCAAATCCGGAGGCTTAATCAGCCAAAAAGTGCCACGCACTGATGGGGCTCCGAATTCGGAGACTTGGCCAATCGTGATATCCACAACGGGCGCTCCGAATCGGGAGGCTTAGCTTGGCCAATCGTGATATCCACGAAGGGCGCTCCGAATCCGAAGGCTTAGTCGGCCCAAAAGTGTCATGCACTGATGGGGCTCCGAATTCGAAGACTTAGCTTGGCCAATCGTGATATCCACGAAGGGCGCTCCGAATCCGGAGGCTTCGTCGGCCCAAAAGTGTCATGCACTGATGGAGCTCCAAATTCAGAGACTTAGCTTGGCCAATCGTGATATCCACAAAGGGCGCTCCGAATCCGGAGGCTTAGCTTGGCCAATCGTGATATCCACGAAGGGCACTCCAAATCCGGAGGCTTAGTTAGCCCAAAAGTGTCATGCACTGATGGGGCTCCGAATTCAGAGACTTAGCTTGGCCAATCGTGATATCCACGAAGGGCGCTCCGAATCCGGAGGCTTAGTCGGCCCAAAAGTGTCATGCACTGATGGGGCTCCGAATTCAAAGACTTAGCTTGGCCAATCGTGATATCCACGAAGGGCGCTTCGAATCCGGAGGCTTAGCTTGGCCAATCGTCATATCCATGAAGGGCGTTCCGAATCCAGAGGCTTAGTCGGCCTAAAAGTGTCATGCACTGATGGGGCTCCGAATTCGGAGACTTAGCTTGGCCAATCGTAATATCCACGAAGGGCGCTCCGAATCCGGAGGCTTAGTCGGCCCAAAAGTGTCATGCACTGATGGAGGTCCGAATTCAGAGACTTAGCTTGGGCAATCGTGATATCCATGAAGGGCGTTCCGAATCCAGAGGCTTAGTCGGCCCAAAAGTGTCATGCACTGATGGGGCTCCGAATTCGGAGACTTAGCTTGGCCAATCGCGATATCCACAAAGGGCGCTCCGAATCCGGAGGCTTAGCTTGGCCAATCGTGATATCCACAAAGGGCGCTTCCAATCCGGAGGCTTATGTTGGCCAATCGTGATATCCACGAAGGGCGCTCCAAATCTAGAGGCTTAGCTTGGCCAATTGTGATATCCACGAAAGGCGCTCCGAATCCAAAGGCTTAGTCGGCCCAAAAGTGTCATGCACTGATGGGGCTCCGAATTCGGAGACTTAGCTTGGCCAATCGTGATATCCATGAAGGGCGCTTCGAATCCGGAGGCTCAGTCGGCCCAAAACTGTCATGCACTGATGGGGCTCCGAATTGGGAGACTTAGCTTGGCCAATCGTGATATCCACGAAGGGCGCTCCGAATCCGAAGGCTTAGTCGGAAGACTTGTTTTAATAAGCTGAATTTCACTGAGGAAACAACAAACTTTGTATTGCAAAAAATGAAACTTGTACATGGCGAACATTCAAAACAAGTATCATGCCCCACAAGTCGGGTTAATGGTAGAATTTACGCAAATGTGTGGAATTCCAAGGCTGTGGCAGACTTATCCGAGACATGTCTTTAAACCGATATGCCCCTTCTCCCGCGATTGAGTCGATCTGATAGGGGTCGTCCTAGTTAGGACCCAATTTTCCATCAGCCGGATTCTTGGCAGTTGAAAGCACTTTCTTCAGGACCAACTATGCTGGTGTGTAGCAGCGCAGTTGAACACATTGATTATATGACTTAGCAAGTTGCTGCTGGTACCGTGCCATGGATACAAGGGCACGGTCTCTTCGTTCTTCAATCAGAATCAAATCCAAGGCCAACATCATGTCGTTTTGGCCCAAATCAAAAACTTTTGATTTCAAGGTTGGGAGGCCGATCTCCAAGGGGATGATTGCCTGCATTCCGAAGCACAAAGCGAACGGCGTCTCCCCAGTGGACCGTCTCGGGGTAGTGCGACGAGCCCATAACACACTTGGCAATTCTTCGACCCATCTGCCTTTAGCTTTCTCCAGCCTCTTCTTGATGCCGTCTAAAATAGATTTGTTGGAGGCTTCAGCTTGGCCATTACTCTGCGGATAAGCCGGGGTGGGATAATAGGGCCGAATACCATACTTGTTGCACAGTTCCCAGTAGACACCACAATCAAACTGGGTGCCGTTGTTTGAAATAAGTGCCCTTGGAATGTCGAATCGCGTTATAATATTTCTCCATACAAAACGCTTCACATCATTATCTCGAATGTGCGTTAGTGCCTCCGCTTCCATCCATTTTGTGAAATAATCTGTTGCGACAATCAAAAATCGCTTGTTGACCGGGGCGCGAGGCAATGGTCAGATGATGTCAAGTCCCTATTGGGCGAACGACCAAGGACTGGTTATAGAGCTTAACTCTTCAGCAAACAGATGGGTTAAGGGAGAAAACTTCTGACACTTCTCGCATTTCTTCACGTAACATTCGGCATCAGCTCTCATTGTCGGCCAATAATATCTCTGTGTCACAGCACGATGGGCCAAAAAGCACCCGCCAGAATGGGCACCACAACTACCTTCATGTATTTCAATCAGTAGTCCCTCGACTTTACCCGGATGAACGCATTCTAGGTACGAGCCAGAAAAGGATTTTTTGTAAAGTTTTCCTTGCGGATCCAAATAGTATCGCAGGGCTTTGTTTCACAGGGCTTTATTTCGCAGCTTGTGTGCTTCTTTCTTATCCGACGGGAGCTATTCGGAAGATAGGAATGCAGCAATGGAGTCCATCCAACTCAACTCTGACTCCATGACATTGATTTGGACTTCCTCTGAAGGGCCAATGCTCGGCTTAGGGATGAAACCCACTTCAATTATCCGTTTAATCTCTAAGTTAATGGGGGAGGCTAGGCAAGCCAGGGTGTCTTCATGTGTGTTCTGATCACGGGTTATTTGGTTCAATTCATGATGGTCAAATTTTGCCAGCAAGGAATTTGCCGTTTTCATGTAAGCGGCCATACGGTTGTTTTTTGCCGCGTACTCCCCCTTTAGCTGATTGATCACCAGTTTTGAATCGCAAAATATAAGCAGACGCCGAGCACCTAGGAGATGTGCATTCCGCAAGCCAGTTAGCAGGGCCTCGTATTCGGCTTCATTATTCGCTGCTTCGAAGCCGAGTTTGACAGCCTGCTCAATTATTGCCCCATCAGGAGCCATTATCACTACTCCGACCCCGCTGCCGCATTGATTGGACAATCCATCACAGTACAACTGCCAAATGTCCCCAACATAAATTCTCCAGTTCGGCTTAGGTTGAATTTCATCAGACTTGAAGTCGGCAAGACCCTCAGTGAATTCGGCCACAAAGTCGGCAAGCACTTGCCCCTTGATTGAGGTTCTAGGAAAAAACTGAATATTGTACTGGCCGAGTTCAAGAGCCCACTTTGAAATGCGCCTTGATGCTTCTACACTACGGAGTACTGACCGAAGGGGGTGGTCTATTAGTACCCCGATGGTATACCCCTAAAAGTAATGCATCAGCTTTCTTGCTGCCATGACGACGGCTAGGATGAGTTTTTCCAATGGAAGGGATGAGTTTTTCCAACGGAAGGTTACGTGTTTCGGCATCAACCATTGCTTTACTCACATAATATACTGGCCGCTGCTCCCCAAGCTCTTCCTTTAATAGTACGGCGCTGACGGCCCAGTCGGAAACCGCCAGATATAAAATGAACGGGTCACCTGCCGAAGGTGTTGTCAAGAGTGGAACTGATCGGAGGTAGGTCTTCAGGCCGTTGAAAGCGGCTTCGCACTCGGAGGTCCATTCAAAAGCCTTACCCTGCCGTAGAGTATGAAAGAATTGTCGGCAGCGATCTGTGAAACGACTGATGAACCTATTGAGTGCGACAGCCATCCCTATCAACTTTTGAACCTTTTTCACCGAACGAGGGGAGCCGAGTTCCAAGATTGCTGTGATTTGCCTCGTGTTGGCTTCGATTCCTCGGTGGTTGACAATGTAGCCAAGGAATTTGCCGGATCCGATCCCAAATGCACACTTGGAAGTGTTCAGCTTCATTTTGTACTTGTGTAAAATGCTGAATGTCTCTTCCAGATCGGCCAGATGAGTTTTCTCTTCTTTAGACTTGACCACCATATCGTCAATGTACACTTCCATAGTTCGGCCGAGTTGCTCCTTGAACATGGCAGTGACTAGTCTTTGGTACGTTGCCCCCGCATTCTTTAGCCCAAAAGGCATTACCTTATAGCAATAGGTCCCTCTTGGGGTGAGTAATGCAGTTTTGTCTTGGTCTTCCAGATGCTTGGCAATTTGATGGTAGCCTCTATAGGCATCGAGGAAGCTCATACGTGGATGATGCGCCGTGGTGTCCACGAGTTGGTCTATTCTGGGGAGAGGAAAACAATCCTTGGGACAAGCTTTATTTAAGTCCGTGAAATCCACACAAACACGCCAAATCCCATTTTTCTTCTTGACAACCACAGTGTTCGATAGCCATGTAGGATAGGTGACTTCCGGGATTGCCCCGGCATCAAGCAACTGGTCAACTTCCTCAACAACGGCAGCAGTGTGTTCTGCAGCTGACCGCTGGCTTTTTTGAATAATCGACTTATATTTAGGGTCAACATTTAATCGGTGCTGCGAAACAGACGGATCCACACCCGGCATCTCATATGGTGTCCATGCAAATACATCAAGGTTGCTGAGCAAAAAGGAAATTAGCTACCGTCTATCGGCTTCATTTAGGGAGGCGCCGATCATAAAGAACCTGTCTGGATTCCCGTCAATGTCAACTCGATCCAGGGCTTCCATGGCCTTTTCACTTGGGAGTCGCCTAACATCATCGAGGCTCTCTCGATCCGACACCTTAATTGAATTTACTTCTAACTCTTTTGGTGTCTTTATGGCAAGGAGATACATGCTTGTGCCGATTTCTGGGAAGCACGGATTTGCTCAATGCCGTGCTCTGTTGGGAAGTGGAGCAGTTGATGATAGGTGCTTGGCACGGCCCGCATGGTATGCAACCAAGTTCACTCCATAATGAGATTATACGGCAAAGGAAGTTTGACAACCAAGAATTCCACATCCACTGATCGGGAGCCCGCACGAACTGGTAATGTGATTTTGCCCAACGAGTACTCCGGATTAACGTTCACGCTGAATAATGGATAAGGAGCCGGATGCAGGTCCGACTCGGTGAACCCGAGCTTGAGGAAGGTCTTGTAATATATAACCTCCGAAGTACTCCCCTGGTCTATAAGAACGCGTTCAACGGTGAATCAGTTTACGCGTAGTTCGACGACCAATAGATCAATGTGAGGGAGTGTTACGCCGATCAAATCAGAATCGTCGAAGGTAATGTTTGGAGCTTTATGGGCCATTTTGTTGGTGTGATTTGCTTTTGGGGGTCAGGATGCGACTGAATTGTATGTACTGCGGATGACGTCGGCAGGCTGTATATCATATGGATTACGTCGAGTGGAGGTGAATCCTGCCGTAAAGCTACTGCTTTTGTCAAGTTGTCTTTTCGGACGTACTGATTAAGCCGACCATCTTATACCAATTTCTCTAGGTGATCCTTCAATGCATAACAACTCTCTGTATCATGGCCGTGGTCTTTATGATACTCGCACCGCCTATCCCATCTCCTCATGTCGGGAGGTCCCACCATTTTGGATGGCCATTTGAAGAACGGAAGGTGTTGGACTTTGGACATAACCGTGCTGACCGATTCTAACAACTCCGTATATTTCTTGTCCGCGCACCTTGTTTGCCTGCTGTCTACTTGAAGTTGTTCACTAGCTCGATGGGAACATTGGTCATTTGTTCGGCGCAAATCCCGTCTCTTGTCTCGTTTAGCCCGACTCCTTGATTCAGGGCTCCGTGATGGTATAGAGTTTATCCGTTGAACAATCTCAGAAAGGGCCGTCTTGTTGGCCTTGTTCCCGGCTTTAACCCATAGAGCGTCATCTTCCACTTTGCAGTATTCCTCGACTTTCTTCATCAACGACCAGACTGTTTTGGGGGGGCCTTCTAGTGAAGGAACTGCGGAGGGCACTATCAGGATGCAACCCCATTTTAAAGGCGATAATGGCCATGGAGTCATTGCAAGCGTCATTCACAAGATTGAAGCATTCCCAATAGCGTACCGAATACGCTCGTAAGGTTTCCCCTAGTTGGATTTGCATTGCCCAGAGAGAGTCGGCTTGCTTCGGCTGGACCTCATTGGTGATGAATCTTGCCCTAAAGGATTTTTGTAATTAATAGAAGCTCTTAATTAACGACGGTTCCAACTTGTAATACCATCTGACAGCCAATGGTCCCAAGCTGCTCGGAAATATTCGGCACATAAGAGCCTCGTCGTCTGCATGCAGCGTCATGGCTTGCTTATAATGACGGATGTGGTCAGTGGGATCCGATTTTCCGTCGTATAAGGTGAATGATGGAGCCTTGAACTTTTTGGGTAATACTGCCTTTGCGATCCGTCGCATAAAGGGGTCATGTTAGTCCTCTTCATCTGAACCATTTCGTCTTCATTCATGGCGTGCATGTGGACTCTCTTCAAAGGAGCTGGTGGTTTCAACTCGTCCCTTCTTTTTGGGGTCTGGGGATAATGAGTCAGAATCACTGTCACTTTCTTGTCTTCGGGCTCGAAGTCGTCGGCCATCTTCCCTCAGAGGTCATCCCGGATCTTGGCATACAACTTGTTTGGACTTTGCCACTTCCAAGGCCAAAATCCTGACGGAGACGCTCGTTCTCAGCGATCATGTTCTCCAACCTCTGTTCATTTTGCTTTGCCTGTTCCATGATCGCTTGCATGGTCTCATGTGCTGAAGTCAAGGGTGAGGTATGGGCAATTGAGTCGAAGTTCAAGGCACGTCTTGCGGTGATATTCTTCGATCCCAGTATGTTTGTTGGAGTGAGGTCATCTCTCGGTGTGGTTTCGTCAGCGACTATCGGAGGATCTTCCGTTACGCCTGCCATGGATGTAGTTGAGTATTCTCACAAACGGCGCCATTTGTGAGGAAGAGGTTTGGAAATACTCCTTGGATCCAGTGGGACGCTCGTGATCCTCAGCTAGCCACCTGAAAAGGAATGAACACTCCGGTCGGGGGTGCCGGAATTAGCACTCCGACGGACAAGTCAGACAAGTCAGTATATACGTTGCTTATGTTTTAAGTTAAGCATACTAGTTCTCACATACCTCTCTTTAGTTGTTGCTCTTCTATTTATATATGCCCCTGGTCCTCAGGATAGGGCCCACTATTAATCCATCGTGTGATTGTTCACTCGGCTTCTTCAGTCATAAATCACTTCCCATTCGACTCCCCGCTCAACTGGTTCTGCGACCGATTAGGAGATTCGGCTTTCGAATGATGCAAGATGGGGCCGAATAGGGATGTTCATAGAATAAGCTTCCAAGTATATACTCGGCCCCCTCTACAGTCGTCGAAACTCAACTCCCACAAAAGGAAATATCTCGGGAGCTTCTGTTTTCACACATTATTTTCACCTTATGCACACACTTAATGAAAAATATTTTTACTCTAATTTTAATTTTAAACAAAATTACTAACATAGACATTAGTGTACACACTTCATTTGAGATTTATGTTTTCTCAGTATACATCTTTTAAAGAAAAATAAAATAAAATAAAATCTCAATACACATTCATTATGAAAAAAAACACTAAACCATACATCTATTGTTACCTTCAAAAATATTTTTTTTCTCACTTACTCTATTGTCATCTTCCAAAGGTTATGATTTTGCAATCCATTATCACCCTATTTTTGTTTACATTGCCACCTTCCAAATCAAACCCTCTCATTGCTTTAGATTGGTTCTTCCTCCTCATTTAAATATCACCATCATTATTTAGTTGTTATGGAATATTTGCATGATAAAAGTTTTTGAGAAGGATATCATCATTTATGAAAAAAAATATCAATGAAAATGTGAGTTTGAATATTAAAATCATCCATTTTTTTCCAACATCATTTGGTAAATCATAGTAAAAACTTACTAAGTTTTTTGGCAACCAAGTGTTGAACTAAATTTTCTTTTTAAAAAGCCAAGTTCCAAAGAATTTTTTTTCACCAACCAAGTTATAAACAAAGTTTTTTCTAAAAATAACATTTTTTGGGGGCTATCAAGTTCCAAACAATTTTTTTTTCCGATACTTTAATTTTGAACTCTTTCTAAAATTTCGATTCTAAATTTCCGAACTCACATATTATTATTGTTTTGGGCATTGTCAACCTATTTTATTTTGTTTTTTTTTCTTTCTATTGTTAGATTTGAGTCTAATGCATTGAAAATGGTGATTCAATTTTCTTCAATGGAGGTTTAAGTTTGGATGTATGTACACAGATTTGATAATTTCTATTTGTTATTTTTTTTAGGTAAGGGAGAAATTAAATAAAAAATTTTGGTAAAAGGTTATTCACCATCACAGATTGATCCCCATAACTCGTCGAAGTAAAATATCATCGTCATGGCCGATATAGTTAGGTGTTGTAATTTTATTTGTTTATTTTTGACTCGGTTGTACTTCTTGTGTACAAGATTAAACTATCATTTTCTTCATTTGAAAATGGTAGTTCAACTTTCTTCCATGGATATTTAAGTTTAGGTGTGTGTATATAGATTTGGGTGTGTTTTGAATAGTGTGTGTATACTTTTTATTTGTTAGGGTATATTTGAAATAAAAATGTGTAGAGTGAGCGTATATTATATATTTATTATTTTTTAAGTATGAATTAAGAAGAATGTACACAAAATAAAAGGGTGATTATTCAGTATTCTCGGAGTATGGACACGGGATATTCCATAAAGTTTTGATTGGTAGAGAGGGGTAGAGGCGCACAATTTATGTTACAAATGAGGAAACAACTTAAGACTAAAAAATGTTATTTCCCACAATGGATGGTGTGTGTAAATTAAATGCATAAATTAAATAAACAATAAAATAAAAATAATTCAAAAAATAATTATATAAATTATTTTTCCGAATTAAATACTTACAGAAAATAATGTCGAGGCTTGTGTTGAACACAATCTCCTTAAAGTAGATTTCGCCCTCGCTCCAGTGCTTCGAGTTTATCGGTTTCTATTTCCCAGGATGCAACGACTATCACTTGAATTTTGTAGCACTACAAAACCAAGCCTTGCGAATCAAAATTATGTTGTAACTCTTTCTTTTTCTTCCTAAAATTAAATGCAGAAAAAATGCAGAAAGACAAGAGGACGAGTTGAAGGAGAAAGGAAGAAATGCTCTCAAAAAAACTAGATTTAAAGAATTGCTGGATGGCCAACTATTTATAGAAGTGGAAGTGGTTTTTTCGAACAAGTGCCAATAGATATGAACCTGTTCAGTCAGATTCAATAACCAAAAACCTGTTTGGATTGTTTGAATAGATACAGATCTGTTTGGACTATTTGAACAGATATAGATTTGTCCAGTTTTGGAATGAACAGGTATCAACCTGTTTGGGTTAAGAACTGTTTGGGTGGAAAAAATTTGGACCAAATTTCTTTTGAATTTTAAAAAAATAAATAAATAAAATGCAAAAGTTTTTGGTCCAAAAAAGATAAGTATTGGGCTGGATAAACCCAACCCAACCACGCACCCGTGTCCAAGCCCACCGGACGAAAGCGGTGGCGGCGTGCGTGTGGTTTTAATTTTGCGTCCAATGGGTCTAGCCCACTTCACTCATAACCTCACCATTCTACAAACTTGAGTACCCCTTGAGGCCCATCCCAACTATCTAAAGTTAAGATTTATAAACCCAAACAATTTCTCAAGCCTTTTCAATAGGGGACAAGCACATTTCACAAATGTATAGTAAACCCACCAAATTACATTTTTACGAACTCGAAAATGCGCGTTGAATTCTCATTCATTCGGAAATAGTTTTGAACAACCAAATATATGGCTTTATTCACTATACGACATTAAACATGAATTCAATAAAAAAAATATTAAAAATAACGCTCGTGTCCCACCTTAATTAATGCTAAAAGTTAACAAAAAATAAAAATTTTTCAAAATTATTTTTTAATAATTAATTATTAACTTAAAATATGATCACGTGATATTTCAAAATTGTTCAATAATTTCTCAAAATGAAATGATATGTGGAAATAAAAGTTGCAAATATCTCCCACTAGCGACGTAATATTAAAGTGAGAAGCAAAATTGCGAAATGCTTGAAAAGACAAAGGAAATATCTCTCACTACCGACGGTAAAATTACAAAATGATCCATCGTTGCACAACATCCATATCATGAAAGGAAGGACAAAAGTGAAAAGAGAAAAGGAGAGCCATCAAATGTAATCATGCTTCAGTTAGAGATCTCCCGAAGTCTTCCCACCAGCACCTTCATCTAGATATGCCGCACTACGAAAGTAGACCCCACAAATTGTAGAAAACTATTAAATAATTTTAAAAAATCATCTCATATTATTTACATAATGTTTATGTTAAATAAAAAATCACAAAAATTGGGTGACATAAGTGAATTAACATTGTCCTCCTATACAATTTTCATTACATTATTAATTAAAAACACTGCATTAATAATATGACATAAAATATCCCGTAACTATTCAATTTTTATCTCATTATCTCTCGCGTAATTAGATATTCAAAGCATTTCCCATCACTTCAATAGCTTAAAGAGTGAGAATTTTAGCAGACAACAAGGACAATGAAAATCCACATGGACTCAAAAAAAGACACGTGAGGGCAAAACTTAGGGCCTTGAAAGTTGTATAAAAGACATTTTATCACAATTATCATGAAAAATGTTATGAATTTGAAATGATTTATTAAATTTTTTATGTAGTTGTGGGATTCACACAAATCTATATGTGTATGAGACTTACTGTATATGAGTCCTATATCCATATAAAAAGTTTGATAAAAAATTTAATAAATCATTTTAAATTTTTAACATAACTCTAATTGTCATATCAGGTACAAACCAGCACAACATGCTACATGGCAGATATCAAGAGGTGGACATTCATCTAGAATCATTTAAAGTTGTATAAAACTTCTAGCCCAATTCACCACCAGCCACCCAACTTCTTCCTCTTTTCCTTCACATATAATCATCTCTCTCCTCTCTCATTCATTCCCTCACCATCACCAAAAACACTACTTTCCTTCCATGGCTAGCTTGAGCTTCATCATTGGCATTATAGGTTTGCCTAATTTCTTTTGCATGAAAAACTTTTTGAATATATTTAATTTCTTCTATTGCTAGTCCTTTTTTTTTTTTTTTTTTCCCTTCTTCTTCTTCTATTAGTACTTGGTAGTGCATAATATGGTAACATATTTTATCTTTTTGCAGGGAATATAATCTCTATTCTAGTTTTTGCTTCTCCCATGTAAGTATATACTTTAACTTTAAAAATAACAAAATGATAATTTCCTTTATATGAAATTCTCTGAGATGTGTTAAAGTACTATATACATGATTGAACAGGTTGATATATTCTTCCTTTATTCAAAGTGGCATATAGTTTTTCTCCATTTCATGCTTTGAGAGCTAAGAAAATATTATAATAATTGAGTAAGTGGTGAGATTCAAATTCATAATTTATTGTCCGGTGTTATATATGATAAATTATTGATCAGTATTAACAACATAAATAAGAAAATTATCTTTCATAATAACTTAATTTTTTATGTGAGCGGATGGTTAATCAAAACAGATCATGTATTATTCAAGCATTACAATCTATTTGGTAATTAAAATATTTGCATGCGTTTGACTTGCTTATGAGGAGGATACATGAGGGCATGCTAATGACATAAATAATAAAATTACCTCTCTTTCATTACTCAGAGAAGACAATTTTATTAGTAATTTATATCATCAAAGTATGACTACTAGACTAAAGGCAATTAAGATAAATTACATCATTAGTCCTTCTAATCTGAGCAAAGTTTCACTTTAGTCCTCTGCACAGATTTGGGTTGGGAGAATTAATATCCTATTTCGACCAGGTGATGGTTCGAAACCGTAAATTCATAGGAATCAGGTTGACGGTCGAATTCGGTCGATTTCACGGATTGGGCTGTGACGATAAAATTAGTTGGGCTAAACAATAATTTGGCCTTCACCATTAGTAATTTTATTATGAAAATAGATATTTTTCATGATTTTTAATTTTTTACCAAGTTACAATATTAGTAATTGTAAAAATAGACAATTTTACAATTGAAATTATAATTAGCAAAAAATATTAGATTTATAATTTTACAATTCTAAAAAACTATCATAATAAAAAGAATTATTTGTTAACCAAACAAACAATAAATTCCAAACACGCGTAATATGAATAAAAAATAATTAACTAACAAATTTTATACACCACTTGCTATATGTTTTAAACCCAATTATACCAAGAAGAAAAACAGTAATTTCAAACTTTTCACACAAACAAACAAACAAAAAAATTACAAACTGGTTCAAAGCTTCCAATTAACAAACAAAATAAATAACTTAAGATCAACTATCAAGTTTTTTGATTGGCCACATCATGAAGATAACCTATCAACTATCATGTTTATAGCCAAAGCACAAAAGAAATATATAGTCATACTTAGCAATTGCCAAAATATTCACTACTTCTAAACTTGCCACTCCAATTGCCAGCCAAAATACTTCAAAAAAACCAACCAACCAGAATTTTGTAATTACTTTTAATGATTACATTCATCCAACTATAGAACTGAAGCAATATTAATACAAAACATAGTAGAATATGAACAGCTTGGATAGAAAGGATGGACAAAAAATATACAAAAAAGACCATCATCAAACAGTTTGCCAAAGCAAAAAGGTATTATCAATAAGTATCAACCACCTGCAAGGAAAAACAATTTGATAAATAAGTAAACATAAATCAAAGCAAACAACATAGTATAAAATTAAAACAGACTTCAGTTTTAAAATTACCAAGCTATGCTCCATTGTCATGCTAAACAGTTATGGGACTTGAACTTGTCGTGACTGTTTCATTAGGTTGGGCACCAACAGTGGCTGTTTCAGTAGGAGAATGATCCATTATCTAGATACAAAATACAACAATAAATATATCGCATAATATACATAAACAAATCAAACATGCTAATAAATTTCAATTTTGTAAATAGTTAGTTAACACACTATTTTCTAAAAACTAATACATACAAAAACAAAGAGCATTATGCATTCTAATATGGAACAATTATTATAGCTTCCAAAAATATAAATAAAAGCATGCTTACTTAATGAAAAACAAACAAATACATGAAGCTTGCAATTTTTAAAATAATATCAAACAAACAAATATAAAAACAAATAAATAAATAAAACAAACAAACATACACTAAAAGCTTGTAATTTAAAATATAAATAAATAAATAAAAAACAAACAAAAAACATACACTTCATTCTTATTGAATATATTTAAGGAAACAATCACTTCAAGCTTTTAATTTGAAAAAAGAAAAAAAAGAAAAAAAAAAAAAAACACATATAAGCATTCAGTTTTTTTTTTTTCTTTTTTCTTTTCCATTTTAGTTTCTTTTAAGAAAAATAAGTTACTTATAAATCCTGTTTACATGTAGGGATTTTTTTAACTGGAAAAAAACTAAATAAAATTATAAAATAAATCTAAGGTTTTTAGTGATCAGAAAAAATTAAATAAAAATATATAAATAATAAAAAAAAAACATACTAGAACAAATATCATTCTAATATTTAGAGCATTGAAAAACATGGACGATCCATTATCTAGTGCATAATATACATCAACTAATTAAACATGCTAATAAATTTCTATTTCGTAAACAATTAACACAATGATTTATCAAAAAACAAACACACATTTTAAGTACCAAAAAATAAAAAAACACACATGAGCATTCAGATTTTTTTTTTCATTTAGCTTCTTTTAAACAAAAACAATTGACTTAAAACAAGGGTTTTTGTTAATAAAAAAAAAAAAATTCCATATAGGATTTATGTTAGTAGGCAAAAAATTAATATATATATATTAAATCTAGTGTTTTTGTTAAAATAAATTTAAAAATACAAAATCTATGTAAGGTTTTAGTTATTCAAGAAAAAAATTAACCATAAACACAATATCAATCAAGGGTTGCAATTAATCAAAAATATTATAAAACAAATAAACTCATACCTAGGGTTTTGGTTAGTAATAGAGCACCACTACTAGCATCGGAGCCTCTGATTTGAAAAATAGATGAAACACCTCATAAAGTATCTGAGAGAGAGAGAGAGATGGATTTGGGAAGTTGAGAATGGGGAAATCATAGCTGTAAAAAGGTATATAATGAGAGAGAATGTGGGTTTACGTTACACACAGAGAGAGAGAGAGAGAGGGAGAGAGGGAAGATGAGAGGAGATGATAGGTTTGTTGCTGGGACAACTTTGCTTTGTGAAAAATCTAAAAAATCCCTAGATACTGATTTGTGATTATGTATCAATTTTAACCAGTAAATAGCAATCCCAATTAAAGATAAATCGACACAACAATTTTACGTGGAAAAATCACAATTGGAGTGCCTCCAATTGTGATAAAAAATCACGGGCAAAAGCCACAAAACAATCTACTAAGAAGACATAAAGGAATTACACAAGTGTACTCTCAATTGCCTAGCGAATCCATGCCTGAATCGAACCAACCCCTATGTACCTCTTACAGGCCCGTCTTTACCTTGGAATTGTCTTGCCCAATGTTGAATCACAACGCCGATGTTGACTCTACGACGATGAATCATTTCGGAATCCACCAAAACTTCAAGCTCGAGTTCCACAGAACCTACCGAAGAACAATTCTCTCTTTTGTACTGAATAAATAAAACAAACAAAACCGTTTGACATAATCTATTCAATTCATGATTAAACTCTCACAGCTATCAAAGGAAACAAGCAAAGAAGCTCCAGATAAAAACCCTAATACCCAAAAAGAAGATCTGGAAGCCGTAATCCTAAAATCTGATAGAACCACATATTTATAGAAAACAAATCTACGATCTCCACTCAAGCGCATGAATGGCCGCTCGAGCAAACCGACTAAAACATGTGTGACTAAACAGGGTCTACGCTCGAGCGCAAAAATAGTCGATCGAACGGAAAAAAATAACTCCCAGTACTTTTGCAGGCGCGTGAAACTTCTGAACGGATTACATCGCTTGAGCACAGTAATGGCTGCTCGAGTGAAAAAACCAACTTCAATTGCAATTTTGCTTTTTACTTCGGGGACACTGCCACTCGATCCCGACATAGTCAGCGAAGTGGCAAACATGATAGAATTAAGATTACAAACTCCTCTACATAAGCACAATTCGGGTTAAATTCGCATCTAAACACTCACAACCTCACTAAAATAAAAGAACGAATAAAATTACAATTGAAAGAAATTTTGTCAAACGGGATTGCCAAGAACAAAAACCTAACACTTTGAAAGTTGAAATATCATCATCATCATAGAAAACTTCTTATGGAAGTTTACACTTCTCCCAAGAATAATACAATTATATAGATATATATTAAAATGTAGAAGATGCTTGTGTTATAGATTTTGGTCGGGCCGGTTTTGATTGCAATTATTTACATAAAACTGCAGCCGACCGGTTGAATATTCAAAACTGTTTGTTTCCATTCGGTTCAAGGTCGGTTCGGGTCCGGTTTTTCATGAACACCCCTAAGTCCTCATAGTTTCAAATTGAACAATTTGATCACCAAGTTCAATTTTGTTGCAATGTGATCCCTTCTTATTAACATTTTGAATGAAAAACTCAACTTGCCACAAAAGATCAGAGTAATTCAAATAGTAATTGCTTGCATGAATGTGTATTGTGGTTCAGAGGAACATTCAAGCGAGTGGTGAAGAAGAAATCAACAGAGAATTACAAAGGGCTTCCATACATAACCACTCTGCTCAGCACATCTCTGTGGACTTTCTATGGAATTCTCAAGCCAGGGGGTCTTCTTATTCTAACAGTAAATGGTGCTGGTGCTGTCTTACAATTCATTTATGTCACTCTCTTTCTCATCTATGCTCCAAGGGATATCAAGGTGAACCCCCCAAAAAAAAAATATCTCTGTTTTTGAATCGTTTAAGACATTCATGTCTGATTAAAATCCACCATATCTAAAAAAATAATTGGATTGACATTTATTTATTTATTGAGTGGTGCTATTCGCACATCTTTTCAGTAAAAACACTTCACTTTTTGGTTTTATGAGGGCCAAAATTGCATAATAAACACTATGGATTTTTGGTGAAAAGGGGGTCCAAATAAAACAACCTTTTTTAAAAAACAAAGAATATATTATGGGTTTTATATAATCTTATTGTGTGGATCCATCCATACAAGAGATTTAATAAATAAATAAATAAACCCATTGTTAAAGTAGCATTAGTTATTAATTATCTTCAAATTATACAAACTTGTCTCCCCCTTAGGATTTTTTTTTTTTTTTTAAAAAAAAAAATTTAAGTGGCATTGTTATTAATTATTTTCAAATTATACACGTGTGGCATTCTCTCCAGGTGTTTAAAAATTTTACAAAAATACTTGGGATCCCCAAAATGATGTCGACCAATCGTGTTTTTTTTTTTCCTTCTTGGACCAATCATAGATGAATGGGGTTTGTGGGATTATATTTTTTGAGAGTCTAGCATTGTTGAAAATTTTAACCTCTCCTAAGGTTTTTTTAAAAAATTTATGTGTCATTCTCTCTGGGTGTTTAAAAAACTGAAGTGCCTAAATTCTATATCTTTGGAAAATGGGGGTCAAAATATAAATTAGAAAGTTCAGACAAGTATTGATTATAAACCCTAACCTACAATGATGGAAGAAGGTGGAAGAAAAGTTAACAAGTTACTTGATCACATTCATTAAAAAATACATTATTTGAGGTTTTAATATTGATTCTATCACAAATACTTTTAATAACACGAAAGGTCCTCAAGCGCAACTAAAGATGCGTCATTTTAGATGTAGTTGTTAATATTTTGTACACCAATATGGATTGACATACTTATTAACTTATGTTTTCATCTTATTTTCAAATTATACACGCGTGGCATTCTCTCCAGGTCTTTATAAATTTTTTATTAAATATATTCTCTCTCTATATTAAAAATTCTGGATCTATCACTCTCTCTCATCGTATTACAAACTTGCCAATGGTATTGAAATTCAGGTTAAATCTATGAAGTTGGTGGCAATATTCGATGTTGGGTTTCTTGGGGCAGTAATAGCTGTGACTCTGCTAGCAATCCATGGAAGTCTAAGGTTTACCGTTGTGGGCATTTTATGTGCAGCATTAACTATAGGCATGTATGCAGCACCTCTAGCTGTCATGGTAAGCCTTTTCAAATGCCATTACGAACTAGCTTTGCTCATACAAATTAGTTGCCAAAAAAATTAAAAAATAAAATAAAATTTTATAGGTCAGGGGTGAAATGGAAATGTTTGGATAAATTTTTATTGTCTTTCAATCAGATTTTGACATTTTTATAGTTCTACTTCCAATTAATATTCAACTTCTTACTCAATTATTGCTCAGGAGGGTGTTTGCAGATTTGTTCTAACCAACCTTTGGCACATGTCATTTAATATGGCACATATACCGTGTGATTTTTATTCAAATTTTTTGTCCATTTTGGGGTGTGTCATTTGATTTTTTATTTTTTATTTTTTATTACCCAAGTCAAAATTTAGAAACTAATGAAAAATGCCTACAAATTGACTCAAAATTTAAGAGTTGAAAAACATAACTCGCGTAGCATTTTGGTTTTTTCAATTGATATCTTTGGCATAGGTCCTCATTTGTGTTTCAATTTTCAATGGACGATAATAACAGAGAATTGTGATAAAGACGGCGAGTGTGGAGTACATGCCTTTTTTCCTATCATTTTTCCTCTTCCTCAATGCTGGAGTTTGGTCTGTCTACGCTCTCCTTGTCAAGGATTTTTTCGTCGGAGTAAGTTTTCTTATATTTTTTTTTTTAAAATGTGTTTTTAAAATTCTAAAATCACTTTTCAATATTTGCATTTAAAAAAAAAATAAAAAATGAAGCTGCTAGACCATTTGAACTTGTAATGTCATATACCCATTTCATAGTTTTGCATCTTGCTTTCCAAGCCTTTTTATATATCCTTCTATAGTGTTTGAATTATAAATTTGAAAAGAAAGATGAAAATTTGTTAAAAAAATAGCATATATTTTATTTATATTGTCCCCATATTTTCCTTCTCTTTTCAAATCACTACATAAATTCATGATTCAATAAAGCGTGTGGTATAAAAAAAGTAAAGATAAATTACACTGGCTTTCCCTTAGGTTTGGAGAAAGAAAAACATTATATATAATTTTATTTCGTACATCATTTTTTACTCATATAATAATTTTATTTCGTACATCATTTTTTCACTCCTAGTCTAGGAGTGAAAAAATGAAATAAAAAAATAGATTATGTATGAAATAAGTAGATAAACAATCTCTCAATTTTAATAAGATTAAATGGATCATAATTAAAGTAATATGGTGTAGAAGCACAAAGATAAACTAAATAAATTATTTATTTTAGTGTAAAATATATGTCAATATGTTCTTTTCATCATATAATTAATGGAAAAGAGAGTTGAGTGTTATATGAATAAATAAAAATAAAAAGTCAGTGTGATTAGTCTAAACGATGGAGAGAGAAAGGCCAATCGAAGATAAAGTGGTAGAGAAAATAAGAACTACTATTACTATTATTTTATTAAAAAAAATAAGAATTATTTAAAAACAAGACTGTCAATATGTTCTTTACATCATATACTTATGTTGTGTTTGGTTGGGGGATTTGGGGAGGGATTTAGAAAGAGAAATGGAAAAGGTAGGTGAAATGTGAATAAAATATGCTTATATTTCACCTAGTTTCATACACCTTTTCCCTTTCCCTTTCCAAATCTCTCCTCAAATCTCCCAACCAAACACAGCATTAATGAATTATTTATAAAAAATAGAGTTGAGTGTTATATAAATAATTTTTTTTTTTTTTTTTTTTTTTAAGTCAGTGTGATTAGTCTAAATGATGGAGAGAGAAAGGTTAATCAAAGATAAAGCGGTACAGAAAATAAGAATTATTATTATTATTATTTTATTGAAAAAAAATAAGAATTATTTAAAATCAAGACTTTAGGAGTTAAAAACTTTATGAAGGATTTAACCTAGTAAACACAACCCCCCCCCCCCCCCCCCCCCCCCCCCCCAAAAAAAGTTTTAGAGCAGTTCCAATTGAAGTGCTAAATCCTATGTGGCACAATAATAGTTTAATTTTGACATGAATAATGAAATTCATCTAATATGTCAAATGCTAATAGTTGATATTTGATATAAATTAGACATACTTCAGGTTGTTGCCATTTTTTTTTTTTAAAAAAAAAAAAAATTCCTAATAGTAATATACATACCATGATTTGAAAAGAGAGTTGAGTTAAAATAACTCATTAAAAAACAAAATAGGCTAAAATAACTAATATGACAAAATTATATATCCAACCATAATTATTTCACTTTTTCTCTCACAACTATAATAATAATAATAATAATATATATAAAAAAAAAAAAAAAAAAAGAGAACCCAACAAGACCAATTTCGAATAACTTTTCCATTGTAAAATAGAATAATAGATTTGACATATCAAGTAAAGAATTTTTATGTGAAATTGACATATACCAATTTGCTATTCAAAAAAAATTCAGACACCAAATTTTAAAGGTTTAGGTTTAATTTTTTTACCTCCCAAATTGTCTGAGTTTTATTTTATTTTAAATTTTTGGTACTTTCTGGTCCTTGTGTCAATTTTTTATTTATTTATTTATTTTTTTAAATGGAACGTGAGTGATTGTCTTGACTATGACATATTTTATGAACTAGCACCCTGTAAATATTGTTGAGATCAAAATATAGTTATAATTTATATGTATCATGTTGAAATTTGTAGAATTTGTAACTTTTTTTTGATAAAAAAAACTAAAAAAATATAAAGAAATACTCTGCTTCTGATGGATTAAAATATAATTTATCTAATTTGTTGCACAAAAAAAATTTGAGGTCAAAATATAAATAGATGGTCTGTTTGGTTTGAATTTTCAAATGAATTTTATAATTAGAGTTTGGTTGTATATTTTGAAAATAATTTTTACAAATTTGAAATTCAAAACTTATTTAGTTTACAATTTTCAAAAATAATTTTTTTAATTTTCAATCTACATTTTATTATTTTTAGTAAACTTTTTAAATATTTTAATCAATAATTTTTACTTTTTCAGATCCATTCAATCTGAATATACTTAAAAATTATAAAATTTAGAGTAATATTATAAAATTTACACTTAAATATTTTAAAAATAATTTTTACAAATTTAAAATAAAATATTATAATTTTGCATGATTTATGTGTTTTGTTGTATTTTGAGTATTTGAACTCAAATTATAGTAAATAATACATTTTAATTATTTTATTATATTTTGTATAAAATAAATAATAAAAACAAAAACAAAAACAAAAGCAAAACAAACTTTGTTCCCAAGAGTGAGGTCACGGTGACAGACAACGAAACACACTCTTTGTGCCCAAGGGCCAAACAGGCATTTTAAAAAAATAAAATAAAAGCTTTGCACCCCGACCCACCCACCCACCATCCTTTCTCGCTCACCTCATTTTTTTAAATTTTAATTTGAGTGTGTTTAATTTGTATTTTGAGATAAATTTTTTTAAAAAAATAATTGAGAAAAGAGTTTAAAAGATTTTTTGATTTGTTTAATTATATATTTGGAAAATAGTTTTGGAGTTTAAGAGTTTGAGATGATTTAATATTTTATTGTAATTAAATAGATAGGTGTGAGAGAAAAAGTAATTGAGAAAGAGAAAAGAGACAGACAAAATAATTGATTGATATGTAATAGAGAGAAATAATTTTAAAATTTTTTTAAAAAATTTATAACCAAATATATTTTTAAAAATTTTCTTTTAAAAATATATTTCAAAATACAAAACAAACACGCCCTCAATCTCTCTCTCCCCTCAAAACACGCTTTGTTATCCCAAGAAGAAGAGGCCAAAACTATAAAGGCCAAAAAAGTAAAGTAAAATAAAATAAAATAAAATAAAGAATTCTTACAAATGTTTTAGTTTAATTTATAGCAAAATTTTTATGTTGAATTTTGGATATTAAAACTTATACTAACATTACAATTTGGATTTATATAGGTAAGTCTTATTTAATTATTTGGTCCTTTTTAATTATATAAGTGGTGGGAATTATCTTAAGTCCATCTAAAATATTATGTATTTTAATCTCAATTGATTAAATTATGTTTCATCCGTAATCACCTAATATTGTTGTTAAACTCAATTGATTAAATTATTAAATTTCATTTATTTTAAACTCAAATGATTAAATTATGTTTCATCCGTAATTACCTAATATTACAATTATGAGAGGATTACAAATATTTATAGTGTGTACCACCAAACAAAATGTATGTTTATAATGAGAATATATATACAAAACTCAATTAAAAATAACAACTCTGCCTAACCTTAATACAAATTAAGAAATAAACATATAAAATTTATAATATTCAGCAATAAATAAATAAAAACAATCATCTATTTTACTTCACCAATAAAATAGTGAAATAAAAAAACTAAAAAACAAAAACATATAAGAGAAATATTGGTAGCATTTAGTAGAGTTTTCTAAATATGATTTGAGAATAGAGTTGTATTTTGAGTTTGTGAGTTTTGAAGTTATGATTTGAGTGTGGAAAATTTGTTTGGTGAATGAGTTTGAATTGAGTGAGAAATTTTTAATGTGATGTGA
>CM069908.1:95500283-95697053 GCA_036172215.1 Camellia granthamiana | reverse complement strand
TAATAACAAAAAAAAAAAAAAAAAAAAGTAACATAACATAGCAGCAGACCTCATCAAGGATGTCATTCATATACACAAAAGCTCGGATTCCCTCAAAAATCAACAATCAAAAGCTAAGCAGTGAAGAAGGCTATACCCAAAAAAAAATTCCCACGATTCTTCAGATCTCAAATGAATAAAAACTCTTAAATCTGAAACATGTATTTTTGAATGAAAATCTCATATCTAAATGATATTGTTTCGAATGAAAATTTTTAATGAGGAAAGACTATTAGTTTTTTGAATGAGAAAATTCAAATCTTAAACAAATATTTTTGAATGAGAACCTTCAAATCTTAAACATATATGTTTTTAATGAGAAATCTCAAATCTGAAACATATGTTTTTGAATAAGAAATTTCAAATCTTAAACATATTTTTGAATGAGAAATCTTAGATCTGAAACATATGTTATTAAAAAAAGAAATTTCCGATGACATGAAGATATCGGTGCTTCAAACTTCAAATCCTTACCTTATTGGGGGGGAAAAAAAGAGATGATCCAGTCTCATAAACTATAGTTAGGTCTAGATGTAGCAGTATAGACGATATTGCCTTCAAGGAACAAGAAGAAGCCCCTAAAACACAACAATCTAGGACGTCTCCTTCACCATTCGAACTCAGATCTCACAACAATTAGAGAGTGAATTTATTGCTTGAAATCACAAGGGGCAAGTTAGGTAAGAGGAGAGTTTATCCAAATCCAAGGAGAAGAATTGACGGGAAAGAAAAGCTTGAGAGAGAGAGAGAGAGAGCAGAGAGAGAGAGAGAGAGAGAGAGTTATACAAGGTGGTGCTCACCCTAAGTAGACGATCCAGATGGTGGTGGTCGTGGAGCTTCGAAATCGAGAGAGAGAGAGAGAGAGAGAAGAGAGAGAGAGAGAGAGAGCAAGAGATTTGAGGGATTGATTTCTCTGAGAAGTGAAGGATTTCTCGGATTCAAAGTGAGGATTTGAAGAAGAGAGAGGTGTTCTGATTCTCAGAAAGCTAAGAGAAAGAGAAGAGAGAGAGAGAGAGTAGAGACGAGAGAGAGAGAGAGAGAGAGAGGGGATAACATTGTAAGGTGTTTAAAAATGACTTTTATTGGTAAACGGTACCGTTTTAATTAAAACAAAATACGACGTTTATAAATATCGTTAAACTAGTGTATGCCCGTGCCTAAAGACACGGTGTAAATAATGTGAGTGTACGAAATATATTTGTAATTTAAAATTAATACCGTATCATGTTAAAACATGTGGAGTCCTGTAACATTTTTTCTTCTTAAAGAACTCTTTAACAATTTTGCTTTCTACCATACGCCCTCTACAGAATTCAATTAAACATAACAACTCTCCTCTAGTCTTAATGCAAATTAAGGAATAAACATATAAAAATTTATAATGTTCATTAAAATTTAAAATGGTAAACTAAAATTAAAATAAAGTACATGTTCTGCAATTATAATGTTCTGCAATTATAATAAGATAAAAATTAACCAAACAATGCACACTAGCTAATATTCTAACAATTCTAAAAAATTAAAATTGGATACCAAACAATGCACACCAGTGCTCTACAAGTTCTAAAATAATTTAATTAAAACAAAACAACAAACAATGCACAACCAACCAATCATCTGTAATTTAAGACCAAACAACAAACAACAAACAATGCACACCAGTGCTTTCCAAATGTGAACGTAAGTTCAAATAGTCTTGTCGGGGTGTATTCATTTTGAAGCCCAACCTCCACTAAAGCCTTGTAAATGGTCTCATACATCATTTGCATTGTTTTGTTCTGTACAATAAATGAGAGATAATTTCAAAATCAAAAATTGATCTTTCTGAAGTATATACACTGATGGGCAGATTAATAGAATTGTTTTGATTTCCCATTGGAAATAAATTAATCCAATTAAAAAATAAAAAGCAACAAAGTTATCCATCTCTGAAGCTGCCTTTAAAATGCAGAAGTACAATGCTATGCTATGCGTTGAAGTCATAATTGGTTCCTATCTGCCAAAATAAAAATCCTTTGTGTAACAGCACCTGTTGGATTGCCTTCTGGCCACATCGGACAATAACAATATAACGCTGTAAACCTCTCACGTGCTCTGATTTTCTCAGCAATTTTAAGTGCAATTTCCATGGGAATCAAATTGTTCGCACCTACAGCAAGAAAATATGCTCACAATCAATATTCAGTAAAGGAATTTCAAGCATAAAAGCTTAGAAAGCATTTATTTATTGTCACATCAAAGGCCATTTCACTCTCAACTAAAACACGATGTAGCAAATCAAAAGAACTACCTAATCCTATTAAACCGTAAGTAAAGACACAAAAAAAATCGTCAACCAGTCTCCTTGTTTGCTACAACCAAGCAAGTTTCACTACCATCACATTGAAAGCTTATGCTGTTAGAGAAAGGAGTAACTTCATCAAAATGTATGGGTAACTTCATTATTTGTATCCTTAACACTCCCACTCACATGTAACCATGCTCTCATTCATTAATGAATAGATCACCAGTTATCCCAAAAGCTTAAATTGTCAATAGATAAGCCCAATAATGTATGTTATGTTAACACTCAATAAATAGTGTTGAAAAAAAAGAAGCATAGTAACATATCCTCCTCCCATGGCATCCCAATCAGCCTTTTTTCATTCATTCTTAGCTAAAACAATAGAGCCCCAATGCAAGGGCAATTGAACCCACAATTATTAAAAAAATATGAAGTTATCACCTCAATTAATTATTGAATAGGTCCTTAGAAAATCAATATTCTGTAAGTCATTATTAAACCTCACCTCTGAAATTCATTAGACATTCCACCATAATCTCCTCCATATCCACCTTGATAAATGAGAGCTTGCTCTGCAAAAATTGCCTCATAGTTTAGCATCCAAAATAATATGCTATAGTCTAGTACTTGCAGGGAAGCAATCGATGAAGCTATGTTGCCATATTGGCCTTCAGTACATCATAATGTGTTCTAAACAGAAACATGTATTGAAACTATAAAAAGCTGGCCTTTTCAAATTAAGCAGTGAATCTAATCAATTCAAATTCGAATAGTCCATGTAAATAAAACCCAGTAGCCTAATCGACTATACAGTGCCCATAATCACTTCAAGTAATTGTCTATATGCCTAAACACTTCATTCGTGACTCCATTGTTTTACTAATCCTTGGTGAATGTAGCTCAAGAAAACAAATAATTTAAAACACCTCTAATAGGTCAGATTTGTAGATTGCTGCCAATTTGTTTTCTTTAGTTTTTTCTTGATTTGGATTAAAATTTAGCAGAGTGATGCTACATTACTGAGAGATTTAACTCACATGTGAGTTGCAAAATTCCTTTCTAATCCCCCTGCTTTTTCTTTTCTTTTCTTTTCTTTTGCTAGGCTAAGAAAATGGAAATTCAGGGAGGCCAAAGCTAACAGTAAATATCATATCTCTGGCAATGTTAAACATAGGGATGAGATCAAAATCCAATTTGAACCATAAACTTCCTCAACCAGTGATTTAGTAGAAACACCAAATTCAACACTTAAACTAAACATGTTTCACTGTTTAGTGAATCCTACCAAACACAACTTTCCTTTCCTAAAATGCAGTAACAAAATTCACAAATTCTGAACCACAAAACAACACCCAAAATATTTAAAAGCAAAAAATATCAAAACTTTCTTCTAGGTATTGTAGTAACCAATTGTTAAAACAAAACCCTCTGCTGGGTTGCTGAGATTTCAATGTAACATTAAATTGTACTGTTTCTGTGATTGTTCATATGCATATTTATGCATGAATCCAACGAAACATAACTTTCCTAGTATGCAGCAACAAAATTAACAAATTCTGAACTACAACTGTTTGTGTGTGTGTCTGTGAGTGAGTGAATCAATTGGGGATATTATTGAATTGGATTACCATTAGGATTTGGTTCAGGTGAGCTGATCAAAGGGGCATGAAGAGAAGGAGGGTAATATCGATCAGAAGAAGCAGTAGTAGATCGAATTTCATCGAGGCTGACTTCAGTTCCAGCCAAGGAAGCTGTTGGAATTATAGAACCAGCCCTTTCCACGTACTGATACAAACTCCATCTCTTGAAGCTCTGTTTTTCTTCTACTACATCGCTCTTCTCTGTCAATCAGAACCCAAATTTACAAATCAAAACATTAGGGAAAACCAAAATTGAAAGTCTATGAAACTGAAATTTTACCTGAGAGCAATGCCTCCTCCATTGTAGTTTCTTGTTCCATATTTCTTCGGCGAGAAAGAGAGATTGAGATTCAATTATGCAATGAAATCGTCATATAGGAGTGTATATATACTTAGTGGAGTCTGTAAGCCACTTCTGCAAACCAAATTTCATGCCAAAAGTGACTTCAACTATCCAGTTTTGAGATAATCATTAACCATGCTCAAGTCTACCAGGTATTCTTAAATTGCATCAATTTTTTCACACCATAATATCTAATATTGCATAACATAAACAAAAATGCCAGATAAAAATTTTTAAAGTTTTGGTTGGGTAGTCTTTGGTCTATAGAAGATTCTATCATTTGTGTTTTCAGAAAAAGAAATATAAACATCATGATTTTTGCATGTGAGGGAATAGTTCCTTACCTATGTCTTTATGGGAGCTCCAATTGTATGAAGACCCTATGATATATTGATTTTCAATATAGATGAAATGCTGAGCAGCACGAATAACCTTGACATATGCATGGCTACTAATAGAAATTTTTTTTTTTTTAAATTATAGAAAAAAAAAAGAAGCAAAAAAATCATATGCATAAGGTAACCATTCCCTTTGGAATTATACCACTGGGATTTTTATTAACCCAAGAAAGACAAATTTAGTGATGTACTAAATTTGTTGTTAAAGTGGCAGATAACATCAAATTTTATTGCTAAGAATATAATTGAAACTACAAATATCTTCTGTTTATTCTCCACTACAAAAGTTTCTCTTTCTTTCTCCGATTCAAATCTTAGGAAAGTAAATGCAACATATCAGCCTATACCCATTTTTTATATAATAGGGATATGAAAACAGAACAGTTAATTTCATGAAACAGAGTACCCATGAATGGCACCTTAAACTTCACAAAAACATCAAAACAAACAAAACCCAGTAGAAATTATAACCCGATAGATATATATGAAATGAGAGGAGATGAAATATGGGGTTTCATGAAACTGAGAAGAAAACAATTAATACACTGGACTATACATGAACCTGCTAAATGACACAGAATATACTGTCAATAAATTCAATATAACTGCATCCATTAACAGCTAATGAAAGTTAAGTAAACATAAAGGATAACTTGATAATCAAGAACGGGAAAACATACATCAAAACAGTTTAATTTTGACCAGTTAAATCCTATTTTCCCCATAGAATGTCCTCTTCAATCATATTAGCACTATGTTGAGAGAGTTGATTCAAGTGTTAATAAGACCTAATGGACATTTCATGGGAAAGTAAGACTTATTGGAAATTTTCCCTTTAATTTGACATTCTTTGGATTCAAATGCATCATACAACCTAAACAAATCATTTCTCCAATTACTTTGAACATCTCTACATACTTAGATCTGGTAAGTATTTATTGAGTAACATTGGATACTCCTAAATATACTCCCAATGACGTGTACTATTATATGCTGTTGTTGATTAGTTTGGGAATCAACCAAGACCCAACCCCTGCTATGTAGTAAATTTAGAGAAAATATTTTAGGGTCTTAAACATTTTACTAAGAACATCTCCAACCCTTCATCAATTTTATACACTGGACTATACATGTATATATATCAAGTGAAACCCATTTCAGACCCAAAACTTTTTAAAAATGAAAATATCTATATTCAAAATCTATTTCAAAAATGAAAACTCATTTCTCATTTCAAAATCAACCCAACCAAACACCCAGAAAAATATTCAAATTCAAGCAAAAAAATATTCAGATTCAACCAACCAAACATCCAGATTCAACAAAAATATCCATATTCAACTTTACAAACCCACAAAAATATTCAGATTCAAGCAACAAAATATCATGAATTGCAACTTTACAACCAAACCCACAAAAACATCATGAATTGCAAAAGTTGGAAGTTCTAGTTTACCTTGCAAGGGGAGAGAGACGAAAGATGAAGGTGAGAGGAGAGGAGGTGGTCGGTGGTGTCGTCGAGAAAGGATGACACAAAGAGGAGAGGTGGCCGGTGGTCGTTGGCGTCGCGATGGTCGGTGGTCGTCACACGGGATGGGCTTCGATGCAGGTAGAGAGAGAGAGAGAGAGAGATTTCAAAAATTGAAATCAGAGTGAGAGAGGAGATGAGTACCTATGACGGAGAGAGAGAGAGAGAGAGAGAGAGAGAGAGAGAGAGAGAGAGATTTTCTTCAATTTACATTTTGGACCATTAGATCTTGATGGTAATTGATCTCAACCGTTGATGCTCAAAGAGCATTTGGGCGGGAAATGGAAACATCTCAACCATTGAAGTTTAGATGAGACAATTTAAACCATTGGATCAAAATGTATCTCTAAGATAAATTACACATTTTCAAAAACCCTTCTCCCTTATGTATCTCTAAATGTATCCCTAAGATAAATTACACATTTTCGAATTTAACAAACCGCTGATTTGATCTCCTCGTCTTCCCTGAAAAGGTTTGATAAATCAACTTAACTTTATATGATCAAATTCAAATGAAAGTTCAGCTCAGGATCATTTATGGAAATTATAGAATTTGCATTTGGTTGTAATTTGATCGATTATTAAAGGGTGACATTGCAAACAAACATGTGCTAGCTTGGTAAGGCATGGTTGCTAAGAAAAGGGCATTTTATCTAACATTCTTCAATCTATGATATGTCTCAGTGTATTAGTCATGTGTGCGCGGGTTAAAGTACCTGTGCAGCATCCTTAAGTGGGCCCCAACATTCCACGCGGTTATATTTCTTCAAACTGGAATGGAAATAAACTCGAACAAATGCATCCAATAATTCTTGATGCTCAGTGAAAAGCAGAGAATCTCCATGCATCACAGCCTTAAGAACCTGCCATGCCATGACAGAGAAGAGTTCAGCTATAAATCATCCATCCCAACTCAATAATCTATTCAGTTAAAAATTAAAATCCTCAATAAGGTCTAAAACTCAGCATTCCAACTCATTGAATTGCTGATAAAAGGAAATTTTGCACAATAATCACACCATCGATAAGCGCTAGTTATGCAAAACCTGTCAAATTTCTATCATTTGTTTCTTTGGATGTGTCAAGTGCTTTCTACATAGATGAGGTATCGGTGTTGCCTAGTTGAACTTAACAATGGCAACTCCTTTGAGAATATGTGGTATCTAAACTTTGCAGCGATGTCTAGTAAGAGATTAGGCCCGCTCACATAACAATGGACGTCTAAATACATATCCCCTTTCACTTCCTTCCATTCAGCAACGACATCATCTTTGCTGTACTATCCTTTCAACTGCCACAAAACACACACAGGTAATGCAAACATGCAATATCACAAAAACATCAACCCAACCAAACACCCAGAAAAATATTCAGATTCAAACAAAAAAATATTCAGATTCAACCAACCAAACATCCAGATTCAACAAAAATATCCAGAATCAACTTTACAAACCCACAAAAATATTTAGATTCAAGCAAAAAAAATATCATGAATTGCAACTTTACAACCAAACCCACAAAAACATCATGAATTGCAAAAGTTGGAAGCTCTAGTTTACCTTGCAAGGGGAGAGAGACGAATGAGGAAGGTGAGAGGAGTGGAGGTGGTCGGTGGTCGGTGGTGTCGTTGAGAAATGATGACACACAGAGGAGAGGTGGGAGGTGGTCGTCGGCGTCGCGATGGTCGGTGGTTGTCACACGGGATGAGCTTCGATGCAGGTAGAGAGAGAGAGAGAGAGAGTTCAAAAATTGAAATCAGAGTGAGAGAGGAGATGAGTACATGTGACGAAGATGAGAGAGAGAGAGAGAGAGAGAGAGAGAGAGATTTTCTTCAATTTACATTTTGGACCATTAGATCTTGATGGTAATTGATCTCAACTGTTGATGCTTAAAGAGCATTTGGGCGGGAAATAGAAACATCTCAACCATTGAAGTTTAGATGAAACAATTTAAACCATTGGATCAAAATGTATCTCTAAGATAAATTACACATTTTCAAAAACCCTTCTCCCTTATTATATAGATATCTAATTGAAACAGGCCTAACTAAAGTTTTCATAATTGGTATCTTATATATATACATATATACCTGTGGAATTGCAAGGCTTGCAATGGTGAGACCAGAGATGACATCAGACCTTAGAAGATTTAGACTATAATTGTGTCCCCACTGAAAAACAGGGAAGAAAAATTGAAGACCCAGAAGCAATTGTTGACAGCATGTTTGGTTCTTGAACCTGTGACGAGGATCATCTGGGAAGAAAATCTCAGACAGTCTGCCTCTGAGTTTCTCAAGGGAGGTTTTGTGGGGTGGCAAGCACACTGTGCAATTCCCAAAGATGACATCAGACCTTAGAAGATTTAGACTATAATTGTGTCCCCATTGAAAAACAGGGAAGAAAAATTGAAGACCCAGAAGCAATTTTTGACAGCATGTTTGGTTCTTGAACCTGTGAAGAGGATCATCTGGGAAGAAAATCTCAGACAGTCTGCCTCTGAGTTTCTCAAGGGTGGTTTTGTGGGGTGGCAAGCACACTGTGCAATTCCCAAAGATGATATGAATAAAATTGATTGATACAAAGAAATTTTGTTTGATAAAATTTGATATGTATCAGCATATTTTATTTTATAACATATCAAATGTTGATTAGAAATGATGATAAACAGAAATGAACCCAAGTCAAGGATTTCAAAGCAAACTCAATATGTTCGCAATTAGAATCTCACTTGAAAACTTTCTGCTTTCTTCGCAAGCCTTTCAAGCCAAAATCTGAAATTTCAAGCGGAAACTGAAATCATTAGATTTTATTTTTTAACATATCAAATGTTGATCAGCAGATTTATGCTATATAGCACAAAGAATCCCAATTGATGTGAATTCTCTATGGTTATTTGCATTGAGATTGTTTGTTCATCCTATTGTTGCTTTAATTGCTGAAAATTTAGTTAATTGTTTGTGGTTTTGACGATTTCTGATTGTGATGCGAAGTTCGGTGATTCTCTATAAATTCATGTACACTATGTCTGTAAATTCATGTACACTATGTTTGTAAACATATTTTGAATATCATTTAGTTAAAACCGGCTGCTATGAAGAATGAATAATGCCCCTGCTCTCATGAGTCATAACCCCAGTTTAAGGTGAGTACACAATGAAATCTATTGAAAATTTTATTACGCATGTATAGACTGACTATGCATTTTTGTGGGGGAGTATTTGAAAAAAAATGTGACAATTGTTGCTTTTGTTTTCATTTTTATATTTATTTTTTCTAAACTTGAACAATGATCATTAGGTGAATCATTTAGTGATTTTAAAATTTGAGTAATGAGAAAGACTCAAAAACTGTGATCTATGACTCAAATGTTGATTAAAAAAATGAACAATTCAAATCTTAATATTATTTTAGTCTGTTATTATGATAATTTGAATTGTTCATTTTTTCAAATCCTATGTATAAATTAGTTATGAGAAAAATTAGATTGATAAGATAATTATAACTACATTATTTCATCATATATATTTGTCTTAAAAAAATAGACGATAAGTATAATTTTAAAAATAATCCACAATTTTTTTATATATATAAAATCACATAATTATAATTACTAAATTAATATAATTCTGTTTATGAATAATTTACAAATAACAAATAAACAAATTAAATAATTTTATGGTATATCTACACCCCCACAAAGCCTCCAACTCACACAGTGGATTGGGAAGAATTCTCCCCCTACTATAAATAAGACAATAAAAGACTAATAAGGAGATTCAAACCGAAAAGCAAGTCCATTAAAATTATACTCACACCATACTAATAGATGCCGTTATTGTGTATCCAATTGTAACACCTATGAGATTACCATACTGAGCTATTCCACATAGCTTCACCTGGATGCCTCCTGAGAAAAACAGAAATGACCCAAATCCATGAATATTTGAAATTTCTACCTTTACCCATATCATAGTTTCAACAACAATAAAACTAATCATAAAATTAATCACAAAAGATACACGGGAAACAAATATAACTACAGATATTAAACATTGGAGCTAGATTGTAAGCCCAAATTAAAAACAGTATTGGACACAAAATTCTAAAAAAAACAGGAAACAAAAATATACCCCAAATTACACAGATTGTAAGCCCCAATGAACCCAATTTTAAACCCAGATGATGAAACTAAAAATATATCAATGTATTCATGAATGTATGTATTAATGAAATGAAGAAGAACAGAGAGAGCAGGGAAAAAAAATATCAAACCCAAGAATGTTATAAACAACCCTAAAAATGTATGTATTCATGAAATGAAGGAGAAGACCAGAGAGAGAAGGGGAAAAAATATCAAACCCAAATCACACCAATCAAACCCAAATCACACCGATTTGATGATTCACATGCAGCAGATCCATCAGTTTGGGCACAGAAGGGGGACGGTGCAATGAAGAACGGCGAACGGGGAGGAGGAGCAAGAAAGGAGGCAGTGATCTTCTTTGAGGATGAAGCGGTCGCAGTCGACGTCTCAGGCGTCGTGAGAAGCATGGGTGATGAAGGATTGGACAAAACCAATGCCGAAAAAACCGAGGAGGTGGATGAAGGAAGCGATGAGGGAAGCGATGGCAGCGAGTTTGGAGAGAGTGACAACGTGGAGAGGGGTGGAGGATCGGATCTGATCACGGTAACGATGGAGGAGGTAGTAAGCCATAGAGAAGAAAAGTGTGAAAAAAATACCGTTGGTCAGGTATAGAGAGAGAGGTAAGGCATTAAAGGCTTTTGGGATGAGGAGGAGGATGAAAGAGAATGTGTAGAGTAGATGTGTTTAGCTAGACGTAGGAGAGAGAGCAAAGAGTTGTTTGGGCGGGAGATCTATTGATCTGAACCATTGACATAAACTTGGGATTAATCTCAGCCATTAAATTAAAATGTATCTCACATACATTTTATACATTTTCAAAAACCTTCCTCCATTATTATATAGATATTAGAAAAAGTGGCGTTTAAAAAAACCCCATTAAATAATCGCCGTTAAATCCCATATTTCCTATAGCAAGTCTTACCCTATATTAACTAGGATAAATTACACCAACGGTCCTTATATTTTACTTCTCATATCATTTTGGTCCCTACACTTTAATTGGATCAATTTTGACCCTTTATTTTAGATTTTGTGTCAATTTAGTCTAATTAATAATACAGTTAGTGTTTTTCAAATAAAATTATCACTAAATTGGTTGAGGTTTACTCACCAAGTTAAGTAAATTTATAATTTTGCCCTTAAAAATATGAGTCGCATGTGAGTTCCACACTATAAGATATTTGAACTTTTTTTTGATAAAACTTTTAAAATCTCTCACATTACTCCTGACAAAATATTACACATCTATTAAATTCAGTTCAAAATGTAATAGTGCTGGTTTAAATAATTAATTAATTAGAACTAGAAAGTTTTCTAGCATTAGCTAATGAATCTTAGTCATTATTTGATATATTAAAATGAATAATCTCTCTTTAAAATAATTATTTACGTATAGTACTGAGTAATGACTTTATTTATATTATATATATATATATAATATATATGTATATTTTAAATATTTTTTTAATAAATTAGACATGAAAATAATGTTCATTTCATTCCGCATAATTCCACCTAACCAAATATTAGTTAGATTCTTCGCTAAAAAACAAAATAAATTAAATTCAAAGCTTGCCAAAGTTTAAAAAGCTTCTCTCCCCAAACCTAACATAGATTTTCCCTTCTAGCAAAAGAAAATCGCTGCTACCTTTTTTCCTTCTGCAATCTAATTTTTCTCAACAATGGAAAGGGTTGCTTTTGGTAGAGTTTTGTAAATATGATTTGAGAGTATAAGTTGTATTTTGAGTTTGTGAGTTTTAGAATTATGATTTGAGTGTGAAAAGTTTGTTTGGTGAAAGAGTTTTGAATTGAGTGGGAAATTTTTGATGTGACATATGATATTTGATACAAAAACTTATAACTCATAACCAAACATACAACTCAAAATTCTATTAAAGCACATAAAAAAAATTTAAAAATTCGGAAAATATTTTTTTTCGAATATATAAAAATTAACATATGTCAATTGCAAAAAAAAAAAAAAAAAATTTGCGCCGTTCCGGTCAACTGGCCGGACGACCGGTGGGACGTCTAGTGGGACATCCGATGGCACTACAAGAAAACTCACCTTTGGCGACTAAATTTTTAGTCGCCAAAGGTCCATTTTTAGTCGCCAAAAGTCGCTGTTTAACCTTCCCCGACTAATTTTTTTGGTCGCCGGTTTTGTCGCCAATAAACGGTCGCAGAAGGTTTTGGCGACTAATCTGTATTTTAGTCGGCAAAAGGCAGGTGTTTAGCGACTAAAGGTTTGGTCGCCAATACTCAATTCCATTTTTGGAAATTATACCTTTGGCGACTAAAATGTTAGTCGCCAATAGTTAAATTTTTTTTTATTATTTATACAATTGCCACTCTTTTGGCGACCAAAGTATTTTGTCGCCAAAAGCATTTGTCAAAAAAAAAAAAAAAAACCCACTGTGCTGCCTCAGGAGCTCCCAAGGGGTTTCGAACCTGCAACCTCCACCTTCCAAACCTTAACACAACACGCCAGCCCACTATGCCACTCAACCATCACATGAATATAATTGCAACTTATATTATTTATATATTACTTTCACAGTATCAATACAAAACTATATATTTAAATATAATTATATATATTGAATATAATTTATGTAAAAAATAAATGATTTACTAAAAAAAATTATAGGCCACTTTTGGCGACTAAAATAAATTTTTAGTCGCCAATTTACTAATTTTCGGCTACTAATTATTTGTTTGTCACTAATTAGTAGCCAAAAACAGCCACTTTTGGCGACTAAAGTCAGGTTTAGTTGGCAAAACCCCTCCTTTTAGCTACTAATTTTTTTTAGTAGCCAAAAACAGCACTTTTGGCGACTAAAGTTAGGTTTAGTCGGCAAAACCCCTGCTTTTAGCTACTAATTTTTTTTTAGTAGCCAAAAACATCACTTTTGGCGACTAAAGTCAGGTTTAGTCGGCAAAACCCCTCCTTTTAGCTACTAATTTTTTTTAGTAGCCAAAAATCTGCACTTTTGGCGACTAAATTGAATTTTAGTCGCTAAAACCCCTACTTTTGGCTACGAAATTGATTTTAGTCGCCAATAACTATGCATTTGGCTACTAAACTGTTTTAGTCGCCAAAAGTGTTCACTTTTGGTGACTAATTCCATTTTAGTCGCCGATTGTCGTACTTTCAGTGACGAAAATTCATTTTTTAGTCGCCAAAGCTGGATTTTCTTGTAGTGTGGGACGACCGGTTAGGCCAAATTTGAAAAAAAAAATTTTGAAAATTGCACCTCAAACAGAGTTTTGTGCAGAATTTTGTAAATGTTGTGGAAATATGGTTTGAGTGTGGTATCCAAACATCATGTTGGAATATGGGGGTAGAAATATAGTTTGGAAATCAAGTTTCTATGTTGGAGTGATAGGTAATAACCCATTTCAGCTATGTTTTTATATATAGCTGTCTTTGGATTTGTCAATTCACAAAGAGAAACTAAACTGTTCTTTTGCTTCTCATTGTTTCAGGCAACATCATCTCAGTTCTTCTCTTTCTTTCTCCATTGAAAGTAAAGACTCAGAGAGAGAAAGAGTTCTACTCGCAAAATTTGTACTTTTATCTCCCATCCAAAAAAAAAAAACTATGTACTTTTAACGACCAAATTTGTGACTGAAAGTGTATTCTCTTGTAGTGAATCATGATTATGTTAATGATCCTGAACTATTCATTTTATTGAAGTTAAGTTTTGAAATAGTCATGATGAGTGAAATATATTTGAAATGTGATTTGCAGAGGAACATTTTTGCGGATTGTGAAGCATCAATCAACTGAGGAGTTTGAGAGCTTTCCATACATTTGCACACTGTAAGCTCATCTTTATGGACTTACTATGGAATCACAAAGCCTGGGAGTTACCTTGTTGCCACTGTTGATGGTTTTGGAGTCGTAGTTGAAGTCATCTATGTATCATTGTTCTTACTATATGCGCCTCCAAGGATGAGGTAATGTCATCATAATCCAATGATTTTTAAATAACAATATCACGAATCACGATATGTATTAGTATCAACAACACTGCCATATATCAGTCGATATCAGATAATATGCCCCCATGTGTCTGTTGAAAACCCTATGCTTAGTAACATTGTGATTTATAAAGGTCTAAATTCTAATTAATTGTCATTTCAGGCTAAGACTGCAGCACTAGCAGGGATTTTGAATGTGGCATTCCCAGTTGCAGCAATTCTAGTGACTTATTTGAGGATGCAAGGAGATCTGAGGATTGATGTGATTGGTTTCATGTCTGCTGGCCTAAATATAGTCATGTATGCTTCACCTCTTGCTGCCATGGTAAGATCATAAGCTATTGCATAACACATTTTAACTTTCTTAAAAAGCATTTTAGGGATTTTCTTTTCTTTCCTTCTTTCTCTTTCTGTTTAAACATTAATACGGTGGATCAATTCCATACAAAGTTTTAAATGATATGGAGAGATGAATCAATGTTGGTTGTAGTGTAGCAATATTCAGAGTATTGAGTGACCTAATTGTAAATTTTTTAAAGGGTAAAAAACACTTTACCCATGTGATTTTAGACCATGTTTGTTTGGCTCTTTGAGAAGAAATATTGGACTAATAATCCGTAAGATCCACTTAAAGAATATTTGATTTGGGACAAGAGTGAGGGGATTAACTATCCCCTTGAACTATTAGCCTCCTTATATGATAAGACTAACAAAGTCATGTGAGGATTGAAATTAGAAATTGAGTGAGGAGATTAGTAAATTTTTAAATAATTTTTAAGCAAAAATTATATTTTTAATAACAACAAGATAATTATAATATTAAAAAACATTGAAAATTAAAAAATTAAAAAATATTAATTTTATATACTAACACTATCTACAGTATTATTAATCCGGTGATATACAAATAAACACCCTTTATCCTAAATGTCTAACCTAATACTATCATACTAATAATATTCTCACTCAATTCCACCATACTTTTAATCCTCTTCATTCTATGGAGCCAACCAAACATGGCCTTAGGTTATTGTAGATGATCCCCCGAAGGTTTAAATATATGCAAATACTTTTCTTATAGTTTTGGATCGATTTGTAACTACAATACCGTTAATAGTAGACATTAAAAAGACTAATTTACCCTTACATGAAAGCTCTCTCTCTCTCTCTCTCTCTCTCTCTCTCTCTCTCTCTCTCTCTCTCTCTCTCTCTCTCTCTCTCAATTTTCTATATTAATCACATATTTAACAAATTAAATCATATATTAACTTAAGCACCCTAATCTATTATTATAAAATTACCTTAATTAATTTTTAACTTAATTTCTTATTCAATAACATTTTAAATTATATATACAAATATATAAATATATGTATATATAATTAAACCATAAATTAATCTAAACACATTTATTACCATAAAACCAAATCATAAATTACTTTAATCTATTTTTTAATTTTTAACCCAATTTTTTTTTATTTAATAACATTTTAAATATATAAAAAATTAAATCATAAATTAAACTAAGCACCCTAATGTATTATCATAAAATTACCTTATTTAATAATATTTTAAATTAAAGATATGCCTATATAAATTATAAATTAATCTTACTGCCTTAATTTATTATCATAAAATTACCTTAATTAATTATTAATTTTTAACTTCATTTCTTTGTTTAATAACATTTTAAATTATATATACGAACATGTTTTTTATTTATTTTATTTTATTTTATTTTATTGTTGATTTCATTAATTTTGTTTCTACTCTGTTGTGCAATTTGTTAGGAACATTGCAATATCTACTACTAGTTGCCTCTGTATTTTAAGATTTAATTTTAAATTTTATGATTTGATTTTATGGTAATAAAGGGTTTAGATTAATTTATGATTTAATTATATATATTTGTATATATAATTTTAAATGTTATTAAATAATAAATTAAGTTAAAAATTTAAGGAAAATTTATCCATAAATCCTAGTTTCTGAAAAGTTGAACTATTTAGTCCTAAAAGTTTTCTTATGCTCTATTTAGTCCCATTTATACATCATCATGATGTTCATGATGTAAATGAATTTAATGTTTCATTCTATAATTTCAAAATTTATTAAAATCTGATGAACATTAGATGTTTGAAATCTAATGTTTGAAACATTCATCCTATAATTTCAAACATTATTGAAATCTGATGAACATTAGATGCTTGAAATCTAATGTTTGAAACATTCATCCTATAATTTCAAACATTATTGAAATCTGATGAACATTAGATGTTTGAAATCTAATATTTGAAACATTAATCTGATGTTTGAAACATTGTAATAGGACCTTTCAGTCTATAAAATTTTTTTTGAGACTAAACAGTGTATAAGTTATTAATTTGGGATTTATTGGTGCATCCCCCAAAATTTAAACTTAAATTAAGGTAATTGTATGATAATAAATTAAGGAAGTTAGATTAATTTATAATTTAATTTGTTATACATATAAATATTCGCTTGTTTAATTTAAAATATTATTAAATAATGTAATTTCATAGCAATAAATTTTTATTATTTAATTTGTTATGTATATGTTTATTTTAAAATATTATTAAATAAAAAAGTGGGTTAAAAATTAAAAATTAGGTTACGGTAATTTTATGATTTAAAAAAAAAAAGAAAAGAGTAAATAATAAAACTAAAAAGAAAAAAGAAAAAAAGGCAATCATCTAGCACAATATAATAGAAGAAAATAGAGTGGAAGACAAAGTAAACAAATCAATATTTGATTAAATAAAATAAAATAAAATAAATAAGAGAAAAAGTAAATAAAATAAATAAATGAAATTGTCAATTTGGGTTTTCGAGGATGTGTTAACACCCATTTAATAGCATTGTCTTATATAGTGAGGTGTGAGGGCATTTTGGCCTTTTGGAGAAATTATTTTTGGAGTAAAAAGTGTTAAATGGAGCAATACTTGCAAATGGGATGCGTGCAGTCCACTTGTCATTTGTTTCGAAGAAAAATGTAACAATTACAGATCAGTCTAAAATCACAGGAGAGGTGTTTGCATATATTCAAACCTTATGAAGTCATCTGCAACAGACCAAAAAGATAGTGTGTAACAACCCTCATTCTTGACTTAGCTATATTTGCATACATCCATGTATGACCTTGTCTTGATATGTTACATATCTTGTTAATCTTGTTTCGGCTTGCCTTGTTAAGTGTTGATTGCTTGATCTTGTTCCTTGCTTGGTGTGTGTGGCCGAGGTCAGCTCAGTGTAGTTCATTTTTGAACCTTTGTACTTAGAATTATTTTGGAACCATCTGTTGACCTCCACCTTAACCTCGGCATGTTTGCCGAGATGTGTCTATCTATACCGAGATGGTTTGCGCTTGGTGATTTTGTTCCAGGGCAGGTGTAACCTAGCCCGAGGTGTGGCACAGCTTAGTCAGGTGTCGACCTTCTTAGCCGATGTCTTTGTTACGTTTTGCCGAGGCTTTGTCTTTAGCCGATGTCCTTGATTGCCGACACGCTTCGCCTCAGCGTGTTGTGTACGCTTTGTCAGAGACTTGTCTTATCAATCAGTCACCTTTTGGGCTGAGCCAACCCGGTGACGACACGTGTCCGAGCTGAAGCTTTAAGCAGCCGACAGCCTTTGAGACAAATCATTTTGTCTCAATCTTTGTTTTGTTTTAGAGAGAGAAGCTCTCAAGTTTGAAGGAAGAGCTCTAGAGAGAGAAGTGGAGTTCGAGCTTGATCTTGGAAGATCAAACCGTTAGATTTGAGCCTTGAGGTGAGATTCTTGCTCTACTTGATTTGTTCTTATTGGTTATCAAGCTGCATTGCATGATTGAGTTTGTTTTGCATGCCATGCAACGATTTGAAGTTGGTTTTGAATGAAAAAGATGATATTCATGTGTTCTTGAATAAAGTCTTGTTTTGATCCGAAAGTTTGGAACAAGAACTATGTTTATGTGTTCGTTCTTGCATGCTTCTTGTACGGGAACCCAGGTCCATGTTTTGAGCTCTTTGCATGGGACCTCAGATTTTGAATATACTAGTTACGATTCCAGCATGCATGTTCTTGATGTTCTTGATTATTTGTCCTTAGCATTCTTCAAAGGGAAACCCAGGTTTTCCCCGATTTCGTTTTGTACTTGGCCATCGGGTTCACACCTCGGCGAGGAGGTGTGGGACCTCGGCTAGCTGGATTGTACCCAGTATGTTTCCATGAGATGGAAGACAGCATTTTGACTCTTGACATACTTTGCTTTGCTTTTGACTTGGATCCGGCGAGAGTGCCGAGATCATTATGTGCATATGAAGCTTGTTTTGAGAATGTGATTTGCCTTGTGATTGTCAGGACTTTGATCTTTGCTTTGAGCCTTCACCCAAGAAGACCGAGGTGAGTGGTGCTCCTAATAAAGCTATGTTAAGCTGTTTTGATAAAATCTTGCTTTGCTTGTTTTGATGAAAGTATTTGTTTAAGCATGAATGATGAGCCTATTTTGATGTATCTTGTATGAACCTTGCTTTGATGGTATCTTTGAAAAGTCCCTTGGCTAGAGGACTATAATCTTTCGCAGCACTAAGTGTAAAAGTCCCTTGGCTGGAGGACTATAATCTTTCGCAGCGCTAAGTGTAAAAGTCCCTTGGCTGGAGGACTATAATCTTTCGCAGCACTATGTGTAAAAGTCCCTTGTGCTGGAGGACTCTAAACTTTCGCAGTACCCTTGTGTAAAAAGGATACGGTCCTTTCTTGGAAAAGCTAAGGTGTTAAAAGGGGCTACGGGCCTAAGTAACACAAGTCCCTTGTACTGGAGGACTCTAAACTTTCGCAGCACCACCTTGTCAAAAAGGGCTACGGGCCTAAGTGACACAAGTTCGCCGAGAAGAATGGCCACGGGTCGAAGTGAATGTGAGTTTGTTAAAAAGGGCTACGGGCCTAAGTGACACAGTCCCTTTGTGCTGGAGGACTTTAAACTTTCGCAGTACCCTTGATTAATCGATCACGGATCGTCTTGTTTAGCCACTGACGGTTTACCGCGTGGATTTCTTGTTCGGAAAGCTTGTTTGTGTTTTGCCGATGTCAGTGAACGTCCTTTGAGACTTGTAAGACTTGATAGATGAATACGGTTCATCCCTTGATTCGATAAGCTTAATTTGTGCTTACCGAGGTTAGTGGACACCTCTTGAGACTGGTAAGATTTGATAAGATGAATACGGTTCATCCTTGATTTGATAGAGCTTTGATGTATTTGTCTGGAAATACCTCGGCTAACCCTTGTGTGGTTTTGGGCATGTTTTATTTTGGAAAGACTTCGGCTGTTATTCATGCAAAACCTTTATTACTAGTACCATTCACTGAGTTTCCATACTCACCCCTCTATATATATGTAGGTGATGAGCAGGTCGGCGGCGACGCCTAGATGAATTTTGTAAAGCTTGGTTTTGGATTCTTGTGATGTCGGCATAACTTGTCATACGTCGGTTGTTTTGCATTCATGTCGGCGATTGTATTTACGTCGGCGGATCTTGAAGATTATGCTTCTTTGGCTTGTAATCTTTTGTAATTGCACATGTCGGCTTTAGAAGCCTTTTGGTCAAGATTTGTATTATGTATTTTAATTATCAGACTAACTGTGAAATTGTCATGAGTGTCATATCATTTGATCTATGCACAGCTCTTATGGACCACTTGTATTTGATTTATTGCTTCCGCATTTTGTAAGCCCCATATGTTATACTCTGATTGCGTTTGTTCTTGTAAGTTGGCCTTCGGTAATTACGGATTACTGGCCATCACGGCACCATCCTACTAGGGGCGGGTTGGGGTCGTGACAGAATGGTATCAGAGCACAAGTTCCTTAGTGTACGTTGCTCACACACTTTGAGTCCTAAAGAGCATAGGATGTCTCTTAGAAAGGTGCTAGGGTTGCATCATTGTGCTTGCTATTTGAACAAGGTGTGCATTGTCTTGACATGCTTAATTGTTACTTGCCTATGTGGTTATTTGTTTGTTTGGTTAAAGTCACACTTTGCATCCTCATAGCATGATGAGGAGAGGTAGACCCCCGATTGGCCGAGATCGGCCTGAGGACAGATTGGACAGACTAGAAAGATTAGTTGAAGGTTTGGCCCGCGAATTGAGGGAGACGAGGCAATAGTATGCAAGTGCCACTTCGACTCAGGCCGAGCAGACAAACGGCCAAAATGTAGTTCCGCCTCCACCACCTCCGGTGCCGCAAGTTCCCCCACCACCAGCCTTATACGGGGATGGCACAATAGCTTTGATCAGGGAGTTTAAGAAGATGAAACCGCCAAGATTCTCTGGGGGTATAGAGCCGATGAAGGCCGAGGCATGGGTCTTAGAAATGGAGAAGTTGTTTGAGATCTTCCCCAGCACTGACACTCAGAAAGTAACGCTGGCAGCATTCACATTAGATGATGATGCTCGCAGATGGTGGATGATGATCCGAGGAAACCATCCAGACTTAACCTGGACCAGATTTCTGGAATTGTTCTACAACAAACACTTTCCATTAAGTGTACGAAACCGTAAGGCCACTGAATTTCAGACCTTGACACAGGGCAACCGAACAGTAGCAGAATATGACCGCACTTTTACTGAACTGGCGAGGTTTGTACCTCACATGGCCAACGATGAATACACGAAGGCGAGAAAATTTGAAAGTGGACTTCGAGGACCAATTCAAGATCGGGTTAACTTGCACGACCTGCCGACTTACGCCGAAGTATTGAACAAAGCCATCTTGGCCGAGGCTAATCTGAACAGATACCAGAGCTCGGGAGAGAGCCAGCGGAAGAGACAAAACTATGATGGTCGCCGAGCACCGATGGGCACCAAAAAGAAACTGAACAGGAGCAGTACTGGGTACCTGAGACAGGAAGGTAATGCTAAGCCGACGTGTTCTGATTGTGGGAAACAACACTTCGGAATTTGTCGTCGGACGTCTGGAGCATGTTATGAGTGTGGAGAAGTGGGGCATTATGTGAGAGATTGTCCCAAGGCAAGGACTGACAACAGCAAGAAAGGTGAGAGCACCTCAGGCACTGTTCAAAAGGGTAATGTGGACAAAGGACAGATGAGGCAGGGCAGGGTGTTCGCGCTAGTACTAGGAGACACTCAGAATGCTGAGGCAGTAGTGTCAGGTATACTCTCTATTTGCTCTCAAGATGCTTATGTGTTGATTGATTCGGGTTCTACGCATTCATTTGTGTCTACTATATTTGCCGAGAAGATTAATAGGAAACTAGAACCCCTTGGTTATGCGTTATCCGTGTCTACCCCATCTGGGAAATTTATGATTGTTGCATCCATCTATAGAGCATGTGTTGTTGTGATTGAGAATGTTGAACTGTTAGTTGACTTAATGCCATTGGACATAGCTTATTTTGATGTTATACTGGGAATGGATTGGTTAGTAGCGAATTACGCGTCTATTGATTGTGTTTCGAAGAGTGTCACACTAAAACCCCCAAACCTAGCCGAGGTTATTTTTCAGGGTAAAGGAGTAGTACCCCCGCCTTACTTGATCTCATCCATGAAAGCCTATAAGTTGATCCACAAAGGGTGTAAGGGTTATCTGTGTAGTATACTGAGCAATCAGGAGGGAAGTGTTAACTTAGCCGACATCCCAGTAGTTAATGAATTCCCCGATGTCTTTCCCAACGAATTGCCTGGCCACTTAATCGATAGAGGAATAAAGTTTACGGTTGATATCATATCGGGAACCCAGCCGATCTCCAAGACACCATATAGAATGGCCCCGGCTGAACTCAGAGAATTGAAACTACAATTACAAGAACTATTGGATAAGGGATTTATCAGGCCGAGCACTTCACCATGGGGAGCACCTGTTTTGTTTGTTAAGAAAAAGGATGGTACGCTCCGCCTTTGCATAGATTACAGAGAACTTAATAAGGTCACCATTAAGAATAAGTACCCATTACCTAGGATTGATGATTTGCTTGATCAACTACAAGGAGCACGAGTCTTTTCTAAGATTGATCTTAGGTCGGGTTACCATCAGCTTAAGGTCAAAGCCGAGGATGTTGAGAAGACAGCGTTCAGGACAAGATATGGCCACTACGAGTTTTTAGTGATGCCGTTCGGAGTGACCAATGCCCCTGCTGCATTTATGGACTTAATGAACAGAGTCTTCAAGCCATACTTAGATGAGTTTGTAGTTGTCTTCATTGATGATATATTAATCTATTCCAAGAGTAAAACTGAACATGAGAATCATTTGAAACTTGCCTTACATATTTTGAGAGACAAGAAATTGTATGCTAAGTTTAATAAGTGTGAATTCTGGTTATCCACCATCTCATTCTTGGGTCATGTAATTAATGAAGAAGGTATTTCAGTTGATCCGAGTAAAGTTGAAGCTGTTGTGAATTGGCCGAGGCCGACTAATGTGTCCGAGGTTCGAAGTTTTCTGGGTTTGGCAGGTTATTACAGGAAGTTTGTGAAGGATTTCTCAAGGATTGCAGTTCCATTGACGCAATTGACTAGGAAGGGAGCGCCGTATGAATGGACTGAAGATCGAGAGTCAGCTTTCCAAGAACTAAAGACGAGGTTAGTTACAGCACCAGTACTTGTACTCCCATCAGGTAATGAAGAGTTTCATATCTATAGTGATGCATCTCATAAGGGTTTGGGTTGTGTGTTAATGCAAAGGGGTAGAGTCATAGCATATGCATCTCGTCAGTTGAAGCCACATGAAAAGAACTATCCTACCCATGATTTGGAATTAGCAGCCGTTGTTTTTCTCTAAAGATTTGGCGTCACTACCTTGTATGGAGCTTCTTGTCAGGTTTTTACAGATCATAAGAGTTTGAAGTACCTATTCACGCAGAAGGAATTGAATTTGAGGCAGAGGAGATGGCTTGAGTTGTTGAAAGACTATGATATGCAAATCCAATATCACCCAGGAAGGGCTAACAGCGTAGCCGACGCACTGAGTAGAAAGACAGTTGGGAGTTTAGCATGTCTATCAGTGATAACAGTGGAACCAACGATTGTTGAAGAAGTAAAGGCTAGACAAATGGAGGATGTGTTTTTCAAAAGAGTAGCCGATGAGATTGTTACCAAGCCGAGATCAGGGTACACTTTTGAGAACCAAGTGCTCAAGTTTGAAGGAAGATTGTGTGTAGCCGATGTCCCAGAGTTAAAGAGAAAAATTTTGCAAGAGGCTCATAATTCCAAGTTTGCTGCTCATCCAGGAAATACCAAAATGTACCAAGATGTGAAACAGACCTTCTGGTGGCCGAATATGAAAAGGGAAATAGCTGAGTTTGTGTCCCAGTGTTTGCATTGTCAGCAAGTAAAGGCAGAACATCAGAGACCAGCAGGATTTCTACAACCTTTGCCGATTCCTGAGTGGAAATGGGAACATATCTCCATGGACTTTGTGATTGGCTTGCCGAAGACACAGAAAGGTATGGACTCGATTTGGGTTGTTGTTGATAGATTAACTAAGTCAGCACACTTTTTGCCTGTTAAGACTACCTTCAGTGCCGACCAACTTGCCTTGTTATACGTGAATGAGATTGTTAGACTTCACGGAGTGCCGATGTCAATTGTGTCAGACCGAGATCCGAAATTCGTTTCCAGATTTTGGCAGAGTCTACAGAGAGCTTTTGGAGCCGAATTGAGATTTAGCACTGCTTTCCACCCCCAGACTGATGGTCAGACAGAGAGAACAATTCAGACACTTGAGGATATGCTTAGACTTTGTGTTTTGGACTTCCAGGGAAGTTGGGGAGTGCATTTGCCCTTAGTGGAATTTGCTTACAACAACAGTTATCAAGCTACCATTGGCATGGCACCATATGAAGCTTTGTATGGAAGAAAATGCAGGTCGCCGATATGTTGGACCGAAGTTGGAGACAAAGCTCTGCTTGGTCCCGAGGTTATTCAAGAAACAACAGAGAAGATTAGACTTATTCAGCAGAGGATTAAAGCTGCCCAGAGCCGACAAAAGAGTTACGCCGACCAGAGAAGAACTGAACTAGAATTCGAAGTTGGGGATCATGTATTCCTGAGAGTTTCACCAATGAAAGGAGTTTCTAGATTTGGGAAGAAAGGTAAGTTGGCACCTCGTTATATTGGGCCGTTTGAAATCCTTGACAAGGTTAACTCCGTTGCTTACAGACTTGCTTTGCCACCAGAGTTAAGCCAAGTCCATAATGTGTTTCATGTTTCAATGTTGAGGAAGTATATTCGAGACCCACTACATGTGATTGATTATTCTGGAATTGAAGTTAATGAGAATTTGGGCTATAAAGAGAAGCCGATGTGTATTATCGACAAACAAGTTCGGCAGTTGAGAAACAAGTCGATACCCATGGTAAAGATTGAATGGAAAGAGCATTACGGCAAGGATGCCACGTGGGAAATGGAAGAGGAAATGAGAATTCGGCATCCAGAATTATTCTTGGAACAAGGTAACTTAAGTTTGGGGACCAAACTTCTTTAAGGGGGGTAGGATGTAACAACCCTCATTCTTGACTTAGCTATATTTGCATACATCCATGTATGACCTTGTCTTGATATGTTACATATCTTGTTAATCTTGTTTCGGCTTGCCTTGTTAAGTGTTGATTGCTTGATCTTGTTCCTTGCTTGGTGTGTGTGGCCGAGGTCAGCTCAGTGTAGTTCATTTTTGAACCTTTGTACTTAGAATTATTTTGGAACCATCTGTTGACCTCCACCTTAACCTCGGCATGTTTGCCGAGATGTGTCTATCTATACCGAGATGGTTTGCGCTTGGTGATTTTGTTCCAGGGCAGGTGTAACCTAGCCCGAGGTGTGGCACGGCTTAGTCAGGTGTCGACCTTCTTAGCCGATGTCTTTGTTACGTTTTGCCGAGGCTTTGTCTTTAGCCGATGTCTTTGTTACGTTTTGCCGAGGCTTTGTCTTTAGCCGATGTCCTTGATTGCCGACACGCTTCGCCTCAGCGTGTTGTGTACGCTTTGTCAAAGACTTGTCTTATCAATCAGTCACCTTTTGGGCTGAGCCAACCCGGTGACGACACGTGTCCGAGCTGAAGCTTTAAGCAGCCGACAGCCTTTGAGACAAATCATTTTGTCTCAATCTTTGTTTTGTTTTAGAGAGAGAAGCTCTCAAGTTTGAAGGAAGAACTCTAGAGAGAGAAGTGGAGTTCGAGCTTGATCTTGGAAGATCAAACCGTTAGATTTGAGCCTTGAGGTGAGATTCTTGCTCTACTTGATTTGTTCTTATTGGTTATCAAGCTGCATTGCATGATTGAGTTTGTTTTGCATGCCATGCAACAATTTGAAGTTGGTTTTGAATGAAAAAGATGATATTCATGTGTTCTTGAATAAAGTCTTGTTTTGATCCGAAAGTTTGGAACAAGAACTATGTTTATGTGTTCGTTCTTGCATGCTTCCTTGTACGGGAACCCAGGTCCATGTTTTGAGCTCTTTGCATGGGACCTCAGATTTTGAATATACTAGTTACGATTCAGCATGCATGTTCTTGATGTTCTTGATTATTTGTCCTTAGCATTCTTCAAAGGGAAACCCAGTTTTCCCCGATTTCGTTTTGTACTTGGCCATCGGGTTCACACCTCGGCGAGGAGGTGTGGGACCTCGGCTAGCTGGATTGTACCCAGTATGTTTCCATGAGATGGAAGACAGCATTTTGACTCTTGACATACTTTGCTTTGCTTTGACTTGGATCCGGCGAGAGTGCCGAGATCATTATGTGCATATGAAGCTTGTTTTGAGAATGTGATTTGCCTTGTGATTGTCAGGACTTTGATCTTTGCTTTGAGCCTTCACCCAAGAAGACCGAGGTGAGTGGTGCTCCTAATAAAGCTATGTTAAGCTGTTTTGATAAAATCTTGCTTTGCTTGTTTTGATGAAAGTATTTGTTTAAGCATGAATGATGAGCCTATTTTGATGTATCTTGTATGAACCTTGCTTTGATGGTATCTTTGAAAAGTCCCTTGGCTGGAGGACTATAATCTTTCGCAGCACTAAGTGTAAAAGTCCCTTGGCTGGAGGACTATAATCTTTCGCAGCGCTAAGTGTAAAAGTCCCTTGGCTGGAGGACTATAATCTTTCGCAGCACTAAGTGTAAAAGTCCCTTGGCTGGAGGACTATAATCTTTCGCAGCACTATGTGTAAAAGTCCCTTGTGCTGGAGGACTCTAAACTTTCGCAGTACCCTTGTGTAAAAAGGATACGGTCCTTTCTTGGAAAAGCTAAGGTGTTAAAAGGGGCTACGGGCCTAAGTAACACAAGTCCCTTGTACTGGAGGACTCTAAACTTTCGCAGCACCACCTTGTCAAAAAGGGCTACGGGCCTAAGTGACACAAGTTCGCCGAGAAGAATGGCCACGGGCCGAAGTGAATGTGAGTTTGTTAAAAAGGGCTACGGGCCTAAGTGACACAGTCCCTTTGTGCTGGAGGACTTTAAACTTTCGCAGTACCCTTGATTAATCGATCACGGATCGTCTTGTTTAGCCACTGACGGTTTACCGCGTGGATTTCTTGTTCGGAAAGCTTGTTTGTGTTTTGCCGATGTCAGTGAACGTCCTTTGAGACTTGTAAGACTTGATAGATGAATACGGTTCATCCCTTGATTCGATAAGCTTAATTTGTGCTTGCCGAGGTTAGTGGACACCTCTTGAGACTGGTAAGATTTGATAAGATGAATACGGTTCATCCTTGATTTGATAGAGCTTTGATGTATTTGTCTGGAAATACCTCGGCTAACCCTTGTGTGGTTTTGGGCATGTTTTATTTTGGAAAGACTTCGGCTGTTATTCATGCAAAACCTTTATTACTAGTACCATTCACTGAGTTTCCATACTCACCCCTCTATATATATGTAGGTGATGAGCAGGTCGGCGGCGACGCCTAGATGAATTTTGTAAAGCTTGGTTTTGGATTCTTGTGATGTCGGCATAACTTGTCATACGTCGGCTGTTTTGCATTCATGTCGGCGATTGTATTTACGTCGGCGGATCTTGAAGATTATGCTTCTTTGGCTTGTAATCTTTTGTAATTGCACATGTCGGCTTTAGAAGCCTTTTGGTCAAGATTTGTATTATGTATTTTAATTATCAGACTAACTGTGAAATTGTCATGAGTGTCATATCATTTGATCTATGCACAGCTCTTATGGACCACTTGTATTTGATTTATTGCTTCCGCATTTTGTAAGCCCCATATGTTATACTCTGATTGCGTTTGTTCTTGTAAGTTGGCCTTCGGTAATTACGGATTACTGGCCATCACGGCACCATCCTACTAGGGGCGGGTTGGGGTCGTGACATAGTGGGTTTAGTGCTTTTTATCCTTTTTTTTAAATCATCCGTTGCGAAAATGAGGATTATATTAACCAAACAAGCCATATCACACGTGAACCAATTGTATAAAGTTCTGAATTGTCTTGTGAATCTGCTATGGATCGATATATTGAGAATCGATTGACGATGTAATTTTTTTAAAATTACTAACCTAGACAAAAATACTTAATAGTAATCGAACAAAATGTATTGGATGTAATTCGGGGTTTTGAATCCACTATGAATAGATACGGATTGTCAATCAGCCAATAAACAAATATTTTTATTTCTACTAATGATGTATTGAGAGGCCAAAAAATTGTATTAGCTAAAATGTCTAATCAACCAATATTCAAAACCTTTTTTCTATATAAACATGTCTTTTTTTCGATCTCTTTCTTTATGATTTTGATTCTCTCCATTGTATGAATAGAATCGGGGATTGAGTTTTCATTTCAAAAAGTTTCTACCACATCATATAAATACAAATTTACAATTTATAACTACCAAGCCATGATAAATTTTAAAGCTTAACCTAAATAACTTTTTGAATTTTAAATAAATATTTGTTGATGTGAATTTTATACTATAGAATTGGGTCACTGTTATGCCTTTTGGCACCAGCCTATCTTTGTGATCAATCTAATTTACTGTTTAACATCGAGTACATTATAGATACAAAAAATTAAATTAATAACATAAAAGTAGGTCAAACTCAAAATTATATATAAAACTAAACAAAGTGATCATGAGCAACTCCACAATCTGTACAAAATCAATAGTAGGGCTCACATCCTAGACTGGAGGACACAAAATTCTCTTCTACTCTTTGTCTTAATCTAAATTATTTAAATGATGTGTGTAACCCTTCAAAATATGAGGGGACAACTAAAGTTTTTAGTTGAATAGCTGTAATATTAGAAACTCTCAATTATTGTATATGTCAATAAAAATAAAAAAATGAATTAAAATGATGCAGAAAACAGTGGTGATGAGCAAAAGCGTGAAGTACATGCCATTCTTTCTCTCATTTTTCGCCTTCTTCAATGGAGGGATTTGGACTTTCTATTCTGTCCTTGTACAAGACTGGTTCCTTGGAGTAAGTTTCTTTCTTTAATTTTTTGTTATTATTCTTTGCGGAAATTACAAAACAATATAAAATAATTTTGCTTGCATGCATGAGCTAATATATAAGTATGTATTGTGTTCGGTTTCTATCAAATTTAAATATAAATTTGTGAGGTTCGTGTAACTTATCATAAGCCCTGTTTTCATAATTTGAATAATCATTTTATAAAACTCTCACTATATTGTTAATGAAAAAAATTAGCTCAATTTGATAATTGTAATTTTTTTTTATCACGTTTGTTTTTGAAAAAATAGATGGGAAGTATGTTTGTAAAATAGTTAATATATTTTTTTTAGAAACAAACATGATAAAATGAAAAGATTATAATTACCAGATAGATTTAACCTTTTTCAAAGATGATATATAGGTTCTACAAAATGAATGAATTTTATCATCGAAATAGAACCCGTGGTGGGTCCTCTGAGTCCCTCAAATTTTTTCAATTTCATATTTGAATTTAAGAGAAGCCTAACATATATATATTTGTACAGTATATACACACTCGTACTCTTAGTTACACTTCATTTTATAATACAATTTTTCTCAAATTTTTTGGTATAGTGTAAGAGTAGTGATTGGTAGCTCGAAACCGTGGGCTCGAAACGCGGCTCGACCCCAAAACGACGTCGTTTTGGGGTCGATTTTTTTTTTTTTTTTTTTTTTCCCCTGGTTTTGCTGCAGATCGGGAGAGGGAAGTAGGGAGAAGAAGAGGAGGGGGAGGGGAGGGGAGGGGAGGACTGGAGGGGGCCTAAATGGAGGAGGAGGGGGCGGAGGCGGGCTGGGCGAGGCGACGTCGGTGGCGAGGACGTCGGTGGCGAACTGGACAGGACGGGGCTGCGACGGGCTGGGCGAGGCGACGGCGATGGCGAGGACGGCTGGCGACAGCGGTGGCGAGGACGGCGGGCGACGGCGGGCGAGCAGCGACGAGGTCGCGGTGGATCTCCTCCCTCCCTTCTCTTCTCTCCCTCCCTTCTGTTTCTCGAGCCAATTTTCGAGCCATTTCGTCGAGCTACGAGGATTTACTCATAGTGTAAATGAATTATTTATAATTTTTTATTATTTTTTTTATTTTAAAAGTTTGTATCAAACTATTTGATACAATTTCTCTATGCAACTTAACAAATAAAAGTAGTGTAAATAGAATCTAAAGGGAAGGGTGCTTTTGTATTATACTTTAGATTATCATTTTTTAATTTTAAAATTAAAAATAAAAAAATAAAACTACCACTACAAGAAAAATCACAATTGGCGACTAAAGTATTAGTCGCCAAAGGTCCAGTTTTTCGTCGCCAAAAGTAGGTTTTATACCTTCCCCGACTAATTTTTTTCGTCGCCAGTTTTGTCGGGAATACCTGGTCGCCCAAGGTTTTGGCGACTAAAAACACGGTTTAGTCAGGAAAAAGGTAGGTATTCAGCGACCAAAACTTTTGGTCGCCAATGCTCATTCCCAGTTTTTCAATTTTACATTTAGCGACAACCATTTTAGTCACCAATAGGTCATCAATCGCCGACCAAACTCATTAGTCGCCGAAACCAACACATTTGGCGACGAAATAGTTTAGTCGCCAAAAGCATTTTTTCCAAAAAAAAAAAGAATTCGGCTCTGCTACTCCCAGGTTTGAACTGTGAACGTCCCAGTCACTGTTCACTGTACACATTTAGCAACACTCTCCCCACTGCGCCACATGAACATCACATGATTTTAAATGCAATATATATTATTTATAAATATATTGATCGATATTAATAGAAAACAATATATATATAAATAATTATTTTTATTTAATATATTTTATGTATACATCAAAGATGCCCATTATATACAAATTAAACATTTTTTTTTAATTTAACTATAATCACCATTATACACAAATATATATAACTAACAGGTCGTGTTATTACACACGCTTCTTTTGGCTGTGTAATCATATATAATTATGACATTTATGGTATTAATTATCATAAATTTCATAATTAAATTATTTCAGTCATAACTAAAAAAAAAAAAAAAAAAAAAAAGTCATAACCAAACGTTATAGAATGTAGAATCAAATATCGTTTCAATCATAACTAAAATAATAATTATAATAGATCATAACTAAAAGCACAATTATAATTAAGTCAAACTATATTATAATAAATCGTTGCCAACTCTCAGAAATATCATAACTTGAATAATTTCCTTGATTAAAATTTGCACATGAGGTAGCTTGTATATGTTGTTGAATTTGATATGAGTCAGGGGGTAGCATGAGCTATCTGTTGCTTTCAATAATGTCTCATTATGTTGCTTTCACAAAGATCTCCAGCATTTTCTATCACGTGATTTGGCTTAGTGGGGCTCTGCTCTAGCAATTCCACAAAGCAAATTGTTTAATTAGCGTTCCTTTAGCTTAGGCTTACTTTGCAATGTGGGTTGGGCTGGGATTAAATTAGTTATTAAAAGATAACTAAGTTAAAAAATTAATAAAATTAAATATTACATCCAAATCATAATCATTTTATTTATTTATTTTTTTTTTTTTTTGCAAAAGTTAAAAAAGTCAACCCAAATGAATTTTTTGTCCCAAGCTAAAAAAATCTCAATTCCAAACGTTAACTAAAATTTTTCTTTCCCAGTGACACTTAAGCAATCAAGCTTCGAGAATAAGCAAAAAGGTAATACTAACTACTATTCTTATGTAATTTTTATGGAAAATGACTCAGAGCTCGAAACTTTCGAGCTCGAAACGGCTCGAAAGAGAAGGGAGGGAGAGAAGAGAAGGGAGGGAGGAGGCCGTCGGCCGTCGCAGCTTCGTCCCAGCCCGTCGTCGCTGAGACCCAGCCCCGCAACACCACAGCTCGTCGCCTCCGCCGCCTCAGCAACTCGTCGGTCGTCTGCCAGCCCCGGTCCGGTCGTCTGCCCTGCCGCAGCTCGCCCAGCGTAGCCCCCTCCGATTTTTATGGCCCCCTCCCCTCCAGTCCTCCCCCCTCCTCCTCCCGTTCTGCAGAGCCCCCCCCCCCCCTTCTTCTTCTTCTTCTCCCTTCGTTTTCTTCTTCCCGATCTGCAACAAAGAAAAGAAAAAATAAATAAATAAATAAACTCGACACCAAAACGACATCGTTTTGGTGTCGAGCCAGTATTCGAGCCGTATTCTTCGAGCTACGTAGCACTTCCGAATTTTTATACAATTGTTTTTATCAGAATGAGGCTTTGTTTAAGAACAGCTAAAAAAGACATATTTTTTGAATTCCTTTGTTTCAGTGAAACTTGTTTTAGATTAGTGTCATCTTCTTCTTCTTTTTTTTATTTTAAAAAAAAAAAAAAAAAAAAAACTTTTTGGGTAGGTGTAGTTTAAAAAATCTGAAAAAAAAAAAAAAATTTGACATTTGCTTTTATTTTGTTTTTAGTAAACTTTTTTTTTTTTATTTCCAAAATTTTATTTTTATTTTTTAACTTTTCATGTCCATTCAGGCTAATAGAACTTAAAAGTGCAAAAGTTTTGTGAATTTTTTGCAAAACAATTCACTACAAATGAAAAAAAAAAAAAAATGATTGTCGAACTCTATTTGATATGGCAATGGCATTTCTGTATTTACTTGTCAATTTAATTAGAATTATATTTTAAAATGATAAGTCCTAATAACCACATCATTATATATATATACTAGCTTATCACCCGTGCTATGCACGGGATAATTATAGATATTTATATTTGTTTTAATTTTTTTTAATATATAAATTATGTTTTTAAAATTTTTTATAAAAATAATTTAACAATCTTATCACTAACTATAGTACACAGGAGAAATTAAAAAGGCTACTGCAGTAACTATGCACGGGCTGTATTTATAATTATTTGTATGAGGAGATTTTAAATGCTAATCAGGGATTTTGACCAAATTAATAAATGTAGGCATGTGAATTGAAAAAAGTTAATAAATACTGATCAGGGGATTTTGACCAAATCAATAAATGCTGAGGTTTTTTTTTTTTTTAAATCAAAAATTTAGAAAATTAAGATTTAGAGATTGGAACTCCCACAAGGCTTAGGGTTTAGAAACCACCTTTTTTTTAATATATTTACAATTATCTATATATATGAATTGTGATTTTTAAATATCTTTTTTTTTTTTAAATGTCTTCTTTTTTTCCTTTTTTATATTATATTAAAGTTTAATATTTTGATAATAATCATATGTGTTGGACTTTTCAAGGAATTAAATGTCTTCTTTTTTTATTATATTATATTAAAGTTTAATATTTTGATAATAGTCATATGTGTTGCACTTTTCAAGAAATTTTTTTTATACTTGTTCTTAATGCATTAAAGTGTTATTATGAGGGATAATAATCATATGTGTTGGGACTTTTCAAGGAATTCATGTGTTGGATTTCAAAGAATTTTTTTTATACTTGTTCTTAATGTATTAAAGTGTTATTATGAGGGTAAGACTTGGGGATTGGGAGAAATTAATAAATGCTAAAGTTTTTTTTTTTTTTTAAATCAAAAAATTAGAAAATTTAGATTAGGAGATTGGAGCTCCCACAAAGCTTGGGGTTAAAAACTCCTTTTACTTAATATATAGTATAGATATAATTTTACTTTTAAATATCATTATCATAATAAAAACTAGAGACAACGACGACGATAACAACAATAATAAAAATTTAAAAAAACAAAAGACACCTTAGGGTTTGAGACTTGTAACAAAATAAGCTATGAGCTTTTAATTTTATCAATTTAAATTTAAATTTTTTGATTTATTTTCAATCTAAACCATTCACCTATTTTAGTTAGATTAAATTGACTAAAAAAATGGCATTTTAGCTATTAAACTCAGAGTACGTATGCATAAAATGTCTAAATTACTATTTTTTATTTAGTTTTAATGATTAAAATACTGATTTTAGTTGATCTTTTGGAAAGATTGTAAAAAGTAACTTTTTAGCTTTCAACCTATTTTGAGTCACATTATCTTTCTATTTTTTTGCACGTTTTTTTTTTTTTAAAAAAAAGTTTTTAACTTACTTTCCAAAATAACCTTAAGGATAAATAGTCAAATAGTTTAAATAAAAAATAAATTAAAATTTTGAGGTTTAAATTAATAGAATTAAAAATTCAGAGTTTAATTTATTAAAAAGATCCAACCTTAAGTTCTTTTTTTTTTTTTTAATTATATATATATAATTTCCCTAAAAACTATTAACCATATTCTCCCACTCCATTGTACTAAAACCCAAACTAAAACCAAAAATATATACTATATATACCAAAAATAATAAAAAATAAATAAAAACCAAGACCAAATTGATCATTTCAACCTTTAACAAAAAAAAGCCATACACGAGGTGACAGAGCAGCATGTCAAACCTAAAACAACCACAACTACCAGTTGGATCGGAATAGGCAATTGACCATTAGATTGCTAAATAAATTGCATAATACATAATATTGTTGGCTACATATTTTGTAAAAACTAATTACAGTTCAACACGTGGCAAAGTAAGGGCAAGTTAGGGAGACTACTCGAGTCTTCGATTCTGATCGTACACGTGGCAGTGAAATTTGGTTCTCACGTGATCTGAGTAGTACTGGATCAGTAAAGAGATACAATGTGACGTGGCCTCAACAGTTACTCATATTCAAATTTGAATACAGGAGGGAAGCCCAACTGCAAGTGATGGCGTAGTGGAACTACTTCTAAGGCAGCATGATCAGCGATCATGGAGGAGCAGTTCGACGGTTTGAAGTGCAATTCGATGCTCATCCTTGAGGAGTATAAATAGCAAGGAGGTCCCCAGAAAAAGCCCCCAGACTCAGATCATACAAACCAGTCTTACTTTATACATTTTCCTTTCCAGTTTTTTACATTTTCAGTCTTTACATTCCTACACTTTAAATACCTGCTCTGCACTTCATTTATAGGAGTAGTTTCAAGTAGATTCAAGTAGATTGTCGATGTAAACCTCTACGAGGCTGAGTTCGGACCATTGTAAGTTTTCATTTTAATGAAATACTTCAATTGCTCTTTGTTTAACTGTCATTTCGCTTAATTTCTCCTAAGTCAAGCCACCAGTAAAAGTCCTCTTCATTGAGGCTGAAAGAACTAAAACACAATCGTCTGATAATTGGTTGGCAATTATAATTTCTGTAAGGACTGATTGATCCTTGCTGGCACGCTCGCATTTACAAAATTACCCTTCGAAAGCCAAAAAGCCAACATATATTTTTGGCACGCCCGGTGGGACTAATGAAAATGGCTAGACGAAGACGACAAGGAGAAAATGAACGTCTGGAAGAAGGCGTAGAAGAAGAAGTAGAAGTACCTAATCCAGAGGATAATGTGGTAACACATCCTATGGAAACTCCCATGTTATCAGAACCTATGGTCGAACAGACCAGTACTTCGGGACAAGAACCATATGTTCATAATGTTGGACGAAACCAAGGAATTGGACCATTCACTGTGCCATCTACTCAGCCAACAAATCCATGGGATGGCCTAGTAGATGCCATGGGACAACAATTAATGAACACGATGGAAATGTGGGCAACATCCTTTTTGGATCGAATGAATAACCACCAACCAACTAACACAAGACACACAGAGGAAGTTTTAAATGTCCCTCAACAAAGATTGGTTAGAGATAAACAGCCTATGCAAGTTAATGGGCACTCTAATGGTCAAACTAGTAATCAGAATCATGAAAGACCATCGCCTCAGTCTTGGTATGAACCCATTTCGAGGCCTGTAGCAGGCCAAAATGCCTCAGTACTCAACAATGAAGCCACACAAGTTGGTGGATCTGGTCAAGTACAAGAAACCGGCATAAGAATGGTTACAAATCCCATGTTCGAAGCCATACCTGGCACAAGGGGATACACTAATCCCTTATTTGAATTTATACACGGGGGGTTGGAGGGTTTTCCTGCAAGTGGCAGAGACACGACACCAGTTCCAGTACCCTTCACTGGTCCCTTCGCGGGTCAGGCCCAAAGGGGTTACTTATACCCCCAACAGCAACCTGCACCACAGGGACAACCAGTCCCAAATGTACCACCTTACGGACCAAGAGGACCACAAGCACAAGTTTGTCCACCAAACCCTGTGTTTGTTCCTCCAGTAGTGGTTCAGCAGGCACAAAATATGGTCCCTAGGGACCAAATTGTTGATATTGTTTGGGAGATGTGTGGACCGATGGCTCGGGGGGTCCAGACTCCTGTATATAGAAAGCCATACCCAGAATGGGTAGATAGGGTACACGAATACCCAAGGGGGTTCAGGATACCAGATTTTACCCTTTTCTATGGGACTGGGAATCAATCAACAATAGAGCATATTGCTAGGTTTGCTGCTCAATGCGGTGAATTTATTAATCATGACTATATGAAACTAAGATTATTCCCAAATTCTCTAACTGGGGGAGCGTTTGTATGGTACATCAACCTTTCACCTGGTTCCATTCAAAATTGGCAACAAATGGAAGAGGCATTTCATGCCCAATTCTTCCAGTCGGAGCCAGAGGTTTCCATGGCAGACTTGGCCAGATTGAGTCAAAGACCTGAAGAGAAGGCTGCTCAATTTATTGCTAGGTTTAAAAGGGCTCGAAATAAATGTAGAGTCATCCTACCAGAGCCAGAATTCGTAAGATTGGCTCAAAACGGTTTAGAGTTCAGGCTTCGAAAGAAGTTTGATTCAACTGAATTCAGAGATTCGGTCGAACTAACCTATAAGGTGTCTCGATATGAAGCATTACTAGAGGAGGAACAAGATCGAAATAATGCATCGTACAAGACATATTATAGAGATCCTAATTATGAGATTGATGCAGCGGAGATTGTGGGCAAAGAACCTGTGATCTGTGAGGCATTAGTTCATAAGGATACAACAATTGACCAGCAGTTTAAAAAGAAAGACTTTCACAGAAAGTACTCTTTCGATTTAACAAAAGCAGATGACATTTTTGATCATTTGCTCGCGGCCAACTTCCTTAAGTTACCCAAAGGAGTAAAACTGCCATCTCCAGATGAACTTAAGGGAAAAGTATATTGTAAATGGCATAACTCTTGGTCTCACTCAACTAAAAACTGCATTGTTTTTCGAGACAGGATCCAAGAACAAATTCGAAAAGGAAGTTTGAAGTTCCTAGCCAAAATAGAAAAGGCCATGGGGATCGACAGTAATCTGTTTCCAGAAGTTGGAGAAAGTACAGCTAATGTGGTTGTACCAAACTTCCAGAATCTATCTCTGTAGGAGTTGGAAGAGGTCAATGTGCAGATGCATATTGCCAACCAGACAACTACCAAGAAGGACACTAAAAACCCACCAGCTATTGGACAAGGTTTCTCACAACCCGAAGGAACACTCTGATGAAGAAGTACTGGATGATGATTCCTTGGAAGCAGCTGTAATGCAGAGGATGTGTCCCAGGTGCAGACTGAGTTATAAATGGTTGAAAGGGCTTCCAATTGATGGGAAGCAATACTACAGGGATGTTCAGAGACGTCTTAAATCAACCAACGCTTACAACAAAAGGTCGTATCCAGCTAGTGATAGGCAGCGACCACCAGTGGTTGAGCCTGCAATGGACAGAATGCATGCTAAATGCAAGAGGCCCTTACATGAATCTAGGACACCTAACTATTACAGAATGGAGAGCAGTCATTCTGAAAGAAGACTGGAAAGAGGCTCATTTCATGGGATCAAGGCCAGGGATTGGCCTCCTAGACCAGCCTCACGCAGGACAGAAAGTGGCTACCTTTATCGAAGGTCTGAATTAGGTTCAAAACATGAGGTCAGAGCCAAACACTTACCTTCACAGCCAGCTTCGAAGATGGCCTCGAAGGTTGGAAAAAGCAGTTCAACATCTGAGTCAGCAAGTTCGTGGGTACCTGGAGTCCCAGACTGGTTTGTAATGCAAAATAAACCTAGGGAACTGCTTGCCCGGAGAGATGTTGGAATCCAAGGCAGGATGGTCAAGCCTCCTTTGGTGGCTCCGAACAATTGGGTATTGCTTAAACACCCAAAGACAAAGGAACCAGATATGGTCCCAGTTATTTCAAGATCACAAAGGAGAAAGATTCAGCTCAGGTACACTCAGTACCAGAATGATATAAAAGAAAATGGAGAGAGCTCTTCATTGGTCCAGACAGAAGGAAAGAAAACTCCAAAGTCCGACCATGCTCCAAAGCCAACTTTACAAAGTAAAGTGGGTTGCAGCAGAGAACAATTGGCTAAGGTTCATTCTGAACTAAAAGCCAGAGAGAAGTGTAGCTTAGCAGGATTGGAGAAAGCTCTGATGGAGTGTGATAGCGGGACAGAAGGAGAGATTGGCATAAGCCAGAAGAAAGAAATGATGGAGGAAGAAATGTTCGAAGCCTTCATGGCTGAGCAAACATTTTTGGTTGAAAAATCAGTCGAGAAAGATCCTTCGAAGGAATCTGTTAACAATGAAGCACCAGAGTGCAGTATGGAGGATGCTGTTGAAGTAACTGAAGGTGGCCAAGAGAGGGAGCAGGTACAGCCAACCATCCAATTTGGCTCATTTCCTCCAGTATCAGTTAATATGGTACACATACTGCCCCATGAGTTCTAGGCTGGAAATGAGGACCAAGATGACCAAAACATGGATCCTATTCCTGTTTCTAGTGAAGACTCGCAAGTAAGTATGATACAAGATGATCCTGGGATGGTTACCCCAATGGAGACTGAATACGAGAGTGAAGAAGAGGTGAGCATTAACCTCTCATATCCTTTTGAGTATCCTTCGAATTCTATGACACAACATGTCAAGCCGTTGTACATCAAAGCGTTCTTCGATGGGATACAACTGAACCGTGTCCTGATAGACAATGGGGCAGCAGTGAACTTACTACCGAAATCTTCTTTGAAGAAACTAGGAAAAAAGAATCCCAGGTTGATTCCAACCAGCACAACCATCGCTGGCTTTGCTGGAGACAAACAGATGGCTCAGGGGATTCTACCCATTAACTTGAGTGTGGGAACCAGAGACTGCATGACAGCATTCTTCGTAATCGACAGTAATGCTAAATACAATGCTTTACTTGGGAGAGATTGGATCCACACTAACAAATGTGTGCCTTCCTCTTTGCATCAGAAGATTATGATGGCCTTAAGCAATGGGGAGACGAAGGAAATTGATGCAGATCCTCAACCCTTCATAGCTTGTGCAGACTTTGCAGAGGCCAAATTGTATATTGAGGGTGTAACACCACTCAGTATACTGAGGAAAGCTGATGGCTCAGCCGAAGTGACGGCCGATGAGGAAGTGACACACCTAAAGCACTTAGTCCAAGAAAGTGCTGATGAAGAGATTGTCATTAAGGATAACAATCATGCCTGGTTGTAGGCAAAGAGATGAAGGACAAGAAGCCAAGTCTTTGGCTCTAATTAAATTCTCAACAGTGGATGTAAAAGCCATAGTCCAGAAAGTACAGGAGCAAGATAGAGAAGCCATGATAATTGGCTGTGAATAGGAACAGCAGCGGGTCAGAATTTTGACCCTTGGCAAATACTGTGCATTGGACATTGAAACAAAATTCCAGGAAATATAGGAAGATGATGCCTTATGGACAGACTTTGTTTATGAGGAAGAGGGCGAAAATGTTGAACTAAAGAACCTGGGAACAGAACAAGGCGAGAAGGTTGCTTCGAAGGTAGAGGAAACCAAGCAAGAAGCTTCAATAAGTTCTCAGACACAGGATCCCTTAGAAGAAGTAAATTTAGGGGAAGGTTCTATGCAACAGCCCACCTATATAAGTGCTTGCTTGAATAATCTGGACAGAGACCAGTTATTGGTCGTTTTGAAGAAGTATAAAGATTGCTTTGCATGATCATTTAATGAACTACCAGGATTGGATAGGTCATTAGTCGAACATAGGCTCCCTATGAAGCTTAATTTCAAGCCATACAAGCAGAAACCAAGAAGAATGAGTCCAGAAGTAATTCAGAAAGTCAAGGAAGAGATTCTTAGACTACTCAAGGCAGGCTTTATTAGGACAGCCAGGTATGTTGAATGGCTATCTAATATTGTGCCTGTAATCAAGAAGAATGGTAAAATGAGGGTATGCATTGACTTCAGAAACTTAAATCTAGCAACTCCGAAAGATGAGTACCCTATGCCTATAGTGGATCTGTTGGTAGACAGTTCAGCAGGGCATCAAGTTTTATCAATGATGGATGGACACTCTGGTTATAATCAAATCTACATTGCAGAGGAGGACATCCACAAGACAGCATTCAGATGTCCTGGAAACATGGGCACCTTCGAATGGGTTAAAATGCCATTCGGCCTGAAGAATGCTGGAGCCACATATCAGAGAGCTATGAACACTATCTTTCATGACCTCATTGGAGGGTATTTGGAATGTTATATTGATGATATTGTAGTCAAATCCCAATCCATGGGGGAGCATTTGTTTCACTTAGAAGCAGCCTTTGAAAGAATGAGAAGGTTGAAATTGAAGCTCAATCCTCTTAAGTGTGCTTTTGGCGTATCATCTGGAAACTTCTTGGGTTATGTAGTACACAGGAAAGGGATACAGATTGATCAGAATAAAGCCAAAGCCATCATTGAAGCTAGGCCTCCATCAAGTAAGAAAGAATTACAAAGATTCCTTGGACAGGTTAACTTTCTTCGAAGGTTTATTTCTAACACTGCAGGGAAAACTAAAGTATTTTCTTCCTTGTTAAGGCTGAAAGAGGAAGAGGAATTTGTGTGGACAACAAAGCATCAAATTGCTTTCGAAGGTATCAAAGCCTACTTGGCCAACCCTCTAGTGCTGATGCCACCAAAGGATAATAAACCCTTGAAGTTGTATATAGCTGCAGCAGAAGATTCATTGGGAGCTTTCTTGGCCCAAGGCAATGAAGAAGGCAAGGAACAAGCTGTTTATTACCTTAGTAGGTTTTTAAATTCTTGTGAATGTAAATATTCAGCTGTAGAAAAGCTGTGTCTTGCTTTGTATTTTGCTGCAATGAAATTAAGATATTGTCTTTTACCTACAACTGTCTTGGTAATTGCAACCACAGATTTGGTTAAGTACATATTATCTAGACCTATGTTGAGGGGGAGAATTGGCAAGTGGATACTAGCCTTATCAGAATTTCATTTAGAATATGTCCCTCAAAGGGCAGTAAAAGGGCAAGTTCTGGCCAATTTTCTGGCAGATCATCCCTCTCAAACAGAGAGCCAAGAGATAATGGAACTTGGCATGGCTAGTGTTAAGCCATGGCAGATGTGGTTCGATGGATCAAAAGCCAATGGCTTGATTGGAATTGGTATTGTGATTAAATCTCCGCAAGGGGTAGAGACCACACATGGGTTCAGAGTGGATGAAGCTAGCTATTCCAATAACCAGGCTGAATATGAAGCCTTAATAGTGGGACTAGAAATCCTTATTGGATTACAAGTACATGCAGCTGACATATTTGGAGACTCTCAATTGGTAGTTATCCAGGTGAAAGGGATTTTCAAGTGTCAAAGCATAAGTATTTTGCCGTACTATGTTGTTGCATTATATTTGCTTTCTCAATTTCAAATAGCAAATGTAACTCATGTTCCAAGATTCTTGAATAATAGAGCTAATGATGTGGCTCAGAAAGCTTCGAACTTCAAGAGAAGGGAGAATGCCCAAAGGGACATAAGCCAAACAACATGTCAAAAATTGATACCACCTTTGAATAAAAGGAATGTGGTCTTGGAAGTCCATCATAATGACTTACAAGAACAAGATTGGAGACATCCAATAATGCAATACTTAGCTGGTCCATCTTCGAAGGCCAGCAGGAAAATCAAATTGCAGTCTATACAATATATGATATATGGCAATGCTCTATACAAAAAGGGGGAGATAGTTTATTGCTGGACTGTTTAGGCCCAGAAGAGGCATTAACAGCTATGGCTGAGGTTCATGAAGGCATCTGTGGTGCTCATCAGCCTGGTGTAAAGATGAGATGGTTGCTTCGAAGGCATTCCTACTATTAGCCGACTATCCTTAAAGACTGTATAGAATATGCAAAGGGTTGCCAGGCATGTCAAAAACATGGTACAATAAGGCATGTGCCGATAACTGACTTACATGCAGTAGTGAAGCCTTGACTATTCAGAGGATGGGCTATGGATATGATGGGAAAAATTACACCCACCTTCTTCGAAGCATCATTGTTTCATTCTCCACTGATTACTTCACTAAGTGGGTCGAAGCCAAACCATACAAGGCTGTAGATCAGACAGAAGTCATTAGGTTCATTAAAGATTTGATCCATAGGTTTGGCATCCCACAAACCATAACTGTGGACAATGGGACTGTGTTCGATAGTAAAATGATAAAGTCTTTTGTGGCAGAATTTGGAATTAGCCTTATTAATTCCACACCCTATTATGCACAAGCAAATGGTCAAGCGGAATCATCCAATAAATCCTTAAAAAAAAGGAATACAAAAGGTTGTGGAAGATAATCCCAGGGATTGGCATAATTTGTTGTTGGATGTTTTATGGGCTTACAGAACTTTCCCAAGATCAAGCACAGGAGTTACACCTTATGCCCTAGTATATGGGCATGATGCAGTGTTACCTGTAGAGATTAATGTTAAATCTTTGAGGGTAAGATGCCAAAACCAGTTGGATCCAGAGCAGTACCATCAGAGTATGTACTTGGAATTAGAAGGCATAGATGAGGCCAGAATTTGGCATTAAATAGCATTCTTTTCCAAAAGAAGAAAGCAGCTAAGAATTATAATAAGAAAGTCAAACACATTGGCTTTGATGAAGGTGATTTGGTATGGAAAACAATACTCCCAATAGGAATTAAAAGCCATAAGTTTGGCAAATGGTCACCTAACTGGGAAGGACCATATCAAATTCATAGAGTTCTGCCTTTTGGAGCCTACCATTTGAGAAATTTGAATGGGTATGTACATCCCAAAAAGATTAATGGCAGATATTTGAAGCCTTATTTTCCAACCATTGGGAAACACAAGGAATAAAATAAACATTAAATACAAGAACACAAGACTGCTCAAATGGTAGACAAAATTTGTTCTTTCATAAAGAATTAAGTACATTGTGCCGTAAATTGGCCCAAAAATCATTACAATGTCTTAATTGTTTTTGTACAATAGATTTTCTATTGTTAAGTGATGGAAATAGTTGAATAGCTGCAGCCATCTTTCCCTTGCGATCGGCCAGTTCTTGGTTGGTGATTTGCAATTTAGTGTTAGTTCAAACCAAGGCCTGGTTTACTGCAGCTAACTCCTCTTCAAGTTGAGTTTTCCTCTCCAGCAGCTGGGCTCGAAAGAGAGAGGCCGAGGAGTGTTGTTCCTTAAACTTTGATACTTCAGCATGAACTTGGGAAACAAAACTCTGGTCGCCAGCCAATTTCTTAGCCTCAGCCTTGGCAGCTTGACAAATGCTGATGTAAAAGTCGACAGTGGCTGCTGCCTCAAACAAATGACTGGAAACATCCATGCCTGACTGTTCAGCAAGTTTACAGCACTGGAGGAACCCATTTCTAATTATAGGCCTTTGTAGAGCCTTGAAAGGAATCCTCGAAAAGGAAATCAGTAGTTCCAGGCATGTGTCCAAGTCTATTGAAGGTACAGAAGGCTTGCGGCTGGAAGAAGAAGAGCTCTCAAGAATTTCCAACAAGAGTTAGCCAAAACTAATGGCTCAGCTTCAATACTGGATATTAGAGAGGTAGAAGGTATGTCAAAAAGACCAGCTAATCTGGCCTCAAAACATCAACCTCATCCATAGGCATGAGAGGTGCAGAGAGTGTTGCAGTGGAAGGCATAGAAGACTGCATGGGGGTAGGAGAACTGAAAGGAGCATCTTTGGCAGCTTCTATGGTCTTAGCCACCAATGAATCAAGGGAAGAGGGGCTGGAAGTAGGCAAAGGTGATGAACTATGGGTTGGAAGACTACCAGCACCCTCTGTGAGGGGATCAACTGCCATCAGAGATGGAATAGCAGTTGGAATTTCTGTGAAGGAAGGAGGAAGAGCAAGGTTCGAAGGAGAAGTGGACTAAGGTAGATCAAAAGTCAGAAAAGGGAGGTATTGCTCTAAGCCAAGAAGGAGAGATGCAGGAATGCTTGGTCTCAGGGAAAGTACAGGAAGTGTAGACCTTGAAAGTGGGAAGATAAATTGAGTAGTCCTCACATCCTGCATCTGGCCAGTCCTCACATCCTGCATCTGGCCAACTTCAACTGAAACAGAGGGAGGCCTCACTGGAAAGAGAAATGCAGTAGTTGTTGCTGTAAAAGGAAGAAATACAAAGGACTGTCAAATTTCAGTACCAAAAGTTGACCAAAGAAAAAAAAAAGGGGGGGGGCAGAAGTGTGAGAGAAAGTACTCGTTCCAGAGGTATTAGCACTGATGGGAGAACTGCGAAGGGAGTAATGTTTGGCAGTTTGTCGCCTTCTTGCAGCCTCCCTTTGTAATGCATCAGCAGCAGCGGCTTCATCCCTCAAAAATTGTTGCTGCCGTCTCCTCTCGGCCCTTTCAAAAACAATTATTGCCTTAGAATGTTCCCGCTCTACTGCCTTGGCAGCTGCTTCGTGAATGGGGTCTTCAACCAAGTCAGTAGCAGGAACAGTCACTTTCCTTCTTTTCCTTCTTGGCAGTGCTGCTACTGGCTCCTTTTCGATTCCCCTTTCTTCAAATTGGGGTTCAGATTCTTCAGAGGTAAGTTCTTTCCCCATCACTGTAGTAGTTGCCTCGAGAGGAGGATGTTCGATTATATCAGAAAGGGAGACAGCCACCTTTTGTTTCTTTGTTCTTTGCAAAGGCAATTCTTGCTCTTGCTCAATCTCTTCTTCTTCCAGAGATTCAGATTCCTCAGGAGGGAGGACTAGCTTCCTTTTCTGTTTTTGTTGTTGTTTCTTTTTGAGGATAGCTAGAGTTTCAGCTCTCTTGGAGGATTCTTCTTGCGGGGGACCCTGCACCAAAGAACATAAGTGTAAAGGAAATGAACAAAAGATTCAAAAGAAAGAAAAGGGAAATTTGAAGATATTTACCCTTTTTCGAAGCAGCTCTGGTAACTCTAGCTGGAGGGGATGAAGCTGCAGGAGTAGTTGTGGCAGCTTCAGGAAAAAGGGGAATGTTCTCAGCCGTTGCTGACTAAGCCTTTGAAGGCACTCCCAACCCTATTAGCAAGTCATGAGGGTGCACAGATAGACGCACTTCCATATTGGCTGTCCACCAATTCTGGAATCTTTTCAAAACTAAGCCAGATGGAAGAAAGGGGACAAATTGGAACTCATTCAATTCCTTCAGCAGTTTGAGTATTGCCGTCTCTAGCTTGGATTTGGATATCCTCAAATCTCTAGCAGCAAGGTGGACATTCGAGAGACTGCAAAGTGGAATAGGTATTCCTTGAGTGAGCCCAAATTGTCTGGCAAATTGAGAAGGGCAATACACCTCAAAAATGCACTTATAGGCTTGAGGGTTCAAGGTGCCAATGAACAATTCCCTTGGTAGCAGTATAGAGGCCCACATATCTTTATGAGGTGAGGTGGAGCACTCTTTATCAGCCAGAAAAGTCTGCAGCCAAGACGGTCCTCTATTGGCTTCGAACGGACAAAAGAAGGAGGCAGACGGAGAAATAGGGAGTTGATAAAAGAAAGTAAAGTAATAAGCAAAAGAAGCAGGATAAAGGACAATCCTAGCATACTTCTCCCCATAAGTGCTAGGATCCTGGACAAGGAATCTTAGGCATTTTGAATGCAGATCAGCAAAATAGGCGAAGAGCCAGAGCTGGAGCACCCAGAGGGGACCTCCTTGGTTAACATCAAGTGGTCTTTCACAAAATTGGGAACAAGCTCTGTAAACATGGCCTAAAAGGTAAGGAGCAAGAGCTATACGTTTTTTCAAGACAAATGCCTTCGCGAGGGGATTGAACTCAGGCATAATCCTCTGAGACGATGTGCAAAAAAGAAATTTGCATAACCAGTATAAAATAAAGGAAAAGAATTCTTTGTCTTTCACAGGGCCTTCCTTTTTATTTTCAGCCTTCACAAAGTCACTATAAGAAGAATTTAAGGCTGGAAGGGAAAATTTGACAGGGAGGTCCGGATAGTTGGGAGTAAAAGGAGAGCCATGAGGGGAAAGCCCTAAAAGATGGCAAATATCAAGAATGGTGGGAGCCATCATGCCACATCGAAATTGGAAGAAATTAAAAGCCATATTCCAAAAACATAAAGCAGCTGGAATTAAAAATGGGTCCTCAGGGATGATGAACCTGGAAAGACGAAGGGCGTCAAGGATATAGAGCTCCTGTAAGTCATCTTGTCTCGCAGGTACAACCCTGTCATACCATTCCTCCCATTCAGCTCTCAACGTCGGCCAGCAGCGATGAGGCCGGGTCAATCTCCAATTGCTCCAGTCAAGCCCTCCTTCGTAGAGAAGAAAGTGATCCTCCAAACGAGGGTATAAAGCTGGGAGTTGGTCAGGAGCTTCCCGAAAGATGGGGCCTAGAACGTATTCTTGTTGGCTGCTGTGACGAGGAACAAAGAGACGTCCATCTATAGCGCTCGACCCACCAGTTGTTAGTTTGGTGATTTCTTCATCGATGCATTTCTTCAAAGCCATGGTAGGGCTAATACGGTCGCCAGCAAGCACTTTCAGCGAAGAAGGATCCATTGAAGAAGAGAGGGTTATTGGAGGATCGGTAGGGTTTGTGTGTTAAAAGAGCAAGTGATTTCAGGACATAAAACAAAAGGGCTTGTGAAGGTTTCGTGTCTGAAAAATATATTGCGTAAGTTGTTAAGTACTAAAAAGAACGAATACGAAGAGTTTTCCTTCAATATTGGTACTTTTGGAGGGAAAAAACACAACCCAGATACTGAGACTAGCTTCGAAGTAGGGTATTTGGCTTCGAAGCCAAATTTTGGCGCCAAAAAATCAAACAACAATGGCTGCGAAATACAGAAGCCAGCTTCGAAGCATACTACATATTTAAAGATGCTAGAATGCTCGAGTATTGGTCTGCTTCAAAGGGTTTAAAGACCTGTTTCAGGGTTATTAATGAAAATAACGGCCTTCGAAGCAAAATTAAGGATTCTTTAAGGGTGGGAATTACTATTCGAAACATCAAAACCAATCGTTGGTTTTTATAAAAGGAGACTGTCTTTTAAACTAAAAGCAGCATGGACTGCTCCTCGAAGTAAAAGTGGCCAATTTAAAATTGATTGGTTATATCAACCATGGCCATATATTGGTTGTAGTTAGTTTTGAAAGGTAAGGTTGTTAAATTCGAAGCACTAATTCTAGATGATATCAGCCAGAATTGTCAACTTTACTCCATAAATTGGAAAAATACATGTTGGTCCCTTTTAGTGTTTCATTAAAAAAAAAAATTTGAGTCCAGATTCGAAGAATGAGTTTGTTCGGTTCGAAGCTCTAAATTGGCTCTCAAAGGCAAATGGAGACAAATGCCAAATGAAATATTCTTTTTATAATTAAAGCCAAAGCAATTACATCAAATGACCCTATCTGGGTATGAACTCAAGTTCATAAAAATAAAGAATAGAGTAAATAACAAGATCATGAAATTTGATCCAACAGTGATCAATGAATTTCTGTTCTTTCTTTATTATATCTTCTATTTCTTCTAATGTTGGCTGCATAAGTTGGTGAGCTCTCACTTCGTAGTACAGTTCTTCAGCCTTTGTTTCGAAAGCTTCCTCTCTCAATCTTTGTTCCAATTCGTCTATGACTAAATCGTCCCAATACGCAGAATCTTTCTTTTTGAAATCATCGAATTCTTCGATAAAGTTCTCTGCTTCGTACTGGGCTTGAATTCGGAGAGATGAAAGTTGGTCCAAAGATTGTGTAGTAACCATGGAATTTCAATGCCAGTAGAGGAGCACTGGGAGTTGGTCGAGGAACATATGAAGTTCTGCTTGGGCAATGGGATTAAGGACATGGCCCCTAGTCAGAATATCACAAGCCTATTGAAAGTTCTTGAGAGGGACTTCGTCCTCAAGAACATTGAAGGGCAAGTGAGAGAAAGCTGCAAGCAGAAGTTGAGCTTCTTTCCGCTCAGCTGGGGTAGGGATCGACGGAGGTTTGTAAGGTGGAATGACTTCATTCATGGGGAGGGCAAGCCTCAGTTTCTCTGTCCAGGAAGGCATTGGTGGAGGAGAAGGGGTAGATGGTTCTGCTTTAGAAGATGAAGAAGAAGGAGCAGATACTTCTGTTTCAGAGAATGGAGAAGAAGGTGTGGATGCTTCTATTATGGGAGATGGCACGGGAGCGGAAGGAACAAAAGCATTAATATAGTCCAGCCAGTCAGAAGAGCCAATCTTTGCCTTCTTGGCTAAAAATGATGGGTTGTACCCTTGTGCTTCTTCTGGGCGTCGGGCAACAAGCACTGACTTTGTAAGCATGGAGGATGTGTACCATGCCACAAGAAAGTTCTCCTCCAAACTACGTCGATAGTCAATGGGCACGTAAGGGTAGACCACTGAACTTCGAGCATAGGAAAGAAACTCCAAAGGGTCAGTGAACTCAACAAAATGATGGTTGATTCGTTCCCTCAAATCATAAGTCTCAGGTGTTGACCAACTCGTCCAGCCAGAAACTCCAGAAGATGAAGAAGTTATAGCTTCATCCCATGCAGAATTTTGTAAAGAAGAGTTTCCTAAGTCCATATTTGCAACTTGCCAAATCAAAGGTTTGAAAGCAGTTTGTTCGAGGTACAAGGGGGAGTCGGAGGAAGAACTTCTTGTATCTATGTCTGCAACTTGTTGAATCGAAGGATTAAGGACAATGTGTTTGTAGTCCAAAGGTTGGTAATTTGCAAAGGCTCCCATGACCTGAATATAGAAAGGCGGGTAAAGGTGGCTAATGAATGCGTGAAGATTCTTTCGAGGGGAAACAGCATTACTCAACGGCTTTTCGTGTGCTTGATCAATAGAAAGGGAAATTGATTTAGCCATAGTTTGTTCGAATGCTAAGGTATTGGGATGTTCAACACATTGGAAAAGAGTTAATGCAAATGATCACCAAAGAGATGACGGTTGTGTTTCCAGAAGATAGACTCTATGCACGTTCCAAAAGCGCGGGAAAGGCTGTGATCCACTAATATCACCAAGTATTGGGTATATTAGTGCGGGGGGTAATGCTGGCTACATATTTTGTAAAAGCCAATTACAGTTCGACACGTGGCAAAGTAAGTGCAAGTTAGGGAGACTACTCGAGTCTTCGATCCTGATCGTACACGTGGCAGTGAAATTTGGTTCTCACGTGATCTGAGTAGTACTGGATCAGTAAAGAGATACAAGGTGACGTGGCCTCAACAGTTACTCATATTCAAATTCGAATACAGGAGGGAAGCCCAACTGCAAGTGATGGCGTAGTGGAACTACTTCTAAGCCAGCAGGATCAGCGATCATGGAGGAGCAGTTCGACGGTTTGAAGTGCAATTCGATGCTCATCCTTGAGGAGTATAAATAGCAAGAAGGTTCCCAGAAAAAGCCCCCGGACTCAGATCATACAAACCAGTCTTACTTTATACATTTTCCTTTCCAGTTTTTTACATTTCCAGTCTTTACATTCCTGCACTTTAAATACCTGCTCTGCACTTCATTTATAGGAGTAGTTTCAAGTAGATTCAAGTAGATTGTCGCTGTAAACCTCTACGAGGCTGAGTTCGGACCATTGTAAGTTTTCATTTTAATGAAATACTTCAATTGCACTTTGTTTAACTGTCATTTCGCTTAATTTCTCCTAAGTCAAGCCACCAGTAGAAGTCCTCTTCATTGAGGCTGAAAGAACTAAAACACAATCGTCTGATAATTGGTTGGCAATTATAATTTCTGTAAGGACTGATTGATCCTTGCTGGCACGCTCGCATTTACAAAATTACCCTTCGAAAGCCAAAAAGCCAACAAATACTTATTAGTGTTAATTAACTTTTCACCTTTATAATTGATGTTACTTTCACTTTAGTTTTTATTATTTCAAAAGAAAGTTTAAACATATATAAAATTCATACAAAAAATTTGACAAGAGTGATGTGACAATATCATTATTATAAGTGAAAGGTCCACAATGAGTCATATCATTATGTATGAAAATTACGCATAAATTTTTTTGTTTGTATAGTATTACACTTTAAGTCCAATTTCAAATTGATTATTTTGTGTGAATTTATGTTAATTTTGTCTACGTGCACACCTTAGAAAATTGACAAGTATTCCAAAATTATTAATTTTAATCTCTAATTTGAACAGAATTACCAAATTGACACAATATTTAAAGTAGAGAAAATTTTGAAAAGTCCAAAGTAAAGAGAGTATAAGACATTAGGTCTAGTTGATATTTTTTGTTAGTGAAAAGTACACCCTTTGTGAAATAGCTTAATGAGAAGTTCTTTTTTTTTTTTTTGAAAGACATTTTTTGTTTCCAATTTTACCTCTTAATTTATCTGTCGATTTTTCATTGACTATTTGTTCAAATTCATATATATATGTTCAAGTTTTTAACTATCTGTTTAATTTTTTTCTCCTATCTGTTCAAATATTTGTCCAAATTTTATTATATGTTCAATTTTTTCTTCTGAATTAATTGTGTCTTTTCATTTTTTTTTCAATTTTTTCTATCTGTTGAAATGCCAACCGAAAGCAATTTCTATCTATTGAAATTTTCCACTACCAATACTGAAATATAATCCAATGCATAAACATATATATGTTCAATTTTTTATTTTTATCTATTCATCCAACACTATAACAACAAAAACAATCAAAAAGAAAAAGAAAACTAAGAAGTAATCGGAGCTTCACCACACGTCTAAATTGCTAGGTTATACAAATTGCTAGGTTATTCACTCATAGATCTAGTGTTCTCTCTCTCTCTCTCTCTCTCTGATTCCAGTTGCAGATTTGGTCCAAAGATCTTGGAAAATCAATTATCCAGTGATGTTATATGCAAGCATATATGTATGAATATAGGTATGCATTTCTAAATGTAGATCACAAAACAAACAACAAATGGAATTAGTCCTACACATTAATTCACAAAAAAATGTTGAATACATACATGAAGTCGATGAACTACTATACACAATAAATTAAGAGAACATAACAATAACTCATCAATAGATCAATTTAAGAACACAACAACACTATCCAAATGAAAAATCACACACACACGCGCACACACACACATAGGTATAGATTACAAAATCAAGAAACAAGGACCCAAAATGAATCTCCCACCAACCTAACACGAAGAACTGTGTTCGAATATGAAAAATCTAAAAAATCAAAGAACTGTTTCGTGAACTTGGAAAATCTAGAAAGCACATTTAGATTGAAGAACAGTGATTGAATCTAGAAAATCAAACTAGAGAGAGAGAGAGAAAGAGAAAGAGATTGGGTTCTAAGGCCACTTCAGATCCGTGATCCGTGATCTGTGATCTCTACCACTTCAGATCTCTGAGCTTGTTAAGTTTGAATCAAATGATCGATTAAGACCGATCTATGTTGTGATCTATGGTGGCAACTCTGAAGTCATCGTTGCTATCGTAAATAAGCAGTGGTGCACTATCGTCAATGGTGGCGGATAAGGAGTGACTACGGTGGATGAAGAGTCGTCACGGGGAGGTCGAAGTCATAGCATCGTCGTCTGAGGGCCGTGATGTTACTTCAATCAATCTGTGAAGAGAAGAGGAGAAGAGAGAGAGAGAGAGAGAGAGGGGGGCGGTGACAGTGGTGGTGGTGGTGGTGGAAGAGAAGGCGACGGCATTAGCGTTGTCGTGAGAGGCAAATGAGAGGAAGTGAGTGAGGAGTGAATGAGAGAGAGCAAGAGAGAGAGTAGATGGTAGAAAGAGATAGTGTGTGTGTGTGTGTATGTGTGTGTGTGTGTGTGTGTGATTGTTAGGCTTGGGATCATGCATATGATATATATATAAGGGTATTTTGGTCATTTTGCTTGAGTTTGTCCTTTTGGACAAACAATTTCAGCGCATAGATTGTTCACCAAACAAAATTGAAATTTAGATTTATGACCTAGTGGCCTTTAAAGTATAGGGACCAAATTGTTCAATTTGAAATTATAGGAACTAAAGTAAAATTTAGATAAAATTACAAGGGTGAAAATTGTAATTAACCCAACTTATTATTTGCATTACATTAAACTACATGATATCTTAAAAGACTTAGGGTCTATTTGATTAGTGAAACAAATAATTCTCTATTGTTCACATTTATTTTATAATTCTTTTTATTAGTTGTAAAATTAAAAATTTACCAATTTTTTTAGATATTGAAAATCAAACTAGAAAGAGAAAGAGATAGAGAAAGAGAGAGAGAGAGAAAGATTGGGATCTAGGGCCGCTTCAGATCTGTTATCTGTGATCTCCACCACTTCAGATCTCTGAGCTTGTTGAGTTTGAATCAAATGATCGGCCGAGACCGATCTATGCTGTGATCTATGATGGCTGTGTCGAAGTCGTCTTTACAGTGGTAAATAGGCCGTAGTGCATCGTCATCAATGGTGGTGAATAAAGAGTGACTACGGTAGATGAGGAATCATCACTGGGGAGGTCGAAGTCGTAACATCGTCATCAAAGGTTTGCGATGTCGCTTCAATCGGTTTATGAAGAGAATATGAGAAGAGAGATAGAGAGAGAGAGGGAGGGCAATGACAGTGGTGGTCGTGGTGGAAGAGGAGGAAGCGACGGTATCAACGCCGTCTGTAACTTGCTTTTCGTGCTTCTTTCTGATACAATAGCCTAATAGTTTGAACTCTCGTGGTTCTGAATCTAATTTCACAAGTGCAATGTGAAATAGATAAACATAAATAAGTCCAAATCCGACAAATCTTTTGGAAAATCAATTTTGAATAAAAAAAAATGCCAAAAAATGAACTACATAGCCAGATTACAGAGTCACTATCTAAATATTTTTGAGAAATTTAGGAAACTCGAGACTCGTGCCTAAGGCCACTTATCCGTCATCACCAAAGTGTCTTGGCTCGGGAATTTAGGTACGAGAGGGGAAGGTCATGAATTGAGCACCCTACTCGCCGGATCAAAGATCGACCTCTACTAATCATGATGTGATTCTTATTTACATTATATGCTCTTGTTTCGATTATTAGGCAATTTTTACTATGTGATGCACACAAGTATAGACTAATTTGCAAAAATTGGAACTCTTTGATTTCACGTTTGTTTTGAAAATGTTTTGAATATGTACCACTTGAAAAAGTGATCTCATATGTACATTACTCAAATTATTCCAATTCAAGCAATTAGCCTTCATTCATAGGCATTTAAGAGTTATATCAATTAAACACTTAGCTTCATGGTAATCATGCTTGATATGGCAACAATCACATGCATGCGATATGCTAAAGCCATAAATGCTCACCTAATAGTCCAAGGCAAGCCAAAAGGAATAAACTAATTAGAAAAATGCATAATCCTAATATGCGAATGACTAATGTAACATACAAAAATGCAACTAATAGGTTCGGTTGTCTAATATATTATTAAAATCAACACTTTGATAGCATGCAGCAATGCACATACTCGAGGAAGTAATAAATGACAATGCCGTTAGAATGATGAACCGAACTTTATGCATGCAAGATGAGTGGATACTTTGTACATGGAAGATGCTAAGTAAACATGATGCTCTATGCTATCCATTATAAGCAAGTAAATAAAAGGGAGAAAGAAATGGGGGTTAGAAGAAAGACACATTATTACATATTTGCCCCCGCGCAGGAGGGTCTGAATAAATGTACTGGCTAATTACAAAATTTACTAGCTATTACAAACCAAATGAAATAAATTAACTATACTAGCTAATTATCATAGATTAAAATTAACTAATTAATTACAACACAAGATTAATTAACTAAGCTATTACAAAATCCTAGGGAAGTAACTCACTAATTAATTTAACACTAATTAACCCGAGTAGTGGTTGAAGAACCATGCATGCCAATGAGATCATCCTTCCAGAAACGCCTTTGTTTTGCTGCCAGAGCTGTTCTTTCTGCAGACAATGCCTCTGTTTTTGCCACTGCTTCTGCTCTGTTTTGCAGGAAAATGAACACTGCCTGGCTGAAAAAGGTGGCCGGCCGGCTAGTAAAAGTGGACAGCCGTACAGAAGGTATTGCCCTGCTGCAGTAGAAAAGGAACAGAGTAGAAACAGAGTGTTTCCAGGAGATGTCTGTCCACCCTACCTCTCATTCTCATTAAACAGATCAAATGAGGGGTATACTTGATGCACAAGCCATCAATCGACTCAAACTCATTGCGCGATGACTTATGAATCAAGGGATACAATCTCAATAAATGACAATGAAAGACTCATAAATCTCCTCCCTATCATGGAATTGATCAAAGGAAGTGGTTGATCTTGAATCTTGAGCTATTTTTATCACTAACAAGTATGAAATGACTCAAGACTCAATGGATTCAATTAACATCCAATTGAACCCAAGTTGATTTTATTATCTTGTTCCGTTTTAGCCCCAATTATTTCTTCATTTAATTATCTTTTCATTCCTTAGTCATTTTAGTCCAAAAATGATAATTAAATCCACTAAATGGAGAAGAGTGTCAAACAAGAAGTTGTTTTGGGCATGAGAGAGAGGTAATGCCCTGGTAATGAACCTCCGAAGAGATTAAACCATTTAGCATTGTATGGTCCCTTTCTTAAGCTTAAATAACACTCGGTTGAAACAATTCTCAAAGAAATGAAAAGCCAAGAAAGGAGGGAGGGTACAGAGATGATTACATATGAACACAAGTATGAAAAGCATGAAATAAATGCTATCAACTCAAATAGGTTGGTAGCTAAGGCCTAAACCACCAAACCTATGAGGATAATTACACTACAAGCATACTATACAAAGCATAAATGAAACTAACAACCTAAAATAGTCCTAAAATAGTCAAAAATAGCACTGAAATTCAGATGGAAAAGCTTGAAAAAGTAAGCTACAACAATGTAGAAATTGAGCTAGTAAACAAGCATAAGGAGGGGTGGCTAATCCCTCTATTTTTTAGGCCTCAAAACAACATTTTTAGCCTCTGAAAATCTCTAAAAATTTAGTGGTAAAAAGCTGGAAAAAAGTTGATGAAAAGATGGGAAACACAAGGGTAAAAGCTTAGGAAGCAAGGTTCAAAGAAGGATGGTCAACCCCTCTACCTTTAATGGCCTTAAATCACAAGTTTCAGCCCATAAACACTGGTGAAAAATAGTACAAAAGCAGCAATAAATGGTGGTAAATAAATAGGGGAAAGAAACTTGGAGTTGTACCTCTTGAAGAGGAGTGACCCTTTGAATTATAAACCACCAATTTCACACCCTCAAGAGCTAAGATGCAAGTTCAAGAACCTCAACAAAGAGACCTGAAAATTTTGTTTAAGAAGTCTAGGTAAGGTATGTATAGGTTGCAAGGTAGAGAGAGAGAGAGAAATATTTTCTAAGAATTTTCTTTCTTCAAATTTTTCTAACCTAATTTTATGAGAGGGGGTTAAGTATATATAGAGAAACATGTTATGCTCTCAGAAATATCTATACAGAAACAGCTGCTACAATGCATGCACTTGTGGAGACAGCTAGCACAACTGGCAAAAAGATACGTGTTTTTGACACAAGTGGCCTGCCGGCTACTAAAGGGGACAACCGTACACCAATTTGTGGCCGGCCTGCCACTAGTGGGTCTGTGGGCCTCTGGGTGGTCAAGCTTGAAAAAAAGCTATTGTGGTCCAAAAATGATGTAAGGCTTGTAGGTTTCTGAGGCTCAAATCCGAGGTTTCTGCTGAGGAAATCAAGCATTTGACAAACGTGTTCATTCATTATTGGGTGATCAATCGGTAGCGCCCAAGTCTTTAAGGGCAGTAAAAAATGGGGTGTCTACAGTTGCCCCTCTTTGACAGAGCTCAAAGTCATGAAATGACGTGAGTGAATGTCAAAGCCTAGAGACGATCCATTTTGACAAGGCCATAAAACTTGGGCAAACAATCAAGACATAAATGAAATTGGTTGAGCTCGAAAACTACCTACGTATCACTTTGCAATGAATCAAACCAGCATAGTTCAGGGACAAGATGCAAATGATATGCACAATGTAATGAAGTAACGAAATAATCAAACCACAAGCTATGCAAAACACACGAATACCATAAAGGAATAGAGATGCAAATCAAACTACATTTTATAGTGGGCACAGCCAAACGATGCCTAACACAGGCTCAGTGCTTACACCCTCAATACTGGCCTTAGCGTAGCATGGATGCTTATACATAACAGAACCATGTTTCAACATGAAAGGAGTGTGAGCACATGCAGAACTATGTCTTTCGCAGAAAGAGTACAAGTAATTGGGTGGTATGATATAAGTATGGAATGTTCTGTTGGGGAAAGATAAGGATCCTAAATGCTGAATGCAACAAGACAAAGTACAATGCAATGGATGTAGTGAATACGGGGCGCAAGCCGAACCACATTTTACCTAAAAAAGGTATGGACACAAAATGAACCACGTTTAACACATAAAAGGTGTTGACAACCTCAATACTGGCCTCAGCGCAACATGGGTACTTAAACATGACAGAACCATGTTTCAACGAGGGAAAGGTATGAGCCCATGCTAGACTAAGCTTAACATGGAAAGGATGTAGGCGATAAAATGGTATGATGTAATGGATGTAATGGATAATGCACTAGATGAATAGGGTGACATACTTCGACCACGCTAGAATCGTGAGAGGAAGAAGAACAAATCCCAAACACATTGAAATCATGTGAGGAAGTAAACACTCAAGCCACGCTGAAATCGTGAGAAGAGGTCTTGAAAAAATTGTTCAGGGTCGCGTCTCATGCGTCCTAAGATAAATTCCAACATGCTGAAATCGTATGAGAAAGGAAACACTCAAACCACGCTGAAATCGTGAGAAGAGGTCCTAAGAAAATTGCTCAAGGTCGCGTTTCACGTGTCCTGAGATAAATTCCAAACACGTTGAAATCGTGTGAGGAAGGGAACACTCAAACCACGATAAAGTCATAAGAAGAGATCCTGAGAAAACCGCTTAGGGTCATGTCTCACGCATCTTGAGATAAATTCCAAACACACTGAAATTGTGTGAGGAATGGAACACTCAAACCACACTGAAATCGTAAGAAGAGGTCCTGAGAAAACCGCTCAGGGTCGCGTTTTACGCGTCCTAAGATACTCTAATCACGCTAAAATCGTGAGAAGAAGAAAATTGCCTAGGGTCATGCTTCCGCACGCCCTAAGATACTCTAATCATGGTGAAATCGTGAGAAGAGGAAGACTGCCCAGGGTCATGCTTCGGTATGCCCTGAGATTCTAAAAATCGCTTGGGGATGCGTCCCACGCGTCTTGAGAAAAGTCCCGAGGGACAATGATGCTAAATGCTATTCAGCGTAAAAGGATAAATGATACAAGATAACATAAGATACAAATAAATGCAATAAGTGCGATAGATAATATGATATGTGTGAATGGATGATGTTTAGGAAATGTAGTAAACAAACAAAGCGACACTTTAGAAAGCACCTCATAGGGTGAATGGCGATGAACTGCTTTACTCTGGCGGGAATCTCCTTCTTGTGTTCTTCGAACTCTTACCTTCAACCCACAGTTCAAAGGTCCTCAAATACTGGCAAGGGGTAACACCTGCATGTAGAAGCCATGTATGCCGCTTTTCTCCCTGATCATACTTACAACTTTCCATGTTCTCCAATGGGGTGATAGATTAGGTTGGTTCATTATCCAGAATTAAGGAGCATACACGATACCTTAACCTATGGGGCTGCCATATAGATTTCAAGCCGGGGATACACCCTTGGGTATTTAAACCAGACTTTAGTCTCGGAAATTCCAAACCTTTGTGTTCTAGGCATCACCATTCGAACTTTAGTTTCCACCATCGTAGTTGGTTTCCTAAGAACTCACAGGCTTTGAGCTTGAGGTCAAGGCACTCTTATACTTCAGAGAAATGACAAGGCCAGAAAGATTTCTCCGAAATGCAATCCGGAAAATTGATGAAGTTTAAACAAACTCAGATGCTTCGATTTTCCCACTTTTTTCTTTTACTTTGTAGTTTAGAACCTATCTAGTTTCAGATAGGTCCCTGCTCTATTGTTCTCTCTTTTGATCGGGGTTGGTCCCTGCAATTTATGAAAGAAAGAATCTTGTTTTGCACATCATGTTGGGAATGACACAGCACTCTGAGCACAAAATGATTTATTTTTTAAATTGAAACCAAGAATGAATTCTTAATCGGGTATTGAGCCTACAACTAACCACAGTACACCACGCAACTCAACAAAAGAAAACAACCTAAACACATTTATTTACACTCAAAACGACTCAAAAAAATAATCAAGACAAACAAAAACAACAAACACGACACTTGGATGCTTTCTACCGGTGGGAGACCTCTCAGTTCACGGGGAGCCCACTGCTTCTCTAAGAATTGTTTCCCACCCTTTCTTATCTGTGTTTCTCACAACACTTTGCCCCTCAATCTCTATTTCTCTAAAAGCCCTTTCCTCACTTTTTCTTTCAGCGCACAACTCTCAATTTTTATTTTTTATTTATTTTTATTTTTTATTTTTAATCCCTTCCCAGGTTTGGTTAATGGATAAGTTGAAAGTTGCGGGCCCTTGCCCCTAGTACTCTGTTAGATTCTATTTCTTCCGCCAGCGGCTAGTTGACTTCCCTTCAGAGGGATAGTGATGCAACTGGACATGCAGCAGATCTGCAGCTGACATAGCTTGGCGTTGCCCCAAGCTTAACTTGACTGAGATGAGCTACAACATGTCCCACTGGCCAGGTATATAATTGATTGGTCTAACACATTGCGTTTTCTACTTCTTCGTTCCGGTTCAGAAGCCAATTTGGGTGTGATCAAACCCGTCCAAATGAGGGGGTCAAATATCCAACTCCATTTCCAATCTGTGCTTCACACTTGGCTCGATACCTCACTGCTTGGAGGATGAGAAAGCCTTTGGCCCCTATTGCTAGCTTCAGTTGTGCCCTTTCTGGCAAGTCCATTGATAATGGAGAAAAGATAGAAAACCTGACTCGACTGTCCCCCTAGTTCATCACTTTGACATTTTTTGTGTTTGGCTTCTACTAAAACAATTTTGACCAACATGAGAGTTAGATTAACATGCTTGTTTTGACTTTCTACTTTGAAATCATGTAAGTTAGGTTGTGAGAACTAAAAAATTTCCTTTTTTAGGTCCAAGAAATGGTTCGGTTTTGGAAAAATGAAATAATTTCTGAGAGAATTAGTCAACGTCACTAAAAATCCTCAAAACTATTTTTGCAAATGGCCACTACCCGACCAACGTGGAATTAACTCTTGAGATACGCAACCTCAGATCTGAACTTGAATTGTCTTGCAGCTAAATCCTTTAATGGAATAGGACACCCAATTTTGAATGAAGATGAGCCAATTGGACATAGATATGATAGCCGAGTTAAACAAGGATAAGCAAATCAACATGGATAAGGCAAACATGCTGAAAATGGTTGGGGCCAAACTTCAAGATAAAGTTGCCTACGTATCCCAAAGATGGGAATCAGGCCTTACATAGTTCCGGGGTAAGGTGCACTCGGGTATTAACACTCTCCTTTTGCCAAAGCTGCCCTTCCGGATTTTCAACCTTGCGAGTTCTATTTTTCTTTCTCTTTCTTCTTTTTTTTTTTTCTTTTCTGTTTCTTTTTTTCTTTTTCTTTTCTTTTTTCTTTGTTCTCATTTTTTCATTTTTTTTTCTTGCTCTAACTTTTGCTTGGGTCGCCTTTCTTGGTTTTCAGCCTAGCAAGCCTCTCTAGGATAGAAAAGTTTACTTGTCCATGTTGATTGGCCACCCAATCTCTAAGCCATCTAAATCCACAAGAATGGTTGTTGTTCCTTACTAAATAGTCTTGATAATGTAAGAGTCCGTCCAATTAGGTCTGAATTTGCCTCTTGTATTGTGGATAGGAACTTAATTGTCCTTTTGTAAAAATTTTCTTCTTTCAAATTCTAGGATTTGGCTTTCTTGCCGATCTCTATTGGTTTGAGAAGTGACCTATTTTTGGAATCTTCAAGCGTATCTAACCTTTTTTGCCCCTAGTTCAGGGTTGCTTCTCATCCAGCTGTGCAAGCTTCATTTGATCACATCTGACCTTCTTGACCCTAGTTCAAAGGTTGTTTCCAATCCGACCATGCAAGCCTCATATTTTGGTTGATCGTTGATCGGCTTGAAAGGTTCAAGGTTTGAAAGCAAATGGGTCGAGTCTCGAGGCCGAGAGTGATCCTATGCTATACAATCTCAAGATCAATTCCAGGCATGTCTTCATGGGACCACGCAAAAATGTTTTTGAAATCTTTTAATAAAGTGACTAGTCACTCGTGCTCCTCTGAAGAAAATGTAGAACCAATTTGGCCCAAGCCAGGTTCCTCCTTAGTACTCACATTAACAAACATGATTTCATTCATTAAGGGCGCACGCCTCTCTTCCTCTCAGTTGATCAAATTTTTGCAAATCTTGAGAAATTCCTCCCTCTTTGTTTTTACCACAGTTTTGGAAATAGTTTTCAAAAATTTTGGTCAATGCAATGATTTAAAGGCACCGAGAAGTAGGTGAAAATAACTGCAATTCATTCAGATTTGCTGGCTCAACTGGCTCAATGATAGAAACAGACGCAAAAGAAAGAGTGAAAAGACAAACAAAAACAAACAGGGAAGTGATGTCCGAGTTAACATGCCCGAAATCACCTAACCCTAACACAACAAGACTGACTCAACACCCAAGTTTGAAAGAAAATAAACAGCATTTTCAAAGTGCTAAAATAGTGTGTGCCATCCACTATATCTAGAGTAAAATGAGCATTAGCAGGTGGTTCATCCCCGATCACATAGTCACATTATCCCCCAAGTTCATCGATCCAGCATTGATAGACTTTGTAGGACCCGGTGGAGTGATGACCTTGTTATCAATCAGATCTTAAACTTCATGGCGAAGAGGAAAACAACAGTAAGTGTCATAGCCAGTTTGTTGATGGAAGGCACAGTACTTGACAGCATTATACTTGGCTGGAAGGGGATTAGGGAGAGGTTGAGGGTCAAGGGGTTTGAGATGGCCTTGACCTATGAGGATTTTGAGAGCTTTGGATAAGGTCATGTAAAGGGGATTGAAGGTGCAATTACCAGTCCTGGAAGGATTGACAGAGGGGTTGGCAGGTCTTACCTGGGTTTGGAGATCTCTGACGGGTGTAGAATTGGAGCTGAAAGAGGTGTTCCCGGTACGACAGCCCTTTTCATGGTTTATTCCTAGATTCAAAATGCCCCTAACCTGAACAACAAAAGTGTCATCCACAGTTTTTGCAACAACTGGAAGCACTTGCTGTTTGTTCAACCCTTTGACCTTTAAAGCCTCAATAGCCCACTGAAGATGTTCATATGGATCAATATTTGCCCCGGCCTTGTTCTTGCAACTTGCTTCAGCTTTTCCAAGGGAAAGGGTGACTATATCGAAGCGAGGCTCATTTGTTGTTGACTTGTGATCACCTACACTCGAGATAGCTTTAGGTTGCCCCTTTTTAATTGCAGCTCGCCCCAAGATTGGGGAGCCTTCTAGTCTGAAATTTCTGGCATGTGATGTGGTCGATGATGGAGCCAAAATCCCAAAGTCTAAATCTACAACAATTCTCTGCAAATCTTCAATCATGCTTATTAGCTCAAAAGTAGTGGGTTCAGCCATTGGTACTTGCGGTGTACTTGATGGGGTTTGAGATGATTGGGGTTCAAGTGCATCTATCGTACACAAGTGCATGCTTTCTGGAATGAACACCTCATGCTTGGGTAAACGGGCCGAGGTGATATATATGCCAGGGTTGTAGGTGGATGGTAGTGTATGGATTAGGTTGAGGTGTGAAGGTAATGGGTTAGTATTAGCCAGAGGTCTTTTTGGTGGAGCTATGATCTCTTTATCAATAAGATCATGAATCTTATGACGAAAGCAGATGCAATGGTTTGTATCATGACCATGTTATTGATGATAGGCATAGTATTTAGCGGGGTCATGTCTTGGTGGAAGAGGATTTAGAAAGGGTCAGGGTTCTAGGAGCTCTAGGTGCCCTTTTTCTAGCAGTATTTTCAAGGCTTGAGAGAGACTTATGTAGAGGATGGAAGTTTCAGGCTTGGGGCCGAGTTGAAGTGGTTGGTTTTTGGCTATTAGCAGGAAAATGGTTTTTGATGGGAGTGGTAACAGTGTTCACTTCTAAGCATTTCACAACTGTGCTACCACTAGTAGTAACATTGGAACTGCGAACAACATTCTTCCTCAAAGGCTCATTACCTTCTACAATGATCCCTTGTCTAATGGCATCCTCGATTTGAACGCCAATTTCATGGAGGTCCTTAAAGTTGAATAGTGGGAGGACTATCATTTTTTGTAATAGCTTTTCATGTAGATTTGTAACAATTATATGAACTTGCTCTTTCTTTGAAGGCTTGTATGCAATCACAGCTACCTTTGCCCTCCATCGAGTAACAAATTCAGAAAAGCCCTCCTTTGGTTTATGACGCGTTGCTTCAAGATCACGAGTTGTGACCTCGATCTACGTATTGTAGGAATATTGGGCAACGAAGGATTTAGCCAACTCCTGCCATCTCTATTTCACAAAGTCCTCCAATTTAGCATACCAGATGTCAACTATTCCAAACATGATTCTGCCGAATAGTGACAACTTCTACACTCGGGTCAAACCCATTGGTCGCAGGATATCAAAAAACAAGCGAAGATGCACCATTGGATCTCTAGAGCCATCGGAGCGGTCAATATGTGGCATCTTGAACCGCTCTGGCAAAGTAACGGCAGATTCAGTATATCCATCCTCAATACCCTTAATGGAGCTAAACCCCTGCGCTTTCTTAAATGGTTTTTCAAGTTTGTTGACTTTGAGTAGGGTCGGGTCAAACTCAAACTTGAAAGGTGCCTCGGCTAGAGCTCTAGACATCTGAACTGGGATTGGATCTGTCTGGACTAGAGGAATAGGATGTATTGGCAGTAGTGCCTGGCATAGGAGTAGCCATGTTAGGTGCATGAGAAGTAGAAGCCGTAGCCGGCTGCTGTTGTTGTTGTTGCAACCTATTAGTGACCTCAGTTTGTCCGGTCATATCCTACCGGAGCGAATCTACTGTTTGCTGAAAACAGATAAGTAAATCCTCTAGATTTGTCAGAGGCTGAGCCATGATAGGAGTAGATGCCCGGGATGAGCTGAACAAAGGTGATCTAACTGGTAAATGTCGGAACAGTGGAACCGGTGAGCCTTGTCTGGCCATTTTTTGCCTTGCCACTAGCAACAGTGAAGCAAACATTGGCTGCTTTTGAACCAGGTCCCCGACCTTACAAAGTCTATCAACACGAGTCCAGAGTACCCGGGGAATATCGGGGCCTTCTGAAGCTATGGTTCTAGGACTACCTAGCAAAAGAGAAAATAGGCAACACCTCAGCCTAATTTCATCAGATATGATCACAGTTGAATGAATGTACTCCTCGCTGAATTCTGCCCCACAAACTAATACCAATCGTACCACTTATGAAGCACCCCTGCACAGTTTCACTATTAAGCACATACCAAGTAAAGAGAGCCAAAGCACCCGTATGAACGGAGTAAGGTTACCCTGTCCTAGTTTTGGCATGAACTAGGGTTTCATTATTTCAAGCAAGTAGTTTCACAAAATCCTGCATATGGGTGAGCATCTTGTCCTAGTTTGGAATAGTCACTATGGCTTACTACATGCAGCTAGGCCAAATGGTCAAAGAGGGTACCTCAGCAAGACTACCTAATATATCTCTCACACCTAACACCGAGAAGTGGAAGGAGGATCAAATGGTATAGCAGCAGTCCAGATCCAAGGGTTGTGTTTCTAGCATGACAGGGTCCACGACCGGTCAGCCTTTTGGCAGGCTTTTGGGCAAGCCTCCAGCAAACCATCCAGGAATAGTAAATGGCAAACATAGTGACTTAAGCACACCAATGCAAATGCAATGCAAAGAACATATATATGGAGATAAAATTTCACATTATGAAGTTCGAGTCAAGTTGTCCAGATTCCCCAGCAGAGTCGCTAGAAACTGTAGCTTGCTTTTCGTACTTTTTTCAGATACAATAGCCCTACAGTTCGGACTTTCGTGGTTCTGAATTTGATTTCACTAGTGTAATGTGAAATAGATAAACACAAATGAGTCCAAATCCGACAAATCTTTTGAAAAATCAATTTTGAATAAAAAATACCAAAAAATGGACTGCGTTGCCAGATTACAAAGTCACCACCTAAATATTTTTGGAAAATTTAGGAAACCCGAGACTCGTGCCAAAGGCCACTTATCTGTCATCACCAAAGTGTCTTGTCTTGGGAACTTAGGTACGAGAGAGGAAGGTCATGAATTGAGCATCTCACTCGCCCGATCAAAGATCAGCCTCTATTAATCATGATGTGATTCTTATTTACGTTATATGTTTTTGTTCCGATTATTAGGCTATTTTTACTATGTGACGCGCACAAGTATAGGCCAAATTTGTAAAAATTGGAACTCTTTGATTTCACGTTTGTTTTGAAAATGTTTTGAATATGTACCACTTGAAAAAGTGATCTCATATGTACATTACTTAAATTAATCCAATTCAAGCAATTAGCCTTCATCCACAGTCATTCAAGAGTTATATCAATTAAGCACTTAGCCTCATGGTAATCATGCTTGATATGGCAACAATCACATGCATGTGATATGCTAAAGCCATAAATGCTCACCTAGTACTCCAAGGCAAGCCAAAAGGAATAAACTAGTTAGAAAAATGCATAATCCTAATATGTGAATGATTAATGTAACACATGCAGAAAAGCAACTAATAAGTTCAGTTGTCTAATATATCATGTAAATCAACACTTTGATAACATACAATGGCGCACGTATTCCAGGAAGTAATAAATGACAATGCTATTAGAATGATGAACCGAACCTTATGCATGCGAGACGAGTGGATACTTTGTACATGGAAAATGCTATGTAAACATGATGCTCTATACTATCTATTATAAACAAGTAAATAAAAGGGAGAAAGAAATGGAGGTTGGAATATAGACACATTATTACATATTTGCCCTCATACAGAAGGGTCCGAATAAATGTCCTAGCTAATTACCAAATTAACTAGCTATTACAAACCAAATGAAATAAATTAACTATATTAGCTAATCATCACAGATTAAAATTAACTAATTAATTACAACACAAGATTAATTAACTAAGCTATTACAAAATTCTAGGGAAGTAACTCACTAATTAATTTAACACTAATTAAACCCAAGCGGCGGTTAAAGAACCATGTATGCCAATGCGATCATCCTTCGAGAAACGCCTCTGTTTTGCTACTAGAACTGTTATGTCTGCAAAAATGCCTCTGTTTTTGCCACTGCTTCTGCTCTGTTTTTCAGGAAAATGAACACTGCCTGGCTGAAAAAGGTGGCCGGCCGGCCAGTAAAAGTGGACGGCCGTACAGAAGAGGTGGCCGACCGGCCACTATTGTTGGTATTGCCCTGCTATAGCAGAAAAGGAACAAAGCAGAAACAAAGTGTTTCCAGGAGATGTCTATCCACCCTACCTCTCTTTCTCATTAAACAGATCAAAGGAGGGGTATACTTGATGTGCAAGCCATCAATCGACGCAAACTCATTGCACGATGACTTATGAATCAAGGGATACAATCTCAATAAATGACAATGAAAGACTCACAAATCTCCTCCCTATCATGGAATTGATCAAGGGAAGTGGTTGACCATGAATCTTGAGTTTTCATTACTAACAAGTATGAAATGACTCAAGACTCAATGGGTTCAATTAATGTCCGATTGAACCCAAGTTAATTTTATTATCTTGTTCCATTTTAGCCCCAATTATTGCTCCATTTAATTATCTTTCCATTCCTTAGTCATTTTAGTCAAAAAATGATAGTTAAATCCACTAAATGGAGAAGAGTGTCAAACAAGAAGTTGTTTGGCGCATGAGAGAGAGGTAATGCCCTGGTAATGAACTTCTGAAGAGATTAAACCATTTGGCATTGTATGATCCCTTTCTCAAGCTTAAACAACACTCGGTTAAAACAATTCTCAAAGAAATGAAAAGCCAAGAAAGGAGGGAAGGTGTAGAGATGATTATATATAAACACGAGTATGAAAAGTATGAAATAAATGCTATCAACTCAAATAGGTTGGTGGCTAAGGCCTAAACCACCAAACCTATGAGGACAATTACACTACAAGTATACTATACAAAGCATAAATGAAACTAACAACCTAAAACAGTCCTAAAATAGTCAAAAATAGCATTGAAATTCACATGGCAAAGCTTGAAAAAGTAAGCCACAATAATGTAGAAATTGAGCTAGTAAATAAGCATAAGAAGGGGTGGCCAATCCCTCCATTTTTGGGACCTCAAAACAATATTTTTAGCCTCTAAAAATCTCTGAAAATTAATGGTAAAAAGCTGAAAAAAAGTTGATGAAAAGATGGGAAACACCAGGATAAAAGCTTAGGAAGCAAGGTTCAAAGAAGGGTGGTCAACCCCTCTACCTTTACTGGCCTTAAACCACAAATTTCAGCCCATAAACACAGGTGAAAAAAGTACAAAAACAACAATAAATAATGGTAAATAAATAGGGGAAAAAAGCTTCGAGTTGTACCTTTTGAAAAGGAATGACCTTTTGAATTATAAACCACCAATTTCACACCCTCAATAGCTAAGATGCAAGCTCAAGAATCTAGGCAAAGAGACCTCAAAAATTAGTTTAAGAAGTCTAGGTAAGGTATGTGTAGGTTGCAAGGTAGAAAAAAAAAATATTTTCTAAGAATTTTCCTTCTCTAAATTTTTCTAACCTAATTTTATGAGAGGGGGTCAAGTATATATAGAAAAACATGTTAAACTTCGGAAATATCCATACAGAAGCAACTAATGCAATGCATGCACTTGTGGAGACAACTGGCAAAAAGATCTAGTTTTTTTGACACAAGTGGCTGGCTATCCACTAATGGGGACGGCCGTACACTAATTTGTGGTCGGCCGGCCACTAGCGGGTTTGTGGGCCTCTGGGTGGTCAGGCTTGAAAAAAATGTTGTTGTGGTCCAAAAATGATGTAAGGCTTGTAGGTTTATGAGGCTCAAATCTGAGGCATTTTGCTAGACAAATCAAGCATTTGACAAGCGTGTGCATTCATCATTAGGTGATCAATCGGTGGCACCGAAGTCTTTAAGGGCAGTAAAAAATGGGTGTCTACATCGTTGTAAGTGGCAGAGGAGAGAGAAAGAGAGAGAGAGAGAGAGAGAGAGAGAGACAGAAAGAGAGAGGATAAAGAGAAGATTGGTGTGTGTATGTGTGTGTGTGTGTATATGTATGTGTGAAAGAGAGAGAGAGATTGTTAGATTTGGAGTCACGTATATGATATATATATTAGTCATTTTGTTTGAGTTTGTCCTTTTGGACAAACAGTTTCAGCACCTAGACTGTTTACCAAACAAAATTGAAATTTGGATTTATGAACCCAGTGCCCTTTAAAGTATAGGAACCAAATTATTTAATTTGAAATTGTAGGAACTAAAGTAAAATTTAGATGAAATTACAAGGATAAAAATTATAACTAACCCAACTTATTATTTGCATTACATTACACTACATGATATCTTAAAACACTTAGGGCCTGTTTGATATTTAAATAAATAATTCTCTATTGCTCACATTTATTTTATAATGGATGTGGAAATATATAATATTTGTTTACATTATTAGTTGTAGAATTAAAAATTTACCAATTTGTTTAGATAGAATATCAATTGGAATCTAATACATATAACAAAAACTACAACTAAATAATGGAATGTGAGTCCTGTAGATTAGCAATCCTAATCTATGCTATAATCCACACAATCAAACAAGCCCTTAAAGCTATTTTGCTCTTGGAACAAATATAGGTTGTGCCTCAAATTAAATTTCTTTGGCCAAAATAGTATAACATATCACTTTTGTATCTCTTTTTAGGAGACAACAAGACACTTATCCTGATATGAGTGGCCTAGAGCAATGTTCCAAACTACCAAATAACTTTTTTGTTAGGTTTTTATAATTGGCAATCCCGTTTGACAAAACTCCGTTCAATTGTAATTTTATTCGTTCTATTATTATGGTGAAGCTATGAGCATTTAGATACGAATCTAACCTAAATTGTGCTTATGCAAAGAAGTTTGTGATCTTGATCATTTCATGTTTGTCACTTTAATTACTATGTACGGGGGGTTGAGCGCTCAGTTAGCTCGTGGGGGGTCCATGAGGCAACGCTTTGTGGCGGGGTCAAAAGGTATCGCCCCTGAAGCAAAAAAAAAAAAAATGCAGTTGAAGTTATTTGGCCGCTCGAGTGGTGAATGGCATCATCAGTACTTTTACAAAGCGTCCAACTTCTGAGAGCATCTTATATGTGCTCGAGCATTGGAGTCTTGGTGTCACGACCCAAACCTATCCCTATGGGTTTAGCATCGTAACTGGCTAGTAATTCGTAGATTATCGAAGGCCTCTAAAACATAAATCAAATTATTAGGGGTTAGCAGAAGCAAATAACAAATATGCAATGTCTATTGAGCTGTACAGACATATATGGGATAGAAAAATTTTCAACTTTATATACATATATCATTCATTACCCCTAATTACAGAATAAGACAAATAAGACAGAAAGGGACTTAGCTCTAATTATAGAATAAACAAAAACTTGAGCTTTAATCACATAGCCATGACCACTTGACATATCTGGAACCTCCACAAGAGGCACATATATTGGTTGACAAGACAGAGTCCAAGCAGAAGCTCTAGGCCTGGTCACGCGCCTGATCACGTACGTACATAAATAATACAGTGAGTTGGAGTCTAGTGAATAACAACAGCATAAAAGGGTAATGAATGATGTCCTTTCAATAATATAAAATAGTCAATTTCATCAATGAATCAATTTCTTGAATCAATATCTCGTAGCATGTCAAATCATATTGAAATCGTAACAGTTATACGTAGTACATCCATTAGTAGAACAGTACAGTAGGTCTTAGAAAACTGAATCAATCATATATGATGGCCATCAATCCAGTAAATAGTAGTTCCAAAAATTGGAATTGACAGAGATCTTAGTAACAGTAACAGTAACAGTAACAGATGGTATGAATGCCACGAATACATTTCATAAATTGGACAATCATTCAATCAGTCAGAAAGCATCATTTTAGAAACAGAGCATTTTATAATTTAGAAAATACTTATAATGCAAACATATCTTTACAAGGTTGTTACTCACAGATAGCTCCAGAAGTAGATCAAACAGATTAGACAGACAATAATGCGTGACCTGCACAAACACATAATATATATACATTGAAACACAATATCACTTCCTTGATCAAACTTGACTTCTCTTGTCTTTTTCTGTTTAAGTAATCCGAAGTTTTACTATGCTTATTCTTTCTTTATTCAAATGAATCGGATTCTCATTTCACATATTCTTTCATTACGAAATTATTCTTTTCCTAATAGATTGGTTTCGTACTTGGTTTCTTAATCAATTACTACTAAATCAATAATTTCAAATTTTTTCTTCTTTTGTTTTATAAAACATAAAATTAAAGCTATAAAACTCTTAGGAAAATATTTGCATGTATGAAATTTAATTCAAAATCAAACCAATTTTTTATTCTCAAATTTTAAATTTATCCAAATTTAGATTTAATTCATTTTCTTCATATCAAACCCAATTTTAAACCTACAAATTCTAAAACATGAATTAAACTTTCAAAACCCAATTTCATGCCTCGAAACTTATGCAAAATTTCATCAAAACATGAAAATAAAATATTAGTCATGATCAATCTTCAACTCAATTAAATCAAAATTTCTTTTAAATTTAAAGATCAAACTCTCAACTTTCATGGACTCATAATTTTCAAAACTTTTCTTCAAAGTAATTTATATAACAATTCTTGTTGCATGTAATTTATAGAGCTTAATTCAAGAATAATTCTCAAAATGGAACCCAAACTTAACAAATTTAAAGAATTATAACTCATATTCTTCAACCTAACTTAATTTAACATCCAAAACCCAATTCCTATCAATTTATATAATTAATCTTCAAATTACTTCATCCTTCCATTATTTTTGTCCAATTACATGAAATTGAACCTAATTATTTCTTAATTTCAGCTTTTAGATAACTCATCAACAAAATCTAAACTTTAATTTCTTACCTAAAATCTTCTAGTTGATGAACCTTTGATAAATTTTTGAACTCCCCTTTAATTCTTCACTTTTCTTTGCTTTTCCTCCCTTATTTCTTCTTCTTCTTCTTGTTCTTGGGTTCTTCACTTGGGTTTTTAGCACGAATCAATCTCTCTCTCTCTCTCTCTCTCTCTCTCTCTCTCGGCTGTTTCAGCACAAAGCAAAAACGACTTCAATTCTTTAACTCTTAACATATACACACAATATAATTCTCAGCACACCCACAAAATTGCTCAATACACCCACACCCGCATCCATCTTCAATTCTAGATTCTTTCATAATTCAATTTATGTTTAGGATTAATTTAATTGAACAACACCTAGTCTTAATAAATCTTGATTAACACATAATTAAATTAATCATAACTAATCATAAATCCCACAAAATTTAATTAGTCGAATTGACTTCCATTAGAGCTCAATTAATTATATTTACATTTATCAATATGAATTAGATTTTTACTCAAACTCTCAAAAGGCTCCAAATATTAAATTAAACTTCTTACCATTATCAATTTTGGTTTTTCAAAAATTTTAAAGCCTTCAATTTCAGATCAAGTTCAAAATCTCCATCAATAAATTACATATTCAATTGAACACCTCATAAATAAATGTAATTCATGATAATCTTAATTCTCAATCCTCATCATCACACTACAACAAAAATCACCTTTGGCGACTAAATTTTTAGTCGCCAAAAGTCCCTCTTTAGTCGCCAAAAGTGGATTTTTCAGATTCAGCGACTAAATTTTTTAGTCGGCCATTTTGTCGCCAGTACTTGGTCGGCAGAGGTATTGGCGACTAAACAAGTTTTAGTCGGCAAAAATAGGTGTTTCAGCGACGAAAGTGATGGTCGCCAATAGTGAATTACACTTTCGGAAATTATACATTCAGCGACTAATATTTTAGTCGCCGATAGCCATGAATCGCCGACCAAAGTGATTAGTCGCCCAAAGCAACACTTTTGGCGATGACTAATTTTAGTCGCCAAAGGTATTCCGTGAAAAAAAAAAAACCCTTATTTCTTTGCATTTTCTGAGTTTCGAACCACTAACCCTTTCACATTCTAAACCTTTAACCAAACACTCCCTCCACTATGCCACTACAACATCACATGAATATATATGCAATATATATTATTTATATAGTATATTAATCGGCATTAATACAAAACTAATTATATAAATATAATTATTTTTATTCAATATAAATTATGTAAAAAATAAATTATTTATTAAAAAAAATTTAGGCCACTTTTGGCGACTAAAACCATTATTTAGTCGCCAATTCTATTATTTTGGGCTACTAATTATTTTTTTGTCGCTAAAAAAATTAGTTCCAATTAAAAATAAGCAGTTTTGGTGACCAAACCTGTTTTTAGTCGCCAAAAACGTCACCTTTTGGCTACTAAACTGAATTTTAGTCGCCAATACTCAGTTTTAGCTACTAACTTTTTTTTTGTAGCCAAAAAGCTTCACTTTCAGCGACCAATATGTTTTTAGTCGGCAAAACACCTACAATCGGCGACCAATCTGTTTTTTAGTCGCCAAAACCATCACTTTTGGCGACTAAATTATTTTAGTCGCCAAAAACCGTCACTTTTGGCTACTAAACAACCTTTAGTCGCTAAAACCCCCACATTCGGCGACTAAACTGCCTTTTAGTCGCTAAAAACCTTGTATTCGGCGACTACACTCTTTTAGTCGGCAAAAGTGACCAATTTTGGCGACTAATTCCATTTTAGTCGCCAATTCTACTACTTTCAGCGATTAAAAAAGAAACTTTAGTCGCCAATTCTGCTATTTGTTGTAGTGTCACCTTATAATTTAATTAATTCCAATTCAGACCCAATTGATTGAATCATAATGTTACTGAATTGAATCAAATATTTATTTAAACTCCCATATAGTTTAATACTCGAAATTGAACCGATTCAACTCATCAATTTCACTTTCTTAAGCTATGTAGGCTTTCAATTGCTAATTCCAACATAAATCTTTAATCAAATCATATACGAATCAGACCAAATAATTCCCATTGTTAGTTGTTATCTATCATACTTAGGACTCTTGTTATCTATTCCTATTATACTTAGGACTCTTGTATTCTTGTACACATAGGTTTCCTATACACCTAGGTTTCTTGGTCTATATATACAGGCTTCTTCTATTTTATTGTTTACATTGAATATATACAATACATATTATTTCTCACTCTTTCTACTATTCTAACACCCATAAATCGCAAATTGAACCAGAGTAAGGAACAATTGAAATTCAAATCTTCTTAATTAATTAAATGCTAATTATTATACGTGGTGGGATTGTCACACTTGGCTCGAGCGATGGGCACGCGTTTTAATGAGTTTGCTCGAACGATGAAGTAGTCGCTCGAGCAGTTAGCCTATATGTTTTGCACCGCCTTTACTCACACCGCTCAAGTGGTGAAATGTGCATTTGAGCGGTCTTCACGATTCAGTTTACTATAAAGTGCGCAGTTTGTAGTTTCTAGGATTGGGGCCATCCAGATTTTCAGAGAGGAGCAAGATACAAAGTGTTTTATATTGGATGGTGCTTTATGAGTGTTTCTTTGATGATTTAAGAGTGATTAATGGATTCATGAACTTCATATCAACATCATCGATGGTTTGTTTGTTTTCGTTTATTCACAAAAAAGAGAATTATTTTTCAGTGGATTTCGGGAAACTTGGGTCTGAAGTTTTGGTAGATTTCGGAGTGCCTCATTGCCGTGGATTCAACATCGGCGTTGTGGATTCAGCGTTGGGCTAGACAATTCCAAGGTGAAGACGGTAGTGCAAGAGGCACATAGAGGTCGGTTCAATCCAGGCGTGGATTTGCTAGGTAGTTGAGGGTAAACTTGTGTAATTCATTTTTGTCTTCTTAGTGAATTATTTTGTGATTTTGGTCCATGATTTTTTTTTATCACAATTGAAGGTGCTCTAATTGTGATTTTTTTTATGTTAAATCATTGTGTCAATTTGTCTTGATTGTTTGACGGAGAGTATTATTTATTATTTTAAATTGAAACATAATCAGAAAATTAAAATCTCGGAGGTTTTACATTTTTCATTCTCCATAATTAGAGATAAAATAAACATCTTTCAACTTAAAATCTTAGTGACTTGATGGTAATTAAGAAATGAGGTGCTAGCAGAAATTAGCAAGACCCAATTTTATAATTAAATTAAAAATTGGCCACATATCTTAAATATTGGTCCCAGAAATAATATATGATTAGGACCCCTTTTCACATTGACATAAAAAATTGGCTACATATAAAAATTGCTGATCCCAAAAATAAATTGTATTAGGTGAGATCTCAAATTTTAATCAGTGGAGAGGCGCAAGCCTATTATAGTAATATAGTTCTATCAGACCCACCTTAAATTCAAATAATAATTAAAGTGATATCAACTTACTATAATAATTTAACTGTACTAACCAGAAACATATATATCTCCATTTTTAATTGAGAGGAAGGCACTGCTAAAGCCATACAAAGTAGCCCACATGAAAGCGAAATTATAACTCATAATTATGATAGCAAGCACTAATTCATGCTAAATATACACCACAAATCAATCTTTGGCACTTGAATTAGTGGGCATATTTTGTTGACATTAGTGTTGATCATGCAGACTCCACTGTGATAAGGTATAGTTAATTTTAGTTGGTCACATGGCTAGTATTTAGAGTGCAAGATAAAATATTTTGTTGGAATCATGCGTGGTGTGAAATATAGATCATAGCTGTTCTTAACTAAGATTCAAGTTAAGTTTTGTCTTAGAACCTTGTGGGGTTAAGAGTCATCTTGAAGTTGGCGCATTTTCGTTAGGTATACCCTCATACAACGTTTGCATTTCAGCACCCTTCCCACCCACCTCTATATGTTTTTTTCAAAATAACTCTCTCTCTCTCTCTCTCTCTAATTTTGTGTGTCTATCTCTCAGAAATGAATCTACCTATTCAAAGAACGCTAGCAAGAAATGAAACAATTGATCATAAAAATACAACCAAACAAAAAGTAGAATTGGTGGATATTGGTGTTGCTTTATGGGTGAGAGAGAGGGGCATTTGGATGTGATGGAGATATTGATGGATATTGAATTAAAATTAAATGACAAAAATAGTTTATTAATTTTTTTTCAAAGTGATTAAGAGATCGGTGTCTAATTTGGAAATAATCTATTTCCTTTTGACTAAATCATTTTGCTATTGATTTTTATCCGTCCATTGATTTATTCATGTTATTTGCATGCCAACTTAATTGCAACACTTCTGGAGGCTATTCATGGATCATACAATTTGTCTTTCTAGGTGTTCCACATCAGCTGTGCACACAAATTGTGGACACAACAAATCAAGTAGTTAAATCTCATCACCATACTTAGATAAAGTTTCATTTTAATGTTTATTTTAAAATCTATAAAAACTTAGTCACTATTATGAGAGAGGCAAAATAATTGGGTAAACTACCAATAGGTCCTACTTTTGAGACTTATTACCCATTAAGTCCTATTGATAAATTTATTAAGTGATAAAGATAAATTTATCAGTCTTTTATTTTTATGAATAAATTTATAGTGATAAATTTATCAGTCTCTTTATTTTTATGAATAAATTTATAGTGATAAATTTATCAATCTCTTATTTTTATAGTGTTAAATTTATTAGTTAGGACCTGTAGGTAAATAAGTATAGTTAATAGGACTGATTGGTAAGTACCCCCAAATAATTGAGCCAACAAAGTACAAAAAGACAGACAAAATAAAATATACAATCACAAAGATAATCGGATGAAAAGACTTCACTTTTAAAATCTCTTGAAATTTGAGTTTTGATACTATATTAGATTACAAATTATTTAAAAAGTATAAATTGATAGAAAATGAACTAAACAATTTTATTTTTATTTTTTTTTTATAAATTTTTTGATTGGCAAAGAAAAATTCATTAAAAATAAAAATTTAAGAGTATAAGGAAATAGAATGCACAAAGAGAGAGTCATAAAAATGTATAAATTCTCTTACTACTTTTTTGATTAGCAAAATAAATAAAACTTTATTGATGAAGAAAGTAATACATGCAAAAACTTACATCAACAAAGAGGAAAGTGCAAAGAATATCAATGCTAACCTTAATAATCCGAACTAGGTTGGTACTGCAAGAAAGTATAATCATTTATAAACACTTGACCCAAGATTGGTGAGAAACCAATCAAAATGAACCAAAGGAAAGAGAGAAAACCAAAAAACACAACAACAGAACCAACATTAGACCTTACACCAGACCTTAGACAATACAAAACCAATCATACTGACCTTACACCAGACTTTAGACCATACAACATCAGACCTTCCACCAGCAGCAAAACTTACTCCACAACAGCTCAGCCCTTTACCCCAGCAGCAACCTCTCTTACTACTTCAACCTCCTGCATCCACACAACTAATTCCTTAACTTCAAATTTTTTTATAAATTATAAATTAAAACTAAAAACAAAAAATGAAAATAACAGAAGGAGTTAAGAAGATATTAACTACACAAACGACTAGCCCACCACACCAGATTGAGCCACACGGATCCACTACGCCCTTCTTCAACCTTCGCCCCATTCTTTTACTATTGCACTCAAACATATTTGTACCTAGCAGTAATCAAAATGGCCTTATTTATATAAAACATTCAAATGGCCTTCACCTTCACAACTTATGAAGCACTGGCGTTGGTACAGGTACGAATACGGATATGATATGGGTATGTCAATACGTTAAAATTTATAAAAAATCAGTTACATATACGATTAGAGTATGGCAAATATTTATTTATTTATTTAAATTTATAACTAAACATCTCACCTACAAATTAAAGTTCAAAACAATAGCTATGAAGAGAAAATATAAAATAAAAAATAAATCAATATTCAACTATACCAACACAATACTAAAGAAAAATCATGAACCTGATGAACTCATATTCATAACTAACAAGACAATAAGTTGTGAATTCTTAGTATATAATTTTCAAATATTCAAATAACAATTTAAAAACATCAATATTATGAAAGTAACAATGAACATCAATATAATTTTCCACATTTCTATAAAAATCAATTTTTTAAAATTTTTTTTTTTTATATAATTCTAATATTTACTAAGTATATAACAATAAGTAGAAGAAGGTAAAATTACTCAATAACAGTGTAAATAGTTAATGGTTCCAAATTACTTAAATTTTTTTGAAGATGATTAAAGAAAAATAAGACTGTAGACTTGCATCAAATTAATTTCAACTTTTGAAAACATAATAAAAAAATAAAAAATAAAATAGCTATTGCGGAGTACCTACCGCATACCCATGGCATACCCAACTTTTCCAAAGACCGTATGTGACATATCCAGTACACGTATAATTATATCAGTACACATATTCCCACCTAATAAATACTCAATATTTATACGACAATATTTTTAAAATACCTGTATAAGTTCCTCCCCACTACCTTTTTCTCTCTCCTCCATCTCCATCTTATTTCACCTCAAAATAGCCACAATTTCCGTTTCTTTCTGTCACATCCCACCAAACTTCTATTCTTTTTCACACATTTGATCCCCAACTATCTCACACTTTCCTCAATCTTCACCTTTACCAGAATCAAGGCATCCACGTTTTTCCCATCTTCCCACCACATCCCACTAACCACATTTTTCTATTTTCTAGACACAATAATTTATATAGCCTTGAAGTTTTGAATCGGATTTCTTTAAAATTCTAATAGAGCTAGATCTTATATGATCCCTTGGAACAAGTCTTTACCTTGAGTTTATTTATCTCTTTCTCTTTCTCACCTTAATATGCAACCAGACTGCATATATAGAATAGAAGAGTATTAAAGATTTGTCTCACATAAAATCTAAAGATCCATCCTCGTGTAGGCTTAGTAGTATAGGCTTGGGACTTAGGAGTTTGCTTCTTTCTAGGTCTCAAGTTCAAAAACCTCTTAGGTGCTATCAATTCTCGTGTTGGGTCAGTCCATACAGAGCTTTGCTCTAGTTTTAAATGAACCCTCCGCTAGTGGACGGTGGGATTGGTCCCCCAGGGACTAGTCGAGGTGCGCGCAAGCTGACCCGAACACCCTGAATTATCAAAAAAAAAAGAAAAAAAGATTCATCCATACAATGTCAAATAATGTTGGATTGGATTGCTTGAATACATCGATGGAAAGTTAATTTGGTTCCTGTAGTTTATAGGAAAATCAAAACAACAGGGATCAAATTGACACATCCTGTAAACTAAAGGGACCAAATTAAAACATCATATGCTTATCCGTCTATCAAACTTAACTGCCGTTATTTATTGATTAATATGACACAATCCGCAAAATTAAGGGGCAAAATTGAGTAAATTGAAACAATAGGCACCAAAATGAAAAAAATGTAAATTACGGGGACTATAATTTGCCCTTCTTTATAAGTGTTTGTTGTATTCTGAATGAAGTGAATTAAAGTTCATAACTTCAATTGAAGTTGACATGGTGTTTTGGATGGTGTGCATCTCATATAGGTACCAAATGCAATTGGATTTCTTCTTGGAGCAACTCAGCTGGTGCTATACGCGATTTACAGTAGATCTAATCCATCCAAAAGTGTATCTGATAATGATGATGATCATCTGGAGGATCAGGATGCATGGCTACATGAGCACCTCCTCCCCTCTTCTAGTCCATTGCATGACAAGAATGAAGGATAGAAACATGACTCATATCAGAAATAGCTAATTGCAACAAAAGAAAAAAAGGGGGGAAAAAAAGAAGAAGAAGAAAAGTGCTCATATTAGAAAGTACAACTATATCATACATGCCTTTTCATTTATTTTTCATTTCCATTGTGTATATATAGTGATATGAGAAAGGGGGAGCGATTATTAATTAGAAATAGATGAAGAGATTGTGACTATGTTTGGATCAATAATTTGAGTGAAAATTTGAAAAAGAAAAAATTGAAGAGAAAACTTGATGAAATTAGGAAGGGAAAAGTGAATTTCCTTTATTCCTTTCTATGTACAAAATCATTTACTTGTCTCTTATTTTTTCCCATTGCTCCACAAATCCCTCCTCAAATTTTGATCGAAACACAATCTATATGTCTATTCGTTTTTAGCTGAGGCTGCTCTGTTTTGCTGCTGCTTTTGTTTGTTGATTGATAATGATAGTCATGATGTGGATGCTTGCAGGTGCTTCACATGTTATGGCTTGGGCTTTTTGTTTTGTTTTGTTTTTTCATTTTGGTTTCTTTATTGTTGGTTTCTCACTATGTGCTTTGCATATCGGGGCTTGTCTTTTGGTGCCAATTTAGTTGGGATCGTTTAATTTAGCTATGATACTTTGTGCACCTGTCCTTTTTTATTGATTTTTTTTCTCTGTACTTTGTATCATTGATTTCATCCATAAATATTTTTTGTTGATAAAAAAAGGTATGTCCATTCATTTTTCATTTCTATATTCAGTAGCATTTCTGCTTGTCTTTTGTTAGTAGTATTAGGGACCAAGAATTTAGATAACAAAAATACCCAGAAAGCCAATGTGTATAGTTCGGATTCAACTTTTAAATTATATGGTGACTCATATTTAAAATAAGTTTAAATCATATTTTCCATTTATTGCCAACAAATATGATTGTTCTTGTGTTGCATACACTTTTCAGGTGGTGTGAATAATCAATGTGGATGGTTTCACTCTAATAGTCTAATAGAGCAGACCTTGGAACAATGTGTACAAGGCACATTTTAGTTAACTTAAAAGTCCCCATAAGATTATGTGTGGGACAATAAAAGTACTAGTCCACAATAATAGATCCCATGAAGTTTTGGTGCTTTTTGTACCTGCAATTTCAATTCCTCAGCCACAGATGTTCAATTTTTTGTGAAATCATACGCCAATTCTGTGATGTCAATTATTCAATATGTATACGAGTTAGGAACTACATTCCCCAAAACTGTATGTTGAATCTAGAATTTGTGTAAGAATTGTCCAATTTTTTATTTGATTTGTTTCATTTTGTCCTTTGCCGTTTGATGGATTTGTACTACCCAAAATCTCTCGATAAGTATAAATTTTGTTGAATTAGGGCACAACATTTAAAAAAAAATTAAAAAAAATTAACTTCAAATTTCATTAAGAGGTATGAGTTGTATGATTGTCGAGAGTAATTGTAGGGCTCCATGTATCTAATATTATTATTTTTTTTTGGTAAATTATACTAACAGTTCCTATAGTTTGGGACTTATGTTACTTTAGTCTTTAACCTTTCAATTGTGATACATTTGATCCTGAATTTGGAATCTCATTTCAAATAAGGATAATTGAAGACATTGTTTCTCTATTTGAAGGGTAGAGTCATCATACAACTTATTTTATGTTGATTAACTATGTTGCACTACAGGAAAAATGGCCTACTGCAACGTTTTTTTTATGGCGTTTAGGGAAACACCACTATAAATTAATGAAACACAACGTTTTCGAAAAACGTTGTGTCTGATCTCAGTGAAACGGCGCCGTATTGGGTCAATGTATTGACCGTCAAAACCTCCGTCTCTTTGAACTCAATCTCTCTTTCTCAGCCTCTACCACAACTCAGTCTCCCTCTCTTCCAAAACCCTCGATTTGAAGCTCTCATTCTTTCTCGCTCAATTTCAAACACACACACTCTTGCTCGCTCGCTCAATTTCTCATTCTCAACCCTCAATTTGCTCGATTGCAAATCCAAAACCCTCGATGGTTTGCGCTTCATCGATCTCTGTCGCTCGCAATCAAACTCTCTAGCTATTCTTCTTCGATCTCTATCGCTCGAGGGCTTTGCTCTAGCTGTTCTTCATCGAACTCAAACTCGATCTGTTCCTCATCAAATCGCAGATCCAAAATCTAAAATCGACCTGTTCTAGCTGATCTCTCTTGCTCTTATATCAGGTACATTTTTCATTCTCTACTTTCTCATTGTCAAATCTGCTGATTAACTCTGTTCTTCATCAAATCGATCTATTCTTCATCAAATCGCAGATCCAAAATCCAAAATCGATCTGTTCTAGCTGATCTCTCTTGCTCTTATATCAGGTACATTTTTTATTCTCTACTTTCTCATTGTCAAATCTACTGATTAACTCTGTAATTTTTTCATTCTTTAGTTTTTTAAAAAAAAAAAAACTAGTTTATATAATTTGTGATGATCTTGTTGTTCTAGTTCTTTAGATTATTTATGATTTTAGCATTGTATACAATTTCGTTCTTCTAACCAGGCTGGTACTGAATTGTTTGATGTTTTGGAAGGTACACAAATTGAAGTTTTGTACTTGTTTACGGTCTCTAATTGGCTTTTGTATATCACTTGTTTGACAAACTATGTTGTTTTGATAGCCTGGAAATACACTAGTAAACTATGGTGTGGTTAAATTGTTGGCAATTTGTTGTCTGCTTTTAGATTTTAATATTTCCAAGATCATTGTTGTGATGTGTATGATGAACACAGAATAAATAGTCATCAACGGCTAGATAAGGAAGAAGTTTAATGATCTAGCTAAATTATAGGGTTGTCTATGGAGATAACCCCTTTGCGATGTCCACTAATTGGACACTTAAAAGATAGGCAACAAGATTTAGACATGGACACTTGAGGAATTAGCCTGACTGAGGTATAAAACCAGCACAAATGATTTAGGCACAACTTCATGACAATGTTTAAGCCACAAAGACCATTTATTATGAGCAGTTTTTAGAACTGGCCACATATCTTCCCATGAATGGCTAGTTTTTACACAAAAATCAAAATAAATAGATGATCGTGGACATGCTGGGTAGAAGTCTCCCTAAGTATCAAAACCTTCCTTGTTCTTTACCCTCTCCTACCCCCCATCAACTAATTAAATACAGAAGAAATACAAAGGGAAGGGTTCCTTGATCAGGCTTGATTATTCCTCTCCCTTTTCACCTCTGAAAACCATTTTCACCAATTTAATAGAGATGTTTGATGAATTGGCGGTTGTTGCACTTAGATGGGATTTCTCTTGATGTTTAGGGGGTGATTCTAATATCATTCGCTTTCCTTCAGGGAGGTTGCTTGGTGTGCATATCTCCAGATTTGTGATAATTTTTTTCATCTTGATTGATGACTTTGGTCTCATGAACCTTCCTTTGATGGGAGGACCTTTTATTACCTAATCTAATAATCAAGAGGCTCCCTCCATGTCTGGCATAAACAATTTCTTGGTGTCTTCAGAGTGGGAAAAGTATTTTTGTTTAAGTGATTCAATTTTTAGGCATTAGTGAGGATAGTTGTTCCTAAAGATTTTCCACGTATGTCAATCTGTCTATTATCTTGTTATGATTTACTGCATTATTGTGTGGATGTCATTATATGATTGATTGATTAATTAGAATTGGCTAATTAAATAGATTAATCCACTTGGTAAATTTTAATTGCTAATTTGTTTAAGAGTCTGGCCTATTCCCAAAATCAAAGTGTCATCTTTTATTTGTTAGGTTAATTTATTGGAAACGCAAAGCAGATGTTCATAATTTTTTCGACTAATGCAACATTCAGATACCAATTTTGAAGATGATTGTAGTAAGAAAAATAGGACACCTCTACAGTCATGTAATGTGTTATCAACTACAATCATGGAATTTTTTACTTTGTGATCAATCAGGATAATCTGGTTGTTCTTGTAGAATCTTCATTAGAGATACCTAGTCATCTTGATGAAATTCTATATCATAATCTATCAAGAGCATTGTAGAAACTTTTAGTTTCTTCATTAATATGCTTCATGCTAGAAATGCTTCTAGTATGCTTGATGGTGATGATTCAGGTTGCACCACCGGGATGCAAAAATCATGACAGTTGTTAATTTAGCAAGTAATTATCCATGTATGCATAAATAGCCGTAGTCCAAGAATCTTCATTAGAGATACCTAGTCATCTTTGATGAGGCTTTTCTTGGATTGTCCAGTTTGGATAGTTCAAGAGCACAAGTCTATGTTGTATTAGTAATTCTACTGCTTAAATGTAGTCCATCTCATAGAGATTTCGTGTAGTAGCTCCTCATGTTCTCCGAGTGCATACTAGACAAGTTGTAGCAATACACCCAGTCTATGTAGTGTACTTGGAGAACCATGGGGAGATGCTGCCGAAATTTCGTTAGAGATGGATAGAGTGGTATGAGCTACTTTTTACAATATAGACTGTGCATTCCTGAATGGGAAAGTAGGATGAACCAACCTATTAGAGAAGAGTTAGAGGTGAATGGTGTCATGTCGCATGCATTATAAGTTGCTTAATTGAGGTTAAGAATAATTAAAATGAAATGATAATTTTGAATTTTGTTGATTTGGCAGTGACATTTATAGTGTAAGACGAAGTCAAATGGATAAAAGTTGGATAAATCAGCATAGGTTGCATCCAGAATATATGGAAGGGGTTAAGGAATTTGTTAAACTTGCATGCCAAAATAATCCTCTATCAAATGAAGTCACATGTCCATGTAAACGGTGTCGGAATGTCAAACTAGTAAAGAAAGACCTTTTAGGGGAACATTTAATGGTCAATGGATTTCTTCCAAGCTACACCGGATGGATTTTTCGCGGGGAAGATTTACCGGCGTCTGTGCCATTGAATGAGAATATTAGTGATTCGAATGATGGCGATGAAATCAATGAAATGATATATGAGGGGTTCGGACTTCTTCCACCAAGCTTGGTTCATCTTGCTAGTAATGAGACAGGAAGTTCTAATATCGAACTAGGCTCGGATAAGAAAACTGAAAAAAAATTCAGTTTATTGAAGGAGGCCGAAAGAGAGTTGTATCCAGAGTGTCACAAGTTTTCAACGCTCTCATTTGTTGTTTGATTATTGCATATCAAGTGCCTTGGTGGATGGAGCAACAAGTCTTTCACGATGTTGCTTAAACTTTTGAAGGATGCATTCCCAAAAGGTGAACCTTATGCCCTTGGCTTGGTGGATAGAGCAACACCCTTGGCTTCTCATTTGGGTGTTTTAGCTCGAGATGGGAACCCTATGCCCCTCACTTATAGAACTTGGAGCCATGTACCAAAGGAAAGCAAAGAGAGAATTTGGAGAGAAGTAAAGGTAAAAGAATTATTTCATTTCTTATTTTGGGAATGTCTTTTCTTCATTGTTCGCCATGAAAATATTGACTTGTTTTGAATGGAATATTGATGAAATTCTCTTTATTATTGTAGTTGTTGATATGATTGATGAACTTTTCTGTTACACCTTGATGATGAATTTATTTGTTAGAACACTTTATTTATGATTATGATCTTTTTTATATTATGGTATAAAATTTTCACTTTAGCATCATGCAATAGTCACAAAGTAAAAAAATACTGGTCTGTTAGCTACTGTTGTGGGCTTGCTACTGTGTGTATGCTGCTGCGTGTATGTTGTTGCTGCTGTGTGTATGCAATAGTCACAAAGTTGCCAATTATTTGTAGGTCAATACAGATGCTGATGAGTCAATGAAGAAATTTGTTTTGGCATCTGTTGGAAAAAAATGGAGAGAGTGGAAGGCTAGAGTTAAACAAATGGGGTATACGCCATTCAACAACGATGCTGATAGGTTAACTCATCGACCTGAAAGAGTACATGAGCATCAATGGCAGAGCTTAGTTTATTATTGGGGCACTCGGAAGGCACATGTATCATTTAATTTTAAATTGTACTTTTACATGGGATTAGTGTTAAATTGTTTATTGAACTCTATTGTAATCTCATAAGATGAGTTTGTTAATTAATAAATTATCTTGTGTTTGTGTTCATATGTAATACAATAAAACAAAGAAATTCGGAGAAGAAGACATTAAATCACATAACCAGCAGAAAACTATTCTCAGTTGTTCGAGTAGAGGTATATAGTTTCTTTATATTTCAAATTGAAATTGTATATTTTGATTTTGTTACTTAATTTTAAGTGTAATTGTAGGAAACTAATAAGAAGAATGGAGTTCTTGCAACTCGCTTAGAGGTGTGGATGGCTGGGTACTCGAAGGATAACAAGCCAAGTACTGACAAAGTTGTTGAGGTCATGGTATGTAGCACCATTATTATATACTTTGCATGTATGGAAATAAGTTTTCTTTTTTACTTTTGAGAAATGCTTTGGGCTCGAGTTATAGGCTAGTACAACATCAAGACAACTATTTCTGCTTTGAGCTCCAAAAACATTGTTAAAATGTGATGTGAGGGCAATACTTTTACACACATACACATACGGAGATGGAAAGAGGGCAACATAATATTTGTGCTGCATCATAACTACTAACTAGATATATAAAGTCATCATAATGTAATGCCATTGATAACACTGCTCTATACATGTACCATTTGACAAATAGTGTCTCAATAGGAGTGGAACCAGATGTGGTCACAGATTGTAAATTGTTTCCTCCATATTTTGGTACCACTTTTAATTGGTATTCAAACATTCATTTGATGGGGGTGTTATATTGAGTGTAGGTTTTTTCAAAGCAATAAAATTTATTTTCCTTACCTGAAATGTCTTTTGCAATCCACACAACACTTTCCCAGGTGGTTATCATTTATTTTCTGAAATAGGTCATGGGTGGTGTTTTTGTATGCATTTTAGCAGCCGTTTGCCAGAACCATTTTGTTGAGTCATCGTGTGGTTTGAAAATGATCCAAAACAGGATCAAGGAAAAATCTGAAAATAGGAATGATTGAGTGTATGCAATGGCTGTTGTGGCTTCTTTATTAAAAGCATTCCTTTTAATCAGTAAATCACAAGTAACAATCCACTTACTCCAAACCAATCAGGAAAATATACACAAGCACACAAGTGTGAGTTGAATCATAGAGACTATGAACAGATTTGATGTAGAAACTACCTGATGAATAAAGTAGTAATCTAAACTTGAAGAGAGACAAAGTAAATAGTTATGCTGCTGTGTCTGCTGCTGGGTAAACTTGCTCTGCTGGTCTTAGTTATGTACCTGGAAGTGAGATTGCTTAGTCATGTGATAGATTGTTCGATAATGATAGATTGTTTGTTTAAATGGCTGCATATTACTAGAAAGATGTGTGGCTGCTGATGCTAACTTTTGTCATGTACTCTTGATGTGTGGCTGCATATTGCTGGAAAGACGTGTAGTTGCTGCTGTTTGTATTTTTGGCAATGATTTTATGGTTTTCATTTCTGTGCTGCTCCATTTTATTCTTAGATGTTGTCATGGCAGTTAAGTGGTTGTTATTATGTCTTGTTTGTAGGCTGAATTTTATTGGTGGCTAATTAACTAATTAACAATTGCAGACACAAATGAAGGAGCTTCGGGCGCAATCTAATGCTATAGATGAAGAAATTATCACACAGGTTCTAGGGCCTGAGCGACTTGGTCGTGTTCGAACATATGGATTGTGTCCTTCTCCGACAGATGTCTTTGGAAGCGGATATAGGCAATCACAAGAACAAACTCATATCATCCAAATGCAAGTCCAAGAGCAACTTAACCAATATAAAGCACAAATGGAGATGCAAATGAAGGAAATGATGGATGCTATGCTTAATCAACATAAAGTACAAATGGAGATGCAAAGCACAATCTAAGCTCAACAAGCACGAGTAGAGCAATTAGAGTCTCAACAGGCCATGGGTAGGCCTGTTGCACCAGCTGCTACACATGTGCATTCACAACAACAATCCCATGCATACACCTCATCATTTAATTGACATCGTTCGTTCGAGGAAGTCAGTAAATAGTTAATTATGAAATTTTCAATATGACATTTTATTCATATTATTTGTTCTTATCAAATGCAGGTTCACATATCAAAGAAAGAAAAGAAGAAGAAGAAGTAGATATGACAAACTCAATGAAAGACTCAACAAAAATAGCATAACACAAGGTAAAGGGTTCCATGTTTTGTTGAGTTTAAGTACTACTAGTTATTATTATAGAAAAATGGTACACAGCATTTCTCTCTCATTTTCTTACTAGTCACTAGGCACACACTAGAGGGTTCCATGTTTAGTCACCCAAATGTATTGTTTAGATTTACTTTTTCTTATTAGTTGCACAGACCCAATTGATAATCCTCTGTTTGGAAGCAACAAGATTTGAATTTGGTCATATTATGGTATTTGAAACTCAACAATTTTATGGGTATCAAATTTGGATATAAAGTGATGTGTTATATTATCATATTATTAATCAAATTATGTGATTCTCTGGAAAAAAAAAATTATATAGACTCATTCATCAGAATAATGTGTATTAACAAGTATTCTGATAGGTGTTGTGTTTGATAGTGATAGCTCCAACTCTGCCACATCATATCATTCTGTATACTTTTCTATGCAAAATTTTTTTTTTCAATGACACTATTAGTAATGTTGTGGCCACATGATAATTTCAGTTGCATTTCACTTCCATGTGTTATTTCACTTTCATGTGTTATATTCCCACATCTTGTTGTTTGCATTATCATTCATCAAATTTTAACATTCACTGTAGGCACTGGGAGGGGGGGCTTGCTTTTCTTTATACAAATCCAAGTGCCTTGGAAGAGAAGATTTCATATGAAAATCCAGCCTCGGTGTTGCTTGCATATATAAATGGTGATCATGAATGCATCCTCTTTGACCCATATGGTGAACAACAAGCATGTGAGCAAGGCATTGCTCATCGACAGAGTCTATCTGGTTTTCAGGAGACTGGTAATGGTCAAGACTTCTACAACTTTTTTTTTTTCATATCCATATTCATACGTTATATTGTGCCTGTTTGGTGCAGCTTAAAAGCTGCTTATTTCAGCTTTCAGCTTAATTTAAGCTATTTTGATGTGTTTGGTTTAGCTTATAGCTTATAGCTTATAGCTTTTTGGAAGTCAGAAATCAGCTTATTCTTTGAGTGGGGCAGGAGATGCTTAATTTATAAGTCAGAAATCAGCTTATGGTCATAGTTATAAGCTATAAGCTGTTTAGGCATAAGCTATAAGCATTTTCCCACAACTCTACCAAACAGGACCATTATAGAAAATCAGATTCTCTGTAACTACAGTTTTTTTTTTTTTTTTGGGGGGGGGGGGGGGGTGTGTGCACGAATATGCTATTGTGCTGTTACATTGGAAATTTTGGATCCTTTGGTTCATCTGATTTATCATATTGGAAATATAAATACGACTTACATTTTGCTGAGCATGTCAGTAATCAATGTTAGAAATGGTTGCTTTTGGGGCTGCTTTATTTATCCAGGGAACTAAAAAATTAACAAAAGTAATTGCACTCTTTCAGGGAGGTTGAATTTTTTCTTCTTTGAATTCCTTTTTGGCATCTTAATTAACCTTGCAATTGTAGTTGCACTGAATCTATTAATTGACAACTGAAATTATTCTGTTAAAATTCCCTTTTGGTTTCGTAACTAACATTGCAGTTGCAGTTGTACTGGATCTGTCAAGTGACAAGAATTTTTTTCTACATAGTTTTTGTTTCCCTAAGATTTAATGGGTGATTCTTCACCTTTCCTTTTTACAAGCCAGTTTGGTTATGCATCTATTTACGGGGAGTTACCAGAGTTCGACTTGAAGGCGGGAAAGCAGACTCTGCTAGCCCCATTTGTAGCATCAGAAAAGCCATGGGAGACCATATTTAGTGGATCATCTCATAGCCTTTCTCCTCTGACCAAATTATATTCATCATTTTTGGAGTCGTTGCTAGAAAAGAGAACGGCTACTGTAGAGTGATCACTGCAGATAGATGATGCATATCTACATTTTCTTGTTATCTTTCCGGTCAAAATTCAGTGTTGTCTTCTGCAGTTATTCAAGCTATTGAAGAGTCTACAAGTTTCAAAGTGTCTTCAAAACTATTGAAGGCAAGTTTGAATTGGTTGGAAGGGGAAAAAAAAAATCAATTTAGAATGTTTGAGGAGATGAAGCTCTATGCTCTACTATGGCTACTTATGAATTTGATATAGCCAAATCTTTGAAGGATCTGTTGGAGCTGGTGGACCTCTCATCTTTCTACTGGAGTTTTGAAATTGTCAGTTTTGTTAACTCACCAAATTCAAATCTTGTTGCTTTCAAAATGTGTTATATTCCGACATTGCTTTCTACAGTCAAAACCTTTTCCAAAAGGACATTTTTAGTGCAATCGGGTGGATTCCCAATGCCAAGACGATGAATGCCTTAGCTATTCCTTACAATCACTGGACTCATTAGGAGAACCGAATTGGGTTCGTTGTCATATACTCGCTAACCTTCTTTTTTGCCAATTTTGGTCCAAAAGCAACAACTTTTGTTGTCCTCACTAAGATTTTCCCTGCAAGGCTATGATCTACGTGTCATGGCATATCAGCAGCATCTGGGAAAGCTGGGGCAATTGTTGGGGCATTCGGGTTCTTATATGCAGCTCAGAATCAAGACCCAACTAACACTACTAAAAAAAATACTTTTTGCGACCGCCACATGCCGTCGCAAATAATAAAAATACAGTCGCAAAAGACTTTTTGCGACGGCCTATGCGACCGCACATGGGGGATGCAAATGTGGGGGTGGCAAATACTTTTTGCGACGGCAAAGCAACGGTCGCAAATTATTTGCGACCGCCTAAACTACTTTTTGCGACAGCTATTTTGCCGTCGCAAAAAAAAAAAAAAAAAAAAATAAAAAACACTTTTAGCGACCATTGTTTTACTGTCGCAAATAATTATTTATTAAAAAAAAATCATATATGGGTTTGCTACAACAAAAAAAATCAATTACAAGCACCAAACAATTTTTTGTAAATGAAAAATAACAAAATTAACAAATTAATTAAATTTAAAATAGACATTATCCATTAACCATCCTTAAATACACTACTAAAAAATTCAAGTCTTCAAAAAAAAAAAAAAAAAAAAAAGAAGAGCAACATAATCTTTAGCTCCCAACATCAACCGCTCGATCATATCAACTATTCCCTCAACAAAATCTGCAAAATCATATATCAAACTTGACTTGAAAATTTAATGCACTTAAATGTGTTAGTTTAGCTTGAAATAATCAAAATAAAACTAAAACTATGTCAGTGACCTATCTCTATGGCAGATCAGTGATTTGCAACAAGAGTTTCAATTACCTTAAGAGCAACTTCAAGCTTAACTATGGGATCACTTAATTATGGCATTCGAAATTATATAACAGTATTGTGGCGAGAGATTTCCCTAAGAACTCCACCATCACCACCACCTACAACCAAAACCTGCATCAAGTAATTCAATTAAATTTAGCACAAATACCTGACAAACAGAATAATTATAGATTCCATAAACATGAAGAGCAAAAGATAGCTAGCTCTACCAACAATGTTTTCCTCAATCATTGGCAACTTAAATTACAAGTTCTCTTTCTACTTGTAAATATGATGAATTGAGGCTGAGAGTACATAGAAATATTATTTGTTCACAATTTAACAATGAGACAAAAACAAGGTGAGTCTAATATTCAATTCTAGAATTAAATTTGTCATACAATGCCTTCAATCTAATAGAAAGAGTAAATTTTGCACATAGAACTCAAATACTATTTTGTCTGAAATTCCCTGGGAAGAATGTGCAACATAGTGATAATAAAAGAATGGTGCCACACAGCCTTGTCTCTAATGAAAGTCGAACCCTTAACCTCTCATACGTGAGAAGTAGGAAGTTGATGTTGTTGGGTTAGAAGACTGTTTGGCACATATAAAATAATTACTTAGAATTAAGAAATTTTGGAAAGAGGGTGATGAGTTTTTCACCCAATTTAGAGGAGTGCCCTGTTTCTAGAAATTAATGCAAGAAATTAGTGAGGTAGAGATGACAAGTGATGTTGATGAGAAAGTGAAATGATGGTGAAATTGAAAAAAAACATGAACGATTCAAAATGAAAGTTGTAGTAGAAGAAATTGGGGACATGGATCTGGGTTTATTAGAATTTTTTTTTTCAAAAGGTCTCTAAAATCATAATTAATGCTTTAGGTTTACCTAGATCCAAAACCTCAAGCCCAAGATAGGGAATGAGAGGCTTTGGTATAACTATAGTTGGATGTCCAGCATAGGCCATCAACAGATGAAGAGCAGCAATTGATGGCAATAATAATTTCCTGTTCTTCAAAGTCAGAAAGACCTAGTTTAGCATTAACTCTGAATGCAGTAATGCAAAGAGAAAACAGTGCTCTTGAAATAAATGGGCCGATAAATCCAAAAAATATGATTGGAATACTCACACTCCCCAAGGGACATCGAGGACATCATCTACAAATCCAAACAAAATCATGAAGCAGATGGATGCCAAAGCCGCATTGTACTCAACAAGTCACTGCACATATTAATAATCAACAGTTCAGTCTATCACTAGTTAGAGCAAATAATGTTCCTCACCTAACAATGCAAAAGAAAGAGGGTTGAAATACCCAAAAAAATACAAAGAGAAGACACAATTAAGGAGGAAAAATAGAAGTACAACACTTGTTACAACTTACAACATATGACACAGAAGTGCATAACAAACTCACACATCCTTACAATAAAGTACAATTGACAAGGCCAAAAAGAAAAGATGGTCACCATATACAATAAGGTAAATTACAAAATCATTAAAGCTGGAAGCTAATAATTTTTTTTTCCCAGAAGTATATTAAGAAAGCATCAAGAGGGGATGCCACCCAATTCCCAATTCATGGAAAGGAATCTGCCAAAATGGGGTTGCTTTCCAACCATCTCATTGTAATAGGTAATTTACTAAAGCAACTTCTATTTATATAATTTTCCTTATATATAATATGGATAATTTGAATGTTCAATCCACCAAAGTCCAAATTAAAAGAGGACGATCTCATCATAGTGGAATGCACATGATTTAGAATTTTTTTTTTTTTTTTTTTTTTAACTAGTACTATGTACTCATATTTTTCTTTTTAAAAAGTTTGTAAAATTTTAATATATAGCATAGATTTAAATTTGTATAGTGTAACTCACACATAATAAATTCAATTCACATATGATGTTTTTCTAGGAAATTAATTGGAGCTCAATACTACCTAAAGGGATATGAGGTAGTATATTAGCAACTGGCTGTCGCAAAAGATTAGGCGCAAAAAGTTAATTTTCTAGTAGTGACGTATACATTTTATTTTTGATCACTTGCAACTTTTTCTGACTGCATAGAATCGTTGGTGACCAACACGAGCAACTTAGAAAGAGATGATGCATTTTGAGTCTGGCTTTTTGGGTAACAGGTCAAAGGTTTACCAACTCTAATCTTTATGCTTTCTTTTTTACTCTTTTCTTTATCCGTAAGTTTTACCTTTTGAATTGTTCTTAAAAAAACACAATTAGCATCTTCAACACACTAACAGACTTGCATGACCAATAGGCCCAAAGAATTGAGTGCAATCATCCATGTCAAAATTTGGTCCCTTTGTCAATGCTTCATCTGCTTCTTGAAGCCTATGTAGCTTCAGCAAGGCCTCAGCTTGCAATGCTTCAGCAAGGCCTCAGCTTGCAATGCAAAAATCTTTCTCAATTACCAACAACCAAAGCAAAACACTCATGTCAATTTCAAGCCTATAGCTATGGCACCAAACCTTGAAAACAGAACATAACATTTAAAGGCCGAAATTGAAGTGTATAGCTAACCTGTGGGGCAGAATCAACACCAGCTGATATGGCGAGCCTGGTTTCTTTCAGCAGTGTGTTCCAATCTCGTTGTATCTTGGCCTCAGTACACTTACTCAGATGAACCTGAAGGTTTTTAGCTTTAGTCAAGACATTAGGGTCTGATTCAGCACCAGCTTGTTTATAGTGATACATTGACTTTTCTGCTTCTCCTAATCTACAATCACAAATATATATTACAACAACAATAGTAATGCCCAATTAAGCATAATGTACATCACTAAATGACAATTGAAGATCTAAAAACTAAAAGATGATTAAAAAAAAAAAATTTATCATGTTTTAAATAGTAGGAGACGAATTAGTATTGGTCGCGAAGTGCAATGATATAAAGAGTATTGAAAGATATGTATTGAGAATTTTTGGTGGCACAATTAAAGATATGAACAATGGCCTCTGATATAGAAAATTAAATGTTGTCACAAACCATTCTTGTTGCAGGTTTCCAAGTAAAACATTCATAGATGAACACGACACGAAGCAAAATCCTTAATGCAAACACCTAACTCTCTCACAAAAGTATTAATTTGTCATTACATCTAAAGCATTCATTTAAGTTATTGTATGCAGAAACAACCTGAAATTTTAATTTTGAAACATCTAAGAAACTTTCCTCAAGAATCACACAAAATTGAGGCACACTTATCAAATAAATTTAACTAATAATCTACCATTATAAATACATCCCCAAGATGTCAAATGAGGAAATAATTATAAGATATACTTTTTACTAGCCAGATAACACACCATATCACAGTAAAAATAAAAAATAAAGTACCATGCACATAAAGAATTTAAAGGAAAAAATATAAAAAAATACAAAGCAAAGGCCAAGTTCTGAATTTTTCAAGATTCAAAATGAGCAAGGATGGTCTAACAGAAACTAGGATGAGCTAGGAAGCAGAGACACTTGTCAGAAATGCCACGTGGCTATGAATCGTAGAACAAAAACTAATCGAATTGCTTCCTTATTTACTATTTTTCTTCTTCCCTTCCATAAATGAAAATAAAGGATATAAAAAGCTTTAAAAAATCATTTTTCTTCAACACAAACATCATATTTAGGGGCAAAAAAAAAAAAACAAAAGAAAAAAGCCATGATTTGGACATAACGGAATGCAGATGTTCAAGTTAGAACGGAAACAGTCAGCAAAATCAAGCATTTTAAACAATTACAGCATCTGGTGTGCATTAAAGTGTATTTAAATATATATATATATATATATAATGTGTATCTATATGGCTATAACATTGATAGAAGGATGGGAAAATTGTCAGTTTTATTCAGTATTCCTGAACTAAATAGAAAAAAGAACAGAAAAGAAAAAAATAATTTCTGAATCTGGTTATAGTATTGTTTTTGGCTCTAAAAAATGAAAAAAAAAAAAAAAACAATAAAAAGATATTTTTTTGCTCTCATTTTATAACATTTTCACAATAAACAAACTGAGATTCAAGTCTCACTTGAGGAAAAACAAATGTTTATGATCAATCTGATCACATAAGGAGCTAAACAAGTTCTCAGATCAAGATAGAGATTGAAAATAGATAGAAACATTTCAGATGAGAAAAGAAAGAATTGCAAATAATTGAAAACCTAGATTTCCTAAGTCAGATAGAGAGAAGCAGAGGCGATAGAGGAGGTTGAGGATTGCAAATTTACTTCTATTCTCACAAGACACCGATGAAATCACCTAATTTGCAATGAAATCACCTGAAAATTCAACAAATTGACAAGTATATTGCAAGCTTGAGAACTCAAGAAAACGAGAGAGAGACAGCGAGACAGAGAGATTGAGAGATAGAGATTGGAAGGGAGATTGAGAGACAGAGAAAGAGAGCGAGATTGAAAGAGCGATTCATACCGATGGAGATCTTCAGACGACAATGGCGACCGGAAGAGCGGGAGAGCAGAGCTATGCATGTCTGTAATGCGCGAGAGAGAGAGAGAGGGAGAGAGAGAGAGAGAGAGAGAGAGAGAACAATCTGTGTTTTAATTTTTCTAAAACTAGGGCAAATATAAGGAAGGAAAACGGGTAAAAGAGGAATAAATTGGTTATTTGCGATGGCTAATCAAGTGGTCGCAAATTATATAGTAGCAAAAGGTCCTTTTTCTAGTAGTGTAAGACAGATAAAGGGTATCCACCAGGTATTGGTGCGAGGAATGCCCTCATGGTTCTTGGCGTAGTCAATTTCTTGGGTATGGTGTTTACGTTCTTGGTGCCTGAGTCGAAAGGAAAATCATTGAAGGAAATGTCTAAAGAGAACGAGGAAGATGAGAATGAATCGTCAAAGATGAGACAGCAAACCAGTCATTGGCATATCAAAATTTGCTGATCAAGGCCATTGTTCATGCAAGTTCTAATATTTAATTGATTGTTTTTGTTCTATAATCCTTTTTAGTTCCACAATTTTCATGGGATGAAGGCCTATTTGATGATTGTTTTGAGTATTTTTTGTTGTAATTGTTCTAGTGAATTTTGTTTTTAATGTTTTGGAATTCTGTTTTTGAAAACCTGGATTGTATTTTACAGCAACTATACAGAGAATGCTAACTTTGGTATTTTTTTTTCATATTCTTGTAGCAGCAGCAGCAGCACAGAGGGGGGGGGGGGAATTGATATTTCATTTCATATAATAAATATAATATATATATATATGACATCATTGTGACGTCATCCGTTAGTTTGGGACGAAAGTTGGGATGGATGTCAAAGCTCTTGCGGCGTTTTTAAAAACACCGTCTAATATTTTAGCGACGTTTTGTAAACGTTGCAAAGCTATTGCGGCGGCCGTATCAACGACGAAAAATTTAAATGTCGCTGTAACATTTTGCGGCGTTTTTCAGGCTTTTAGCGGCATTTTAAAAACACCGCTAAAACTCGTTTTTCCTGTAGTGTTGTTAAAAATATAATGGCATTTTTTTAATGAATAATGTTGAAACTTTTTTGGTTATAAAGTCCAGTTTGGTTTGACATTCAAAATCTATTTTTAAATTTTTTTTTCTAAGAAACTAAAAATTAAATTGGTAAAAAAAAAAATAAATTAAAAACACATTATTTTTATATAATTTTATCTTTTGCGAGGGTAGAAATAAATTTTTAAAATATTTTTTTTAAATATTTATTTTCATTAAATTAGTTTTTTTTTTTTTTTTCAAAATCAAATATAGCGACAACTTTGATGTCATTATTAAACCAATCCATTAAATTAAAAAATCTAAAACTAAAAACATTTTACATATTAAACATAGTGATTATACATTAAAAATCTAATAACCATCCATTACATGATAATCATACAAAAATATTTGTTAACAACAAATACAATCATCTTGTATATGATAACCATCCAAACATATCAATAAAAATAATTACCTATTACATGATCATCATTCAAACACATACTAAAAATTAATTTGGTAAAAAAAAAAAATTTTAAAAATTAAAAATTTATCATTTTTGTATAACTTTATTGTTGGTGAGTAGAAATAATTTTTATTAAAAATAATTTTTTGACATTTATTTTTGTCAAATTAGTTTGTATTTTGTCAAATCGACAACTTTGCCTTTGAAATGGAGCAACAATGTCTTCAATTATCCTTATTTGAAACAAGATTCAAAATTTATGGTCAAATATATTACAATTAAAATGTCAAGGATCAAAGTAATACAAGCCCTAAATTACAGAAATCGTGAGTGTAATGCGCCCTTTTTTTTATAATAAAAATAATAGCATCAATATATTAAAATTCTTCATTGTTAGCAAAATGAAGAAGTTAAAATTAAGAGGTTTATTGAAAAGGATGATATATATTGACAAGTGTAATTAATTACACTAAGATCTCTCCACTATTGACAAATATCTTTCTACTTCGACCCTCTTTTGGACGTGATTTGGAGGGGTTGAAACTGAAATATTTTTATAATTAAAGAAGTCGAAATGAATTGGTTTATAAATAATGGGGGTAATTTGATATTTCCTAAGAGTTAAAGGGATCTTAGTATAATTATTCCATTTTTTTTTTTTTTTTTGGACATAAATTCTAATCAAGTTTTTGAATATGGTATGTGTTGCCAACATGATTGATAATATGGGATTTTGTTTGTTTGTTTGTTTATTTTTATTTTTATTTTTTGTTTATTTTTTAAATTTTGACGGACATTAAGAATTAATTGGGGGTAATTCTTAACAATTAAAGGATCAATTGGGTTTAAGAAAACAAAATGAAATTTTGATGTGAGAATTTATTGAGAGAGGAAAAGTTCGATTTACCTTAAGTAAAAACTAACATATTACTCGTGCCATGCACATGTATAAATAAATAATAAAAAATTAGTTTTTAAATTAAAATAAGAAAAATTTACCTGTAAATCCCATATGGGGGAGTGCTGATCCAGTTAGTCTTAAGAGTTTTCTTATGAACCAATAAGCCTTTTTTGTTTTTTAAAGTCATATTTATTTGATTTTGAGCCATTTGAGTTTAAGTAAATACCATTGTGTGATTCATTTTTTGTAACATCCCCAAAATATTTACAATAATCCAACTCCAAATACCAATACAAAGTGATATAGATACAATAAAAAGCTTTCATTAATCAGAGCTAATATACAAAAGGTGACGCATGCGATATATATTAATAAATTATTCATCTTAAATCTACAACATGTGTTATAAGGCGTAATAAAGAATGAAAGCTACACAGATATTCATATGCTCTAAAGGCTTACATTTTTCCAATATCGTGCTTGGTTACACCAAAATAAGTCATAAGCTCAATAAAAATAAAACCCTAAGCTCGAAAGTAAATACAAATTAAACAGAAATTGAGCCTTCAGCTCCACAGTCCTCCCAAGTTAAGTCCTTAGTAGAGGTATATCATCAGCATCTGAAAATAATTTTTCCTAAGTAGGGTGAGCCAAAACCCAGTAGAAACAATCTAACACAATATATGATTCTTAACAAAGATATAAGTGTAATGTACATATACAATACCTATGATAAAATCATTCATATTTTACAAGTTCACAATGTGCCAAGCTTTATATCTCAATCCATTTTATCTCAATTCATTTCACTCCAATTCATGAGTCATGTCCATTGTTATACAGACAAACCAATTGAGGCTACAACTCAGTGGTTCTCTAACTAACACAACCATTATACAAACACTTCAATTGCTATTTTACGAATTTTTCGTCCGCGGGAATCGGCACCCATGCATACATGCGCGATGTTCAAGATTTTCACCTTGGACGCATAGACCAACTTTTTTTCAATGGAGTCCACCCCCTTTCTTTTCCCAAACATAGAGTACATGCCCTTTCTCCTCCCAAACATCATACACAATGTATTAAAAACACAGTCATATTCAATGACAACTGATAAGAGATTAGTTTCAATTCACCTAATCCTTATGCAATTTTTACAACAATCATAACTATCCTCCACCGATAGCCTAAACCAGATATTTCTAACAGATATACAATCTCCAAAACAGATAAACAATCTCTAAAACAGATAAACAATCCAAATTTCCATAAGTAAAAGGTAACAAGCATCCAACTCCACCATTTATATGAACATCTATCCAATTTCATATTCCCAATACCAATTTCATTATTTATACAAAATAATTATTTGAAACATTTTAGGGCAAAACTCTATTTTCTTCCAAATCCAATCGATGTGTCAAAATCGACAAATCTAACACAACACATCTTTGTATCTACACCCATAGCCATTTTCAACACCTTCATTTGAAATCCCGTCTTTTGATTTTAAACAAAAACCCTAGGTTTGTCTAAAATCCTCCAAATCCCAACATTGCTTACACAATCAACCAATAACCAAGTTAAAAATCATAGGAGAGTGTAGAAAGTCCCTACATCACGCTTGGAAGACCAAAGCAACAATGGAGGAACTTCAAAGACATTGAAACCAAATCTTGTTCTGGTCAAAATGGAGCTCTTGAGACGCTGACCTTTTTAACAAAGGCACACGGGTAGAGAAACTAACGAATCTAGGTGAAAATATAGAGAGAATGTAGGTTTTAGAGAGAGAGGCTCTAGATCTAGGGTTTTTGAAAAGTAGAGAGATAGAGATGTGGAAAAGTGATGTAAAAAGTCATTTTTACGAATTGAAACACGCACAGTCCGCTCGAGTGCAAAAAGTGACACTTGAGCGATAGATACAATAACTTGTTCCGCTCGAGCGCAAGAAGTGACGCTCGAGTGCAGAATGCACACTCCCAGTAGATTTGCAGACAACAGACCAACGCTCGAGCGCAAGAAGTGCCGCTTGAGCTGAGCTTGCTTGAGCGCGGAAAGAACCACTCGAGCGTAGAATACACTCTCCCAGTAGTTTTGTAGACCTGCAAAAGTACTGAGAGTTTGCAAAATCCACTCGAGCACAAGAAATGCCGCTCGAGCGGAGGAGAAAAAATCTAGGCAACAAAAGTTTGAAAACTAAGCAACTAACTTGTCCCAAACGCAACCACAACAATCCAAAAGTCAAATTTAAGGAGATACAAGGGAAGCAAGATGTGAACAACAATATGAAACTAGAGTCCGGGATGCAACAAGAGTCAGGGCAAAATCGGAATCGCTATATTTTTTCAATTTTCTGATTCATTTTTTAGATAAGAATGGAAAGGTGATGTGTAGTGTCGTAACAACCCCGACCTAAGATTAATGCTAATTCATGTTTAAGTAGTCCAAATAAGTGATTAAGAAGAAATCATGAGTTAATGACATGTGTATTGCATTATTAATGTGTCTCTATCTGTTTAACGTAGAAAGATCTGTTTATGTTTTAGTTTCGATTTGCGAATTGAAGGCCTTATCGGCATCCGATACAGAAATTGACTTGATTTATATGCTCATCAGGATTTATAGGATTTTATGGTAGGTTTAATTTTAAATTCGATTTGGGATGATTAAATTAAAATAAATAAAGTTGAATTATTTGAATCCAATTAATTACAAGTGTGTCATTGAGTGGGCTTATACAATTGTTGCATACCTTATACGTATTTTGACTTGTCATTTTCCATCCTCAAGACCCAAAATGTAAGAGAGAGTGAAGAAGGAAGAATTGGCTCAAAACTTAAAGAATTGGGGGCTCAAATTATAAGATGCTAGGAATTGTTGTCATTGATGAAGATTTAGAGTTTTGACTTCAACCATTGTAGATTCAAGCCTCTAGGTAAGGGACTAAACTCTAAATTGAGTAATTGAGTTAGATTCTACAAAATTATTGATGAATTAAGTAAATTCATAGTAGAATTGCATTAGAATTGGGAGAATTGGGCCATACCATACATGCATGTGCAATTCTTCACAATTTGAGCATAACTTCAAAGGATTCTTTCATGCATGTATTTATTTCATCTATGTTTTAAGAATTCATCATGTTTTCTATCAAATTGCCAAATTTAATCTTGGTTTGAAGTGTTTGAACTCAAGGGAGATCATGCATGTTGTATTTATGTTTTATTCATGAAGTTTTAGTTGGAATTGTGTTCAATTGGCATGCTTTTGGGCCATGATTTCTTGTTATGATCCTTTAAACATGTTGTTTTTTGAGGTTTCATGTATTTCCTCAAGTTTTGGCCCAGAAAAATGAGATTTGATGCTGCAAAAGTTGAATTTGAGCTTGGTGATCAAATCTGGAAATTCCAGAAATTTAATCCACACTCAAGCGTGCACTCTGAGTACATGCACTTCCGCTTGAGCGTCGAAAGTCACGCTCGAGCATGAAATGCATATACCCAGAAGTTCATGTGTTTTGCAGTCCGCTCGAGCGAGGGAATCCGCGCTCGAGCGAGGGTCTGAGTCTCACGCTTGAGCGGGGATCGAGCGTCCGTCGAGCGTGAAAAACACGCAACCAGTACTTTTTCAAAAGTTAGCAGTCCACTTGAGCGGGGGAAGTCACGCTAGAGCGGAGATTCATTGTCTGCATGCCCACTCGAGCGGGGAAAGACACGCTCGAGTGTGGACCCTATTTTCAGCAAGTTTTGAAAAATGTTTTCCAATACATTTTTGCATCCTCATTCAAACCTAGGCATTCCTAGGCCATGTTTAAGACTCCATAATGAGGATTAAAGGCTAGAAACGCACTAAGAACAAACAAAATAAGTTATGTACAAATCGGACGTGTGTTTCAGGTGTGTATCTGTTATGTGTCATGTAGGTCATGTGCCGTATACCATTTGACCAGTTTGCTCCGTCTGTCTGCCTCAAAGCCAACTGTGCGTAATAACTTAGTAAAGCTATGTTCAACCTTATTTATTTTCTGTATGATGAATTAAGATCTTTTTTCTGAAATGATATGTTCTGAATAATGAATGATTGCCCGGTTTCTGACACGTATTCGTGGCATCCTTAGCATCATGTGATATCTGTTAGCTGTTACCCGGTATCGGAGGTTCCATCATGGAACTTAATATGTCTGTAATCTGTTACCCGTACCGGAGGCTCCATTATGGGGCTCAGCATGTTTATTCTCTGTTACCCAGATCTGGAGGTTGCTTTATGGAACTAGTTATTCATAACCACTATGTGTCTGCATCTGTTTTGTATCTGCTCTGTTAGCGCTAATTGATGTACCACGTATGCTTAAGCAAGACTTATGACTTCTGTATATGATCTGGACAAGAATATGAATATGATTTTATTATGAAAACGAATTATGAATTCTGAATCTGTATGGACTCATTTATTAAAACCCCTTTACTCCATTATTATTCACTGGGCTTCCGCTCACTGTTTATATTATGTATGTAGGTGAGCCAGCACGTGATTAGGGCCAGAGTTGACGGCCTTCGTTCAGTTTTTGTCAGCCAACCTTTGCGCCTCCCAAGGAGGTTCCGGACGAAGTCTTGTTTGTGGCTGTTTTTGTAATCATATTAAACTCTGTTTGTTTTGTTAAGTTGGGTTGGTTTTCCTATATTACCCTTATGGGAGGAATATGTAAATACAGAATCTTTTGGTCGTCACTCTTATGTTCATACAAGTTTTAAATTATTCTGTCTCATGTATGTCGTCACAACTCATTGGACTATTTATATTTTGTATATTTGCTTCCTCAGCCCCTTATTATATGCTAATCTGTCAAGACAAGAGGCCTTTGGTAATCCAAGAATTACTGGCCGGTTACGATGCTAAACCTATAGGGGCGGGTTTGGGTTGTGACAAGTGTAGTGTGGAAGATTCGTTTTAGGGGGGATTGATGGTTAAAGTGTTAGTTGTCAAGCATGAAAATTTACATTTCTATTAGTGTAAATTTCTGGTATGACATTGGAGTGTTGCATTAGATTACTATGTTTGGAAAAAAAATACATTAAGGAGCGTTTGTGTGTTACTTTGATTTACGCTTCAAAAAAACACACTAGGGAATTTTTTTGGTATGTTACGTTTAAGAATAACCATTTTAATCCAATCTGGGAGGGCTGCCTGCCCCACTAAGGCAGATTTTACCCATACGAACACTTATGTGGAACGGGGGTGGGTTATGTTTTGGTCACCCGCAATGGGGGTGGGGCGAGGGCAGGTATCACCTCCCCCTAATCCAAACCCGACCAGATATAATTAATAATATATAAATAAATAATATGTATATATATAATATAATTAGATATAAGAAAAGAATATTAAAAATCTGTGATTTTGTTTAAATATAAATAAATAATAATCCTAAAAGTTGCATTGTTTATATATATGGAAATAAGGAAAATTATTTAGTGGGTTAAGGATTTAAATGATTCTCAATTTTTTTTGCTATTTGAAATGTGGTCGAGTATCTACAGGGCGGGAATGGGGTTGAAAAATTCCACCCGTAGCGGGGGTAGAGCAAGGGCGGGGGTGGAGTTTGTCTGCGGGGGCGGGGAATGGTTAACCCGCCCTGTGGCCATCCTTAGTGAAGTTGTTACGTTTGATATAAGTACACTGAAGAGTTTTTTAGTGTGTTACATCGATGGGAGTATTACCTTTGAAAAAAATACACTAAGGAATTTTTTTAGAATGTTTCATTGTTATGTTTGAAAAAATACATTAAGAAAATTTTTAGTGTGTTACATTGGAGTATTACGTTTTTGGAATGTTACGTTTGGAAAAAATACGCTAAGAAGTTTTTTTTTGGAATATTACGTTCTTACATTTGAGAAAAATACACTAAGGAGTTTTTTAGTATGTTATATTTGAGAAAAGTATACTAAAGAATTTTTGTGTGTTACATTGATTAGAGAGTTATGTTTAAAAAACGTACAGTAAGAAGTTTTTTAGCACGTTACATTGAAGTGTTACGTTTGAGAAAAGTACACTAAAGAGTTTTTTTGAAATGTTACGATTGGTAATTTTAATATTATAAGAAAATTCATATTTATCACTCAACACATAATACACGCTCGTTTATACTTAACGCTTTATGTAATTCACACTAGAATATAACCTTTGGGTCTATAAAAAAAAAAAAAAAAAAAAAAAGAGGACCAAACAGTTTATAAAATTACTATTTGAGATTTATTAGTACTTTATCCTTAAAATAATATTATAAAATTTATTTAAATAATGAAATAAAAATAATTTATAATCAATTAAATTTTATTCACTTTTATTAGAGTTACACATAATTTTTTTATTTATTTATTCTAATCTCATTAATTATAGGACTCTTTATAACTAATACCCTTACGCTATGTTTATTTGGGTGGATTGGATTAGATTGAATTGGCATTCCCATGACTAATAGTCCTATGACTACGAATCCTTTAGATTATTTATCCTATCCTATGTTTGGATTGAGTTAGGATTATAAGGAGGAATTAATAAAATATTATCCAATCTGATATTTGTTTAAGGGGATTGGAATGGATAGGGTATGGGACATCTGATATATTGACCATAATACCTCTATTATGGTCATTTGATAAGTTAGTCCATACTTTAATCCCCCAATTTATATCCACCCCTTATGTGAGATTGAATAGTTCATCATATGTGGGAGACCATATCCGAATAGATTATTAGTCCGTACTTCAATTTTTTAACCAAACATCGAATTAATAATTTTATTGGACTATTAGTCCAATCCCAAGCATATGTCCGCCCAAGCAAACATGGCCTTAGGCGATGTTTGTTTGGGCGGATTGGATTAGGTTGGATTAACATTCCTATGACTAATAGTCCTAAAACCCTTTATATGGGATTGAATAGTCCATCATATGTAAGACACCATATCCAGATGGATTGTTAGTCCGTACTTCAATTTTTTAATCAAATATCGGATTAATAATTTTATTGGACTATTAGTCCAATCCTAAATACATATCCGCCCAAACAAACATGACCTTAGTCTCGTGACTATATTTTGGGTCAACTATAACTACATAATCAAATGATTTTGTTTTGTAACCAAGGTGGCTCCACTTCAATATATTAAATTTGATCATTATTTCCTATTCCAATTTAACTGTTACATCAATCCATAACTAACAATAATTAATGGCATAAAAACGATTTGACTTGTCTCTGGTTCGGATTATGAATGGGAGGCATGAGGGTAGCCACAACAGAACCAGTGGCGTCGCATGTTCAACTTTTAGGGTAGTGTTTTTGAACTTTTACACATTGAACTCAATAAAGTCAGGAAAACATTATAGGTTTCACAAATTGACCCCAATAGAATAAAACCAAACTTTAGTCGGGTAATGAGTTTTGATACCAAAACGACGTCGTTTTGGTATCAGCGACGAAATTGCTATTAGTCGCTAAAATAGCAAACACAGCTCCCTTCCAATTTCATTCTCCCGCCCAGATTTTTGGCGACAATCAAAGTAATTTGGTCGCAAAAAATTACTTATTTGCGACAAAAAATTTTAGTCGGTAAAAAAATCAATTTTTAGCTACGAAATTTACTTTTGGTCGGCAATAAAAAAATTTTTGCGACAAAAATTTTTTTGGTCGGCAAAAGTGGTCGGCAATTGTGTAAATTCTTGTAGTGATAAAAATTGAATATCTCATACATAGAAACATATTTAGTCCTCATTTGGTAAAATATTTTAGCGTTAAAAAAGCACAAAAAGATAAAATAAACTATATAAGTCAATAAGATAAAATGTTACATTTAAGTCATAATCATTATACTTTTCTTTCACAAAAATAAAAAAAGTTCCAAAAACAAAAATCAAACGAGGCTAAAAAGTCTCAACAGAAAAAAGTTGGTTACCGTAACTAATACCAAACGAAACTTTAATATAATCTACTGTTCTTATTTATTAATGATATATATGTAGTCAAAATTTTCATATATTGATATTTGAAAAATTATTTGCATTTTGTTTTCAGTTTTGGGGAGTTATTTTATTTGTTTGTTTGTTATTTGTTGTTTTTTATAGTTATTTTTTTTTCATGTAATTTGACAAATTTAAATTAATTTTGTCAATGTAAAAGAAGCTCTGCTATTAATATGAACCTAGTGTTCCACCTGTGCTATACATGAGTTATATTTATAATTATTTGTATATATGTGAATTGTGATTTTAAATTTTTTTCTTTTTTTCTTTTTGCACCCAGAAAAAGGAATATAACAAATGCAATATCTTCAATCAATTATTTTATGTTTACTTTTATTCAAAATTTAAAAATAATGTATGGGCAAAATTTATAACTAAATTAAGGAAAAATTTATTCCTAACAATCTTTTTTTACTTCTATATAAATACCTAAAAAAAATAAACCTAAAAAAGGTAGTTAATAAAATATTATATATTAAGTAAAAAAGACGTGATTAGCAATTATGCTTACATACTATAGTTTTAATTTTAAATTTAAATATATATATATATTTTAAACATTTTATTTAGCTAGTACCAAATAGAATTTTCTTAGTAAAAAGGAAAGATATAAAATTTGGTTACAATTTTTAAATGTCTATTGTTAAACATTCTGTTCTACTTGCTTGTTTGTTTGCTTGTATATTTTGGGAGTTTTGATATTTGATCTTTGCTTCACATTCATTGTGTTGTTTTATTTTATTTTTTTTACTTGATTTTCACATGATACTTTTTTCATAGTGCATCTACGAGTGTATTAGTGAAAATATCATACACTTAAAAAGCACACAATTACAATATATATATATAAAGTAAGTAATTGCCCAAAACTCAAATTACTCTAAGAAAAAATAAAAAATAAAAACAAAAAAATTTGTTTGAAATAAAAAATGATTTATTTATTTATTTATTAATTTTTTAAAACAAACTTTTAAACAAAAAAAAACAAAAAAAAAAACTATATTAAACTAAAAGTACATAAACTAAACATAAAATATAATGTAAAAAATAAATGAATTATTGGATTTCAAAAGGTAAGATTCACAAACAAATTTTGTAAAATCTTGTCTATTCATATACTTTTTGTGTATATTTTTTTGTACTTCTAATCCCGAGAATGACATTAAAATAGTTTGCATTTCTTACATTAGGTCCATCTAATAGTTTTAGTAAATACAGATGTAATAAATTTTATAATACAAAACACAAACAGTTATGAGACAAAATATCTATAAAAAAAAAAATTGAAAGCAACGTTCAATGATGATGTACTAGTACACCTGACATTTTAATTGGAGGTATAACTAGATAAATCGCCATAGAAGAGGAAGACAACCTTTATTTTTCATCACAACAATTTCATAACGCAATATATAATTTTAATGTCTCCCACTCTTCCACATGTCCAATACTCTATCAATATTAGAATGAATGCATGAACCAAAAAAATGGGAACATTTGAGAACTGAATTCTATTAATTAATAGTTATTAGGCTTCAATGGTTCAGCTTTTAATATTTGTTAGCAATTAAAGTTGAGTTATTTGATTTCATCTATATTCACTTGATAATTTGAGAGTGGACACGTGTCAAACCTTTACATAATTACTTGACACATTTTTTGAGCATTATTAATGAATGTAGAGTGTAATTTTTTTCTTTTCTTTTTTATTTTTTTTTTCTTCGCAATTGCAACTTGTTAATTTTTAATAAAAATTTCTATTTGTTTTAGATATTTTTTAATATAGAAATTATTTTTTACAATGTAATTTTTTCTTTCTTTTTTTTTTTTGGCAATTGCAACCTGTTATTTTTTTAATAAGAATTTATATTTGTTTTAAATATCTTTTTAATATAGAAATTATTTTTTAGATTTTAATGAAATGCACAGTGTAATTTTTTTCTTCTCTCAATTGCAATCTGTTATTTTTTTAATAAGAATTTATATTTGTTTTTCATATTTTTTTAATATATAAATTATTTTTTTTATATTTAATGAAATGCACAGTGTAATTTTTTTTTTCGCAATTGCAACTTGTTATTTTTTAATAAAAATTTATATTTGATTTAGATATTTTTTTAATGTACAAATTATTTTTTACCATGTAATTTTTTTTTCTTTTTTTTTTTCCGCAATTGGAACATGTTATTTTTTAATAAGAATTTATACTTGTTTTAGATTTTTTTTAATATACACATTATTTTTTTTAGATATTTTGTAAAAAATAATTTAACAATTCCATCACTAAGCATAGTGTATCGGAGAAGTCAAAAATGTATGTGGGTTGGGAGAAATCAATAGATGCTGAGTTTTTTTTTTTAAATAAAAAAAATAGAAAATTAAGATTGGAATATTGGAGATCCACAAGGCTTGTGGGTTAGAAACTCCCTTTTCCTTATATAATATATAGATTTTCAATAAAAATGATGAATTTTTCACCGAGTTTGCTATTCTAGGTTAGTGAAATTTCACTAAGTTTGGTCAGTAAAATTTTTCTACTACTGACAAAGTCCATAAAATTTCACGGAGTCTAATAAGTGAAATTTCATTGTTTTCAAAAAAGTAAAATTTTATTAAAACATTGTAAACTGAAGGCCAATTCCAAAAATTGGATACCTATTTTAAATTAAAAACTAAATTTTCAAATTGAGAACTCAAAAAAAATGTCATGTTGTTACTCATAATCAAATCACTTTTAGTCATAATTAAAGAGATCACTAAAGGGATTAGAATAGATTATAACCAAAAATCACTTGCGGCATAATTAAATATTTCTTCTGTCATAACTAAAAATAATAATTACAATAGTTGATAACTAATTTGGGTAATTAATAAATTTTTGTCATATTTTTACGCAGTATTTTACTTGTACTATATATGCATGTCTACATATGTGAACGTCCTTACCATTAAAAAAGGAGGAAAATAAAAAATATCGATAGTCCATGCATTTTTTCTATTATCATTTTAGTTATTCTCATTTCTTCTTCTTCAGCTAGCTTTTCATGCTAGGGGTTCTTCTTGGCTACTTCAGTTATTGAGATATCATTCACAACTGCTGGAAATGCATAAGATACGACATTTGCATATCTTACCCGTTTTTCTCGTCTCTCTATTCGACTTCCTCGTAGCAATAGACTCTGATTGCTGCGATATTGCTGTGGCTAGTTCTTCTTCAATTGTACCTTTTTTAATTCGTTCTTCTGAATATATTGGTGCATGAAACTCCACATGCTGCATTCCAATGGCTTTGTTCTGTTCACTAGAGTCTTCAAGCTTGAGTTGTTTAAGCATTTCAGACTCATTAAATGTGACATCTTGGCTAACTATGACCTTCTTCGATTCAGGGTAGCAAAGCCTGTACCCTTTTACTTCACAACTAAAGCCCAAGAATACTCATTTCTCGGCTTTAGGATCAAGCTTACTTCTCTGCACATGATAGTAAGTCGGACTACCAAATACATGCACTTGATCATAGTTGTTGGCATGAGTACCGAACCATACCTCCAAAGATGTTCTTCCTTCATTTGCAGCATTTAACAGACAGTTGATAAGGCGGCGGGCATATGTCACAGCTCCAGTCCCAAATTGCTTGCCTAAACCAGATTGAGCAAGCATACAACGCAACTTTTCCAATGGAGTATTGTTCATCTGTTCTGCTATTCCATACTGTTGTGGAGTTTGTCTTTCAGTGATGTGATGTACTCTACCTTCTTTCTGACGAAGTTCCTTCAACGGATCAATAATGTTCTCTCCACCATTGTTTGTTCTTAAGGTCTTCAATTTTTTGCCATTTTGGTTTTCCATCATCTTCTTCCATATCGTGAAGATGTTCACAACTTCATTCTTATTCTTCATAGTGTACACCCAAACACGATGTGACACAACGGTGCTTACCTTCTTTCGATGCAACTCTGGAAGTCCCTGATACATTGCTATGCACATAGTCCATCTTTTCTTCCATACAATGTTCTACTTTCTTGAACTTAACTTTAGTCTTCGTGCAATTTGTGTCAACTTTGTCAACTTCTTCATTTTTTCTACTGTTGGTGATTGTTCCACCTATAACTGTACTTCCTTGCAAGAAGCACAATTTCTTCTTTTTGCTTCCTTTCATTATTACCCGAGTTCTCGATACTACTTCAAGAGCTTTACCTTCCAAGGCAATCTTGAAACCTTTTGATGCTAAAGTGCTCAGCAAGATGAGATTCTTCTTCAATTCTTGTACATACCATACTTCTTTCAGAGCTCGATTTGTTCTATCATGTAGCTTCAGTTAGATGCTTCCAATTCCTATTGTTTTATAGGTGGTGGCATTACCCGTAAGAACTGTTCCACTATCTAACTTTTCAACGTTAGAAAACCAGTCCCGATTGGGACACATGGGGAAAGTACATCCAGAATCCATAACCCATAATCCATTCATCAAAATGGCATGGAAATGATGGAGCAATACAAACACAATCTGGATCTTCATTCTCCTGGGTAAGGCTAACTATAGATGTCTCATTGTCATTATTCTTCAAACAATCAACTTTTTAGTGTCCTTTCTTTTGACAAAGGGCATATTCATCTATAATGAGTATTCTTCTAGGTGACGACTTCTTAGACATGGAGCGTGATCTATTTTTGCTGTTTTTGTATGACCCCATCCTAGATTGCTTCTTCTTCTCTGATCTTCCCCGTACAACTAAAGCTCCACTTAATGTGTCTTGATAATGGGCCTTCTTATCCTTCTTCTGGTACTCATTGTTAACCAATGTGTTAGACACATCTTCAAACTTGATTTCTTCCTTCACATAGAGTAGTGTGGTAATCAAGTGCTCATATTCATTTGGTAAGGAATTCAGCAGCAATAAAGCCTTGTCTTCATCTTCAACTTCAACATTCAGATTGAGTAGATCGGCAAGAATCTTGTTCAATTCATTCAAGTGTTCAGACATCAAACTTCTTTCTTTACATTGAAACCAGAAAAGCTTCTTCTTCAAGTATAATCGATTCTCTATGTTTTTCGTCATGTGCTTATCCTCCAACTTCTTCTAGAGATCTTTGGCATTCGTCTCTGTAGACACCCCATTTGGACCGCCCTTAAAACTGGGACGCCTCATGTTGAATACTCAATGATGAAAGTTACGTTAAGAAAATTGTTCGAATCTTCCGCAAAAGGATTCAGTTTTGAGCTTGAAATCTCAACCTTACACCCCATTTTTTTTACCAATATATTTTAGACCCTAAAAATCATATTTTCAAACTTTAGACCTGGCCATGGATAATTTGAGCTCGGCCGTGTGTATTTGGGGTCGGCCGGATCTCCTTAGAAGCCAGACCAAAATTGAACCAGGCAGACCACTTTTTGGGCCGACCGTACAATTCATTGGTTGGCTGGCCATGTTCAGCAGTAGCAGATATTTTGAGACAGCCAGCTATCCCTATGTGCATGCCTTGCACCAGCTAGCTCCATGTAGATGTTTTTGATAGGGGAACCTGTTTTTCTATAAATAGATGACCATCCCTCATGGTTTTAGGTTAGAAAATTTTCCCAAGAGCTTAAAGCTTATAAAACACTCTTGCTCTCTCTCTCTTGAAATATACATACACTATCCATACACCTCCTTAGCCAAAACTAGAGGCCTCTCGCTAAGATTATTGAGCATAAATTTCAACTCTTGACAGTGATCACCTTGTGGTTTGTGAACTAAAGAACATCATTTTTTCAAGAGGTATAGCCTTTGCCATCTCTTGCTTTGTTTACACTACTTTTTTCTTCTCTTTTTCACACTGTTTTAGATTGGTTTTAAGTGTTAAAACTTGTGATTTAAAAGCTACCAAAGGTGGAGGAGTTAACCATCCTCTCTTGAACCTTATTCCATATCTTATATCCTTGTTTTTTTCCACTTGTTTCTTTACTTTTAGTTATTGATTTTCAGAGTTTTCAGAGGCTAAAATATGTGTTTTTAAGGTCTAAAAAGTGGAGGGGCTAGCCACCGTTCCTTAGGCTTGCTTAGTAGCTTTGTTCTCTTCCTTTTGTTTTACTTTTTCTAGCTTTTTCAAATTGATTTTCAGCACTGTTTTGTGCTATTTAGGGGCTGTTTAGTGTGTTTATTTAGTTTATGCTTTGAATACTATGCTTGTGTTGTTGTAAGTCCTCATGGATTTGGGTGTTTAGGCCATAGCCACCAATCTATTTGAGTTGATAGCTTCTCTTTTTTTTTTTTTTGTATACATATTTTTCATGTAAATATTCGCACTTGTAATAATCACCTTTGCGTAATCATCTTTGCAACCTCCCTCATTTCTTTGCTTTCTTTGATTAAGAGTTGTCTCAAACATTAGGTTGTTCAAGGCATATGAAAGAAACTTTCCATGCTTAATGATTTAATCTCTTCAGAGGTTCATTACCAAGGCATTACATCTCTCTCATGCTAAGCACCACTACTTGTTTGACACTTCTCTTTATCGTTTTTTTTTTCTTTTTTTTTTTCACTTAGTGGACGTAATTATCACTATAGGACAAAAATGAAGAAAAGATAAGAAAATGACAAGGTAATGTAAAAGAGGCTAATAAAATCGGAGTAAAAAGAGGTAATAATTTGAGTTGGGTTCAATTGGACGTTATATTGAACCTATTACGTCTTGAATCATTACATACTTTGTAGCGATGTTTAGTGATTCAAGGGGCAATGCCTATCACTTCCCTTGAGGTAACTCCATGATAGGGAGGATGTATTGTTGGTCTTTTATTTCCTTTTATTGAGTTTTTGTCTTATCGGTCCATAGATCATCACGTAATAAACTTGCGACAATTGATGATTTGTAAACCGAATCTACTCCTCCGTTGATTATCTTCATGATAGGGAATGGCAGAAAGGACAAACATCTCTTAGAAACACTCTGTCTGCACGGTTTTCACCTCAGTGCATAAAACAGTCTTTTTACCAAAAATAGGGCACGACCGGATTACTTTGGACCTGGTTGGGCCTCTTTGTGGGCCGACTGAACTCCAAAGTATGGTACATAGTACAGTTTGCTGGAAACACAAAGCAATGGCTGAGGGTGAAATAGAGCAGTTTCCCAAAAGACAGACAGAGTAGTTTTTAAGGACTGTCTTTGTCGGCGTGTATGTGATCCATCTTCATTCTTTATATATTATTGTTGTCATATTATTTTTGTAATAAATTAGGTAATTATTCATTCGAATTTGTAATTAATTAAAATATTTAGACATTCGGACCCTCTTGTGCGAGGGTAAATTTGTAACACTTGTAATATTGTGTATGTCTTCCAACTCCCATTCTTTCTCTCTTTTATTTCCTTGCTTATTATGGTTGCATGTAGTATATTTTTGGTTTCATATCATTACCATGACTTGCACCCATTTTTGCATACATTAGGATTCGGCTCATCATACTTGATAAACATCGATTATTTTCTTTCTTGAATACATGCACTATCATATGCCTTGAATTGATCAATATGTCATGTTAAGAAGCCAAATCCGATAGTTGCACTTGTGAAACCAAAAATGGAACCACGGGAGTCCGAACTGTAGGGTTATCGTATCCGAGGAGATTAAACCCCTCTGAGGAGCACGAAAAACAAGCTACAGTTTCTGGTGACTCTGCTGAGGATTTAGAGGACTTGACTTGAACTTCATGATGTGAAATTTTATTTGCACATATATATTCTTTGCATTGTATTTGCATTGGTGCTCTTAAGTCGCTGTATTTTCTATCTGCTACTCCTGGATGGCTTGCCGGAGGTTTGCCTAAAAAGCTTGCCAAAAGTTTGGTCAGTCGTGGGTTCTACCATCTTGGAAACACATCTCTTGGATCTGGATTACTGCCATACTGCTTGATCTTCCTTTCACTTGTCGGTGTTAGGTGTGAGAGGTATATTAGGTAATCTTGCTGAGGTACCCTTTTGACCATTCGGCCTAACTGCATATAGTAAAGTCATAGTGAGTGTTCCAACTTAGGACATGATGCTCACCCATATGTAGGATTTTGTGAAACTGCTTGTTTGAAGTAGTAAAACCCTAGATCATGTCAAATCTAGGACAGGGTAACCCTACTCCCTCATAAGGGTGTTTTGGCTTTCTTTACTTGGTATGTTCTTTATAGTGAAACTGTACAGGAATGCTTCATATCAGTGTTACAGTTGGTATCAGTTTGTGAGGGTAGAATTCAGTGGGAAATACAATCCTTCAACTGTGATCATATCCGTTGCAAATTGGGCCGAAGTGTTGTCCAATTTTTTATTATTGTTTTCCTTTTCTTTATTTTTTTTTCTATGTAGTCTTGCAATCATAGCTTCAAAAAGATTAGATATCCCCCAAGTTTTGTGGACTCACTCTGGTAGGCTTTGCAAAATCTGAGATCTATCTCTCCTGCTAATTGTTCAGAGGAGAAAAACCAGTTAGTTTTTTCCAGCACACAGCATTCAGCAGTCGCCTGTCCGTTCTTACCCACTTAGTTCGCCAATAACTAACTCTCCCAGACCCGCAATGACCAACAGTAGTCCAGAAGAGGTAACTGATATGATGGTAGCTTTTCAAAGAACCATGGATACACTGAACCAAAGAATTGCCGCTCAGGATGAGACTATTGTTGAAAAGTGACACCCATCTGGGGCATCGACATTTACTATACATCCAATCTCGGCTGCCCAGTCGAACCCTAATCCACCTCCACCAGTTGAAAACCTTCAAGTCTTGGATCCCCAAGAGATGTCAGCATAAGCTCAAGCTTTTAGACCCCTGGTACAGCTTCACAAAGAACTCCCTCCTTTCGACATCAATGACATCAATCCTGTTATGATAAAAAGTAGCCAGGCTAGAGAAGGCGCTCAAGAAATCTCAAGGCTTCAATTCCATCCCGGACATTGAAGACGGTTATACTAAGGCCTCTGTGAGATTGCCAAAGAAGTTCAAAATGCCTCACATCGATAGATTTGATGGAAGTAAGGATTCTATTGTTCATGTCTATTTCTTCTCGGATGTCCTGAAACCAATGGGACTGACACGGGCTAAAAAATTGTCGTTATTCGGAATAACCTTATCAGACGTGGCAACTATCTGGTATGCCAAACTGGAGGACTCGACTAAATGGAACTGGGAAGAACTATCTAAGGGATTTGTTAACCAATATTCATATAATACTCAGATAGAAGTAATGAGCAGCGAGCTAGAAGCGACCACTCAAAACCCCCAGGAACCCTTCATTGACTTTGTTGCAAGATGGAGGGCAAAGGCAACCAGAATGACAAACAGGCCCCCAGAAAGGGAACAAGTCCAGTTGGTAGCTCAAAACCTTGAACCGGACATGTTACAAAGGATCATAGTCGCACCATTGTCTACCTTCGCTGCTTACATGAATTGGGGGTTCAGATCGAGAGCACTTTTAAGAAGGGAATTATCCAGAGAACCAATGAACTGGCAAAGAGGTCGTTTACTAGGGATACAAATGCTAGCAATAGCACTATTTCTAGGCCTGCCGAAATCAGTACCGTCACCACAACTACCAAGACTATTGATACTTTCGCCAATATAAGCCCACAAACAACTTACCTAACCCGAGCCCGACTTAGAACTTTCGCTTCTCTCTATATGAGTCCAACTTGCGCACTAAAAATCCTACTGGAAAGATGGTTTCTCAAACCTCTTGATCCCTGCCCCATTCCTAACCCACTCCCAGCTAAGCACGACCCTACCCAATATTGTATATACTATTAGCAGCATGGCCATTACAACGACCATTGCTTCCACCTTAGTCATGAGATCCAGGATCTCATTGACAATAGGACTATAGCTCTACCTCAGAAATCCAATATAACCAAAAACCCACTTCTGTACATAACCGTATACCTCCTCCTCCTCCTCAAAATCTGAACCTAATCCATACATTGCCATCCGCTTACAACCCCAGCATATACATCACCCCAGCCCATTTACCCAAGCTTGAGGTGTTCACTCCAGAAAGCATGGACTTGTGTATAATGGATGCACTTGAAACCTAATCACCGCAAACTCCAAAACTTGAACTCCACAATAGCCCAAGTTCATTCCAACCTATCCCAAAGAGCCCTGCCCAACCAATTCACCAAGGCCAAGTCAATTCAAATACACTGCGATTGCCAATAGCCAAACCTAATACTTCTAAGCTGTTGTGCGTGATTGAAGATTTTCAGAGAACTGTGATAGATTTAGCCTTTAGGATTTTGGCTCCATCATCGACCACATCACATGCCAAAAATTTAACGACCAAAAGCTCTCCAATCTTGGGGCAAGCTGCAATTGGAAAGCGCCAACCCAAATTTAGCTCAAGTCTAGGCGATGACATATCAACAACAAATGGGCCTCGCTCTGATATAGTGACCAAATCCCTTGACAAAGTTGAAGCAAATGGCAGGAACAAGGCCATGGCAAGTATCGATCCCTATATGTATCTTCGGTGGGCTATTGAGGCTTTCAAGGCTAAAAGGTTGAACAAACAGCAACTGTTTGCAGTTGTTGCAAAGACTATGGATGATACTTTTGTCGCACAGGTTGGGAGCACTTTGAATCAAGGGATAAGCCATGCAAAAGGATGTCGATTCAATCCTACACCTATAGGAGGAGGTCTCTAAACCTAGTCAACACCTACCAACCCCTCTGTCAATACTTCCAGGATTGGTAACCGCACCTTCAGCCCCATTTACATGGCCTTGTCCAAAGCCCTCCAAATTCTCATAGGACAAGGCCATCTCAAACCCCTGGACTCTCGGCCTCTCCCTGATCGCTTTCCAGCTAGGCATGACATTACCAAGTGTTGCGCCTTCCATCAATAACTCGGTCATGACACTGACAGTTGTTTTCGCGTTTGCTACGAAGTACAAGATCTGATTGACAACAAGGTTATCGCCTCACTATAAACACCCCATTTTTTATCGGCCTCAGAGTGAACACTCAATGTTGACATTATACGCCGTACAAATATTCGATTTCCTCAATAAAAAGCTTTCGTTTTGAGTTTTAGAGCCTAAAACCTTGCACCCCTCTTGGAACAAAACTTGATTTTTTCTAGCCTGACCACTCAGAGGCCTGCTGGCCATTTTTTAGTGGCCAGCAGTCCCCTACATGGTCGGCCGGCCATGTTTCCCGACGGGTAGATATTTGCTGCCAGTTGTCCCCCCACGTGCATGCACTGTACTAGCTGGCTCAATACAGATATTTCTGAGATAGCAACAGGTTTTTCTATATATACTTGACCATCCCTCGTGGTTTGAGGTTAAAAAAATTGGTGAAGAGACAAAATCTTGCTAAACACTCTCCCTCTCTATCTTGCAATATACATCCACTATATATACACTTCCTAAACCAATATTTTGAGGCTCCTTGCTGAGATTATGAGTGAGCACCTTGTGGTTTGTGAACAAAAGTTCATCTTTTCTTCAAAGGTATAACTTATTCCTTGCTTAAACTACTCTTCTCTCATCTTTTTTTTTTTTTTTGTGTGTGGCTATTTTTACACTGTTTTTACACTATTTTATGGGCTAAAACTTGTGATTTAAAAGCTACCAAGTATAGAGGGCTTAACCACCATTCCTTTAAAACATGTGGTTTTAAGGTCCAAAAAGTGGAGGGGTTAACCACCATTCCTCAGGCTTGCTTACTAGCTTTAATTCTCTCTTATTTTTGCTCACCTTTTTTAGTTTTTCAAACTATTTTTTTAGCACTGTTTTTTGAGTTTTGGGACTATTTTGATGTGTTTACTTCATTTATGCTTTAAATATTATGCTTGTGTTGTTGTAAGTCCTCATAGATTTGGCAGTTTAGGCCTTAGACAGCAACTTATTTGAGTTGATAGCTTTTGTTTCATAGTTTTCATACATATGCTTCCACTTGTAATAATCATTTATGCAACCTCTCTTCTTTCTTGGTTTTCTTTGTTTAAGAGTTGTTTCAAACAATTGTCGTTTAAGACATGAGAAAGAGACCTTCCATGCTTAATGGTTTAATCTCTTCGGAGGTTCATTACCAGGGCATTACATCTCTTTCATGTCAAGAACAACTTCTTGTTTGACATTTCTCTTCATTAGTGGATGTAATTATCACTTTTGGACAAAATGATTAGAGAATGGAAAGGTAATAAAAAGGGCTAATAAAATTGGACTAAAAAATGTACAAGATAATAAAATTGAGTTGGGTTCAATCAGATGTTATATTGAACCTGTTGAGTCATGAGTCATTTCATACTCTTTAGTGATGATAATGAGGCAATAATCAATGTCTACCGATTCCCTTGAGGTAACTCCATCATAGGAAGAAGGTTTTGTTGGTCTTTTATTTTCATTCATTGAGCATTCGTCCCATCGATTCACAGATCATCATGCAATAACCTTGTGACCATTGATGATTTGTGGACCGATTCTACTCATCCCTTGATGAATTCCATGATAGGGAGAGGCAAAGAGGATAAACATCCCCTGGAAACACTTTGTTTTTGCTCTGCTTCTTTTCTGTGGTAGTAGGGCAAAACCTCCAAATAGTAGCCAGCCAGCCGTCATTCCTGTCCAGCCAACCACTCTCCAAGGCCGGCCGACCACTCTATTTTATGCAAGTAGTGTCATTTTCATGATAGAATAGAGCAGGAGGTGGGGCAAAAATAGAATTATTTTCTGACTGCGAACAGAACAGTTTCTGGCAGCAAAATAGAGGAGTTTTTGGACGGACATTCTCATTCATGCATGTGCGATTCTTCACTTCCTATGGTTCGTTAAAGTAATGCTAATAGTAGTATGTTGTACTTAAATTAGTAGCTTTATTCAAAACTTGTAATAGCCAGTTAATTAATTATTTAAATTCGTGTTGTAATTTAATTAGGACATTTATTCGGACCCTTCTGCGCGAGGACAAATGTGTAATAATTTGTGTATGTCTTCCAACCCGTATTTCTTTCTCCCTTTTATTTACATGCTTACCGTGGTCATATAGCATCATATTTTCCTTAGCATTTTCTATGATTTGCATCCATTTGTTTTGCATACATAAGGGTTCAGCTCATCATACTAATCAATGTCAATTTCAAATTCTTTACTCAAATACGTGCTTTGTCGCGTGCCTTGAATTGACTCACATGCCATACTAGTAGCCGAGCCAATTAATTGCATGTAGTATGTGTTGCATTAGTCATGTTGCATTGTTTAGGATCATGCATTTTTTCTAACTATTTTCTTTCTTTGGCTTACCTCAGACATTTAGGGTAAGCATTTTTCGCTTTAGCATATTGAATATTGGCATGTTGAGCATATCTACCATGAGGCTAAGTGCTAATATATCTCTTGAATGCCTATGATTGGAGGCAAGTTCGCTTAAGTTGGAATAATTTGATTAATGTAAATGTGAGCTTACTTTTTCAAGTGCCACATATTCAAAAGAATTTCAAACAAACATGACATCAAAGCATTCCAAAGTGAGTGACTTAGTCTATACTTGTGTGCCTCACCTAGTAATGTTAGCATAACAAATCGGAACAAGAGCATATAATGTTTATAAAAATCACATCATGATTAGTGAGTGGGGTGCTCAATTCATGACCTTCCCTTCTCATACCTAAGTTCCCGAGCCAATATACTTTGGGGATGACGGACAAGTGGCCTTTGGCACAAGTCATAGGTTTCCTAAGTTTTCCAAAAATATTTAGATGGCAACTTTGAAATCTAGCAATGCAATCCATTTTTGGCATTTCGATTAAAATTCAATTTTCCAAAGATTTGTTGGATTTAGACTCTTTTGTGCTTTCACGGTTTCACATTGTACTTGTGAAATTAGATTTAGAACTATGGGAGTTCGAACTGTAGGGCTATCGTATCCGAGGAGACTAAACCCCTCCGAGGAGCACGAAAAACCAGCTACAGTTTCTGGCGACTCTATTGGGAAAAGTAGAGAACTTGAGTTGGACTTCATGATGTGACATTTTATTTACAGATATATGTTCTTTGCATTGCATTTGCATCGTTACTCTAAGTCACTGTGTTTTCCATCTGTTATTTCTAGGCAGCTTGCCAAAGGCTTGCCTAAAAAGCTTGCCAAAAAGCTAGTCTGTCATAGGCTCTGCCATGTTAGAAACATAACCCTTGAATTTGGTTTACCGTTGTACCACTTGATCCTCTCACTTCTCGGTGTTAGATGTGAGTGGTATATTAGGTAATCTTCCCAAGGTACCTTTTTGACCATTCGGCCTATTGCATATAGTAAAGCCATAGTGACTGTTTCAAACTAGGACAGAATGCTCACCCGTATGCAAGACTTTGTGAAACTACTTGCGTGAAGTAGTGAAGCCCTAGTGTATGTCAAAACTAGGACAGGATAACCTTACCCCCTCATAGGAGTGTTTTGGTTCTCTTTAACTGGTATGTGCTTTACAGTGAAATTGTACAGGAATGTTCATATCAGTGGCACAATTGGTATCTGATTTGTTACAGAATTCAGTGAGGAGTACAGTCTTATAGCTTTGATCATGTCTGTTTTGATGGAATCTTAGCTGAGGTGCTATCTGATTTCTGATTACTGTTCTCTTTCTTTATTTCTTGGGCTAGGTAGTTTAAAACCATAGCTTCAGAAAGTTCTGATATCCGACTTGAGTCGGAAGACTTTGCAAGGTCGGAGATCTTGTTTGGGGATAGCCTGTGTTTGCCTCACTGTCACCAGTTACAAGGCAAAGGAGGATCAGATAAAGTTCACCAATTTAGTTCTTGCAGCAATCACCTCTTAGCTCACCCGTACTCAGTACACCTCAAGAACAGTCATCTACTCCAAGAATGGCATAATACCCTTTATCAGATTTAGAGGACTTGCTAATCTAACTACAACAATCAGTCAACTCACTCCAGTATGATATGGCCTGCCAAGTCGAGGTCACGACTAGGTTACAGCAACAACAACAATAGCAACCAGCTACAGCTTCTGCGTCGCATATACCCGCCGTGGCTATTCCTATACCTGGTACCACTGCCAATGTTACTACAGCTCAAGATCCACTGGTCGAGGGTATTCCAGTTTTTCCTGTCTAAGCAGAACCCATTCCAGCACAGACTTCTAGAGAGCCAGTTTACTAAGCTGAGGCACCATTTGAGTTCGAGGTTTACCCCACCACGCTCAAAATCAATAAACTTGAGAAGCTGTTTAAGAAAGCACAAAGGGTTAACTCTATTCCAGATATAGAGGATGGGTACACCAAATTTGCAATTACGTTACTAGAGCGGTTCAAAATGCCACGCATTGACTGCTTTGATGGCGTTGGGGACCCAATGGTACACTTACGTTTGTTTTCAGATATCCTTCGACCAATGGGTTTAACTAGATTGCAAAAGTTGTCACTCTTGGGCTGAACCATGTCAGGAATAACTGCCATCTAGTATGCTAAGCTAGAAGATTCTGTGAAGCAGAACTGGGAGGAATTGGCCAAGTCCTTCATTGCTCAATACTCTTATAACACGTAAATCGAGGTCACAACTCGTGATCTTGAAGTAACACATCAGGAGCAAAAGGAAGGTTTCTCCGAGTTTGTAACTAGATGGAGGGCCAAAGCGTCAATCGTGATCACTCGATCTTTAGAGAAAGACCAGATTAGAATGGTTGTCTGGAACCTGCATGGCAAGCTGTTGTAGAAAATGATTGTTCTCCCCTTATTTACATTCAAAGAACTTCATGAAATAGGGGTTCAAATTGAAGACGCCATGAAGTATGGGATCATCATTGATGACAAAGAGCCGACCAAGAGGCCGTTTGTTCACAGTTCCAATGCTGTCGGGGGGAGCACAATTGCAAGGCCGTCAAAAGTGAGTGTTGTCACCATAACCAAAACTGTCGACCCCTTTGCCAATATGGGCCCACAAACTTCCAACCCTACCAAACCTCCGTGTAGAACTTTCAACCAACTCTATATGACCATATCCAAAGCTATGCAGGTGTTAATCAATAAAGGGCACCTGAAACCCCTAGAACCTCAACCACTTCTAGACCCTCTTCCATCTAAGCACAATCCCACCAAATACTGTGCTTTCCATCAACAGCATGGTCATGAAACTGACCAATGCTTCCACTTATGTCATGAGATTCAAGATCTCATTGACAATAAAGTTATTGTTTCATCCCAGAAACCAAATGTGACTACCAACCCGCTCTCTGCTCACAACTAGGTCCCCATATCCAGACATATCCACCTTATCTATACACTACCACCCACCTTTGACCCGAGTGTCTATATCACCCCCTTCCACCTACCAAAGTCGATGTCGTTCATTCCTAAAGGCATAAACTTGTGCACAATGGACACACCCCATCCACAACCTGAGCCTCACAAATCCATGGTGACAATGCCTCCTGCAAAAGAGGTTTTGACCTCGGAGGGAGGTGTTGGTCTGTAGTCAGAATGTCTCGGGGACTTATTTGAGGGGAAGTATGACCCGAGCTACTACATTGTTCATGCTACTCAAACTAGGCCTGAAGTAGTATTGCCGACCTCAGTGGACATTAATATGGTTAGAGAGGACAGCCCAAGCCAAGGGTTGGATGACCTTGCGGTCCTTGAAGAAGATTTGGACAACCTTCAATTCTTTGATGAACAAGATCAAGGCAATGTATAGATCGGTTGGTTTGATCTAAATAGGTCAACTAATAATGCCGGATAACTGATTGATGAAACCGACAAAGAAAAAGAAATCGGAGTTAAACCGGAGAGAAAGCAAGTCGGGATAATTGTGGTAGCCGAGAAGACTAGGGAGAAAGGAAAATTGCTAGAGGATACTTATGCGGGAAAACCCACCCAAGAATAAGGTGTTGTGGAAACTACAGATATTGAATAGGAAGCTGCGCTGAGGCAGTTTGAAAGAAAGAGAATTGAAGGCAGCCAGAAAACCGCAACAGCTTGTCGCCCTAAGGGGAACACTTGTACTGTAAGGGTTGATGTAGGCCGAAATGTACCAGATTGAGGCCACTTAAGTTACATTTTTAGTCTTTCAATTTTGTTTATCTGGTAGAGATGATGTGTTTGGTGCACTTGTACAGATTTAGCAAAAAATACGCAAATTCAATAAAAAAAAAAGGGCCCGAAAAAACCGAGCCAGCCACCTTGCCGCACGTGCGGCCAAGCTTCACCGCATGTGCAGCCCACCACCACTCGAGCGACCCACCTAGGGATGCGTGCACAAAATTTTGAGTTTGCTCTGCTGAGAATAAAAGAAAGAAAAATAGGCTAACCTATGGTTCAAAAATTATTTGAAGAAAAAGAGAGGCTAGGGTTTGAAAAGAGTGATTCTCCTTAAGCTTGAAGGACAACTTCCATGGGGGCTTCTTCCTCATCCTCTTTCTCTTCCCACTCTTCCATGAGTGGCTAGTCTTCTAATTTTAGGGTTTTGGTGAAACCCTAGCCATGTAAAGATATTTTTCTTAAAGCTTTGATTGTGAAATGGTTTGAATAAACGTGTGGATACTTTAGAAGTTTATAATATTTTTCTTTTTTATCTCTTCAAGTGTTTTACTCTCTGTGATTGTTTAATGCTTTCCATACATTAGTTTTCTTTGTCGTTATGTTCAAAGTACGAGACGAGTCATGCCACAAGAGACGGGTCGTGTTGCTACCATAGTTTAGAGCAAACACCTCATGCTACTTGAGATGACTCGTGCCTGTACGTTGAACACAACCACCCTCTTGATCAATATTTCAAACTTGTAGTTGTGAAATATTGGGTAGTTCAAACTGGATTGCAATTGATGGCCGTTGTTAAGTCTTATTTATGTGGTTAGTGGTGAATTCTTTGCCCTAAGATTTTTCCAAAAATCAGTATCTCAAACCCTAATTTTAATTGTCCATTTAATTTCTCAATTTTATTTAATTCTCGTTTAGTTTATGAATCCCTTAATCTTTTTATCAAAATTAATTTAGGAATTTAGCATTTAAATTAGTTTATAATTTCATAATTGTCCAACAAGTTTGAAACGACCTATCAAATTTTGGCATTGTCTTTATTGTAAAGGCATTGTCCCAAAAAATGGACCAATTATTAGCTATGAGACATGCCCCTACACAGCAAGATCAGCCTCAATTTCACGAGGCATGTGCTATCTGTGCGAACCCTGCTTATGACTTGAGTGAGTGCTCTTCGACATCACAATTCCCAGAATTAGTCCAAGAGCATGTGAATGTGGCTCAAGGTTTCTCCAACCCGGGTAATAACCCATATTCCAACACATACAATCCGGGATAGAGGAACCACCCTAACTTTTCATGGAGACCTCCTTCACAAGGCACATCTTACAACCCTCTACCACTAAGGCAAAATTTTAATAATTTTGCCAACCAATCTTCTTACCGACCACCGTAACCTTACTGACAACCATAACTCCCACATGTTCCTCAAGGCAACTCTACCTTTGAGATTCAGGTGTTGGAAGTTCTCTCAGAACTTAAGGGGTTGGCACCAGCAGTTCACTCCCATACTCACTCCATTGCCAAGCTAGAGGCCCAATTGGGTCAAATGGCTAATAACATGAATAGGAAAGATAAGGAAAAAATACCTAGTCAGACTGTGGCCAACCCTAAGGGTCAATATGGGGCAAAAGGGTCGGGTGGGAATGGAAAGCATCATGAGCAAATGCAAGTAATGATTACCTTGAGAAGTGAGAGGGAGTTAGTGCCTCGGCTAGTTGTGTCTAATGCAACTAGGGCTAAGAAGGGTGACTACAGTGGTATACCCAATGAGACCAAGGGTGAGGGAGAAACACCTAGGGGGATGACTTAGTCCCTAGCACTTCACATGAGCCTAAGGCACCATATGTGCCTAAGGCACCCTTTCCCCAATGCCTTGATGTACCGTCCCCTTTTAATAAGAATGCAGCATCCATGGAAGTGATGATGGAGGTTTTTAAACAAGTTAAAATCAACCTCCCCCTGTTGGAGACGATTAAGCAAGTACCCTCCTATGCTAAAATTTTGAAGGACCTTTGTATGCAAAAGCATAAATCTAGGACACACGTGTCCCAAAAGGTCGTACTTACGGAGTAAGTAAGCTCCATCTTATTAAATGACACACCCCCTAAGCTTAAAGACCCAGGTGCCCCAACCATTACATGAATTATAGGGGACCATTTCATTGATAGGGCCTTGTTAGATTTAGGGGCTAGTGTCAATTTGTTGCCGTACTCTGTGTACAAAGAATTCGGGCTTGTTAAGTTGAAGCCCACTACTGTAACTCTCCAGTTGGCTGACCGGTCCCTCAAAGTGCCACGTGGCATGATTGAGGATGTGCTAGTAAAGGTCGATAGGGTTTATTTTCCTGTTGAATTTTTGGTTTTAGATGTGGAAGCGGTAGCCAGCTCTAGAAAACAAATCCTGGTGATCTTAGGCCGACCTTTCTTGGCTATGGCCAATGCATGCATAAATTGTCGTACCGGGTTATGGAAGTTTCATTTGGGAATATGCAAGTGAAACTCAATGTTTTCCAAGCATCCCAACAACCCCATGAAAGAGAGGAGTGTTTATTTGTGGATGTTGTAGATGGGATTGTGGAGGAGGCTTTACCCCCCATTCTTGTCGAGGACCCTTTAGAGGCTTGTCTAGCTCATTTTGGGTTTGAAAATTTTGATATTGATGGGTCAGTGGAGGAGGTGAATGCCTTACTTAATTCTAAATCTACACCAAATTTTCCTCCGTGGAAAGCCCGGTTTGAGTCCCTTCCTCCTCTGTCTCGAGAGCCCGCCATACCATCCTTAGTCACACCACCTACACCTGAGTTGAAGCCACTCCTGGCCACACTCAAGTATACATTTTTAGGGCCAAAGCATACTTTACTTGTCATCATTGCATCTGAGTTGAGTGCAGAGCAGGAGAGTCAATTAATGAGTGTTCTCGTGGCACATCATAGTGCTATTTTCTACTGATTCTTTAATAAATCTCAATGAAAGCAAAAAGTGCTGCAATGTGTAAACAAGAAAGAAAGAAAAAGAAAAAGAAGAAAAAAAAAAACCGAAAAAAAAACACCTTTGGACCAAAATATAGCCGTATAAAGGATATAAAACTACAACTAAATTGTGAAAATAGATAGCTCCAAATTTTAACTTTGTTTCCATTGTTGAAGCACAGGTCAATATTGGTAAATTGTGAACTAATAGTTAGAATTGTAATGTTTATTAGATATATACATATGAATGCTGTTGTTTTATTTACAAAATGGTATTGATAGTCATTTAATTTGTTCATGTTACCTTTACTTTCCATGGACATTTCTCATTTTTTGTCCAATTTTACAATAATGTGACGTGCAAATATTTTCATAAAAAAATTACCTAACATTATTTCTCTTTTTCTTTGGTACAGATGGATGAACTCGTGCACAAAGCTAAATTGTACAGGACTAATTGGCACTATAAGAATTTTTGGAAGGATTATATATTTTTGGATAGATGTGTATGGAAAATATTTGGGTAGACTAATAGTTATATTTTTGGATAGACTTGTAGTTATATTTTTGGATGGGTGTGCATGGGAAAATATTTGGGTAGACTACTAGTTATATTTTTTGGTAGATGCGCATGGATAAAAATTTAAAACATAATAACGAGTACTTGTTATGTTTTAAATTTTTATGCTAGATGGATTTTAATTGAATGATTATATAGATTACAAGCGAATTTTTAATTGGAGGAATATGTAGTTTGGAATTGCTTGTGGATGAAAATTTATAATGGTTGCTGACTTTCATTAAACAGGTTCAGGATTAGATGATTTATATATTTTGTTGAATGTTTATGATTCAGTTGATTTGTTAGTTTGAATGATTCTTGCAAATTACAGATTATATTGAATGGATTGGATGGATTATTATGAATTACAAGTTTATTTTGTTGGATGTTGGCGACCAAATTTTGGTTTTATTTTTCTTGTTTTGGCGACCAAGTGATTAGTCGGAAAAGATAAGTAATACTTTTTCCAACTAAATAAGGTAGGCGAGAGGGTACATTGGCGACTAAATAATTAGTCCTTAAAATTATTAATTTTGGCAACCAAAGGATTTGGTCGCTAATAGGTCTATAGCCGACTAAAATTTTAGTTGCGCAAACATTCCTTTTGGTGACTAACATGTTTGGTCATGGAATGTAGCAATTGGGGACTAACAGGTTTGGTCGTGGAATGTGACAATTGGGGACTAACATGTTTGGTCTTGGAATGTGACAATTAGCCACTAATATGTTTGGTCGTGGAATATGATAATTGGCGACTAACATGTTTGGTCGGGAAAATATGACTTTTCACGACTAAAGTGTTTTAGCTACTAATGGATTAGTCGCAGTAATTATATATTTAGCGACCAAAAATTTAGTCGGCAAATAGAACTTTTTCCCAACTAAAAATATTTTTAGTCGCTAATTACTTTTCCCGACCCTCTATTGGCGACCGAAGTGATGACAAAAAAATTAGTCGCGGATAACTTTTCCCTACTAAAAATGGACTTTTGTCGACTAAATTTTTAATCAACAAAAGTGTAATTTCCTGTAGTGAATGTGTTGAAAATGGTGATTCAATTTTCTTCAATGGAGGTTTGAGTTTGGATTTATGTACGTAGATTTGATAATTTTTATTTATTTATTTATTTATTTATTAGGTATGGGAGAAATTAAATAAAAACATTTGGTAAAAGGTTCTTCACCATCACAGATTGATCCCCACAACACTACAAGAATTAACACTTTTAGCAACAAAATTTTTAGTCGCTAAAAGTCTATTTTTGGTCGGCAAAAGTCATCCGCGACCAATTTTTTTGGTCGCTAGTTTTGGTCGCCAATTGAGGGTCGCGGAAAGTAATTCGCGACCAAATTTTTCGTTTGGTCGGGAAAAGTTTCATTTGCCGACTAAATTGTTGGTCGCTAAATATATATTTACTGCGACTAATCCATTTTGTCGCTAAAACACTTTGGTCGCGAAAAGTCGCCTTTTGCCAACCAAATTTCTTAGTCGCCAATTGTGACATTTTGCGACCAAAATTAGTTTGGTCGCCAATTGTGACATTTCGCGACCAAAAATATTGGTCGCCAATTGTGACAATCTGCGACCAAATTTAGTTTGGTCGCCAATTGTGACATTTCGCGACCAAAAATTTTTGTCGCGAATTGTGACATTTTGCGACCAAAATTAGTTTTGTCGCCAATTGTGACAATTCGCGACCAAAAATTTTGGTCGCGAAATGTCACATTCTGCGACTAAAATTAGTTTGGTCGCTAATTGTGACATTTCGCGACCAAAATTTTTGGTCGGCAATTGTGACATTTCGCGACCAAAAATTTTGGTCGCCAATTGTGACATTCTGCGACCAAAATTAGTACGGTCGCCAATTGTCACATTTTGCGACCAACATCCAACAAAATAAACCTGTAATTATAATAATCCATCCAATTTATTCAATACAATCTGTAATTTGCAAAAATCATTCAAACCAACAAATAAATTGAATCATCAACATTCAACAACACTAATTTTAACAACCATTTCTGAACATGTTTAATTAAAGTCAGCAACTATTATAAGTTTACATCCACAAATAATTCCAAACTACATATTTCATCTAGCATAAAAATTTAAAACATAACACGTACTTGTTATTATGTTTTAAATTTTTATCCATGTACATCAACCCAAAAATATAACTACTAGTCTACCAAATATTTTCTATACACCCATCCAAAAATATAACTAGTAGTGTATCCAAAAATATAACTACTAGTCTCCCCTAATATTTGACATATACATCTATACAAAAATATTTAATCCTTCAAAAACAACAAAAAGTGCCAATTTGTCCTGTACAATTGAGCTTTGTGCACGAGGTCATCCATCTGTACCCAAAAAAAAAAAGAGAAATAATGTCAGGTAAAATTAGCCAAATAATGAAAAATGTCCATGAAAAACAAAGGTCACATTAGCAAATTATATTACTATCATTATCAAATTGTAAATAAAACTTGCGCATTCTTATGTCTATAGAATAAATTGAAACCTCCACCATTCCAGATCCAATATAGTGCCACACAACAGAAACCAACATGGCAACTGAAATTGATCCATATTGTCAATAACTCCTATGCCCCTCAATGAACCTTTCATGTGAATTAAATTTCAATCCATATTGTCAATAACTCCTGTTTTATAAAACAGCTTTTCAGAAGCCTTCTGATGAAATAGCATATTGCCAATGCTTATGAAGGCTCCTAATATAAATACAAACTATAAATTGGTGTTGATAGTCACCACCAGATATAGTTTGACTATTAATTTGTATTCTCTCTTCTGTAAACAAGCCATTTGACATCACCAACTGAAGATCATATTCCATCAAAAGAAATACAAACACTAAAATTGACATTCAACAGAATGTATGGTGTTCTCAGTACTATATTATCTTTAATAAGGCCCACAAACCATGATTTATTTTTTGTAATGTATGTTTTGGGAGACTTTCTAATGTGTAGCATTAGAAATTTAGAAATTTCACAATATTTAAAAATGAAGAAGACTTGGAAATTTCTATACAGAAAGTGTGCACTTTTGCAATTTCTGTGAAATAGAGAGGGGCAGACCCACACTACTGTGTGCTATGTCTTCATCCAGACAGATCAGATGATCTTGCTGAAGGCAGACAGATCATGCAGACCACCAAAGGAAAAGAAATAATAATTCCCAATATAGAAATCAAGAGGGGCAGACCCACACTAATTCCAAGCAATCAATAGAGGGTCAATAGAGGGGCAGACCATCCAGCCAGATCACAAGCTGTGTATGCTATATATGTCTTCATCAGCAGCAGATTTAGAAATTGTGCTCTGTTGCTGCGTAACAATGTGGTTTAGTACTGCTGCCACTGTGTTACACAGCAACAGATCTGTTGAGTACTGCTGCCATATAAATTCAAATATGGTTTAACACACTTACTGTAGACACCCCATTTTTGACTGACCTTAAGACTCAGACGTCACCGATTGAGCGCTCGGTGATGTTGCATACTGTGCTTGTTCTGAAGTCTCAGAGTCGCGGCCGTGCGCCCTGCCTCCGGACTTCCGAATTCTCTCCTGTGCTTTGTCTCGGTTTGCGAACCAGACCCGGTTTTCTCTGTTTTCTTTCCTGAGGGAAGGGAGTGGTCCTGTAGACTATCTCCCGGTGGCCGTGAGCTACTTTTCGTGGCCGTAGGCCATTTTGCCCATTTCGGAGCCCGGTTCCCGGTTTTCGGGGCCGTTAGGCCGTGTGCCTCGGCTCGGGACCGCCCAACATCTCCGCTTTCTCCGATTTTTGGCGGAGACCTCTGTTTTAATGTTCCGAGGAACACTGGGGCCCCTGATGCCCACTTCGCAGCCGAACACCACTTCCGGTGCCCGGCGACCCATTTTCGGGACCCCGAACCGCGTGATTTGGGCCCCGAGCATTCATTTTGCATCAGCCTTCTCCGGTTTTTGGCGGAGACCTCTGTTTTAATATTCCGAGGAACCCTGGGGCCCCTGATGCCCACTTCGTGGTCGTGTGCCACTTCCGGTACCTGTAGCCGGTTTTCGGGACCCCGAACTGCGTGTTTTGGTCCCGAGCATTCATTTCGCATCCATTTTCTCCGGTTTTTGGCAGGTATCTCTGTTTCATCATTCCAGAGGACACTGGAGTCGCAAATACCCACTTCGCTGCTGAACACCACTTCCGGCACCTGCAGCCCATTTCCGGGATCCCGATTTGCTCGGTTTTGGCCCCGAACATTCATTTCTCATTAGTTTTTGTTCAAACTTGGCAGGTACCTCTGTTTCAACATCAGGAAGATCACTGGGGGGTGAGAAGCCAGCAATTATCCCAGATAACCAGTTTCGCTCCTCCAGAGCCCGTTTTGCTCACTTCCGGGCCAATGTTGAACACCCTAGGGGCATTTTCTTCCAAACAAAGCTACATATCTGTGATAAGGGCATCCGGGAGGACACTTTGGTATGGTGGTCGGCCAGCAATTCATGGTTTCATTTTTGGGCCTCTCCTTCAAGCTCTATGTTGTGACTCTTGGTTCAATGTTGCCAAATTCAAACCTTGGATCCTTGTTCTACACATCTTGGAGGACACTTTGGCATAGTGGTCGGCCAGAAATTGTTGACTTCATTTTTGGACCTCTCCTTCAAGCTCTATGTTGTGGCTCCTGCTTCAGAGTTGCCAGATTTCAACCATGGGGCCTTGTTCTACACACCTTGGAGGACACCTTGGTATGGTGGTCGGCCAGAATTTCTCCTGTTCATTTTCTTGGGGTGGCCGGCCGGCCATGTAGGGTGGCTGGCCGGCCATGGAGGGTGGCTGGCCGGCCACCTTGCAAAAAAATACCTGGCCGGCCAGATTCTTGCTTTCCAGCCTGTCCCAGCTGTCCGGATATCTTTCAGCATATCCCGGGGCATCCGGGGATATTTCGGGAGGGAAAGATTGGGTGCTTTCCCTCCCCTTTTACACCCCATTTTCTTGCCTATTTGAAGGGCCCTCCCTCTCCTTCTTCAAGGTTGGAAAATTTTCCTTGAAGAAGAGATCTCCAAATTCCTCCATTCCCTTAGCTCAAAACTCAAAAAAAGCTTCAAGTGTCAAGGCCATTTCTTCACCAACCCTTAGCTCCACCATCAACACTACCACTCCAGCAGCTAGGAAGTGAATTTCAGAGGTTGAGGAGCTACAAATCAAGGCCAAGAATCAAAGAAAGACAAGTCTTCAAGGGTGAGTATTCAAAACTAACTTTTAGGGCTTTTTCTTGGTTCATTTTTATACTCTAATTGGTTGAGAATTGGGGGTCCGACCCCTACTGCTTTTGTGCTTAAAATGAGCCCCTCTACAACTTTGTAGAAGGACTCAACCTCATTTGGTGTTTGTATACACTAGTTCCTTCAATATTCTTCAAGTTGGTAACATTTTTGCATGCTAAAATTGACCTATTTGTGTTGTTTTTTGGGGGTCCGACCCCTACTTCTTTTGTGCTTAAAATGAGCCCCTCTACAACATTGTAGATAGGCTCAGCTTCATTTGGCCTTTGTATATACCACTTCCTTCAATATTCATCAAGTGTGCCACTCTTTTGCATGCAATTTTGACCTATCTCTATTTGTTTTTGGGGCTTCGACCCCTACTGACTTTGGTCTTATTTTGACCCCCTGTACATATTCCATGAAGAAAGTTTTGTCATTTGGTGTGTGCATTGCATGTCTCTTGTTATAGCATATTCGGAGCCTATTTTGCATGGATCTTTTAGCATGTTTGTGTTCTGATTTTGAGAATGTCATCTTCTGAAATTGTGCTTATTTTTAGCTCATCTTCAATGTTGTAGAAGAAAGTTTGTCCATTTGGGGTTTGCATGTATCACTTGTCTCAATACCCCTCTTTTGGCCACTAACTTTGCATGTTTTGTTTGATCTATCTATGCTTGCATTTAGGCCATGTTTACTACTGAAAAAATGCCATTTTTGGGACTGTCTTGCTACTGTTCTTGCTGCCATGATCATATTTCGCACGTGTAGCATGGCTATAGGCCATTTCGGGGCTTAATTTCGCATTTTCGGGATGAATGCATGCTTCGAGTGTCATTTCGAATTGTTTCGGGGCTGTTTTCCCATTTATTTAAGTGCTGAAATTCCATTGCCATCATTTCCCATGCCATTTGTGTCATTTTTGCATTGCCTCGGTTTGCGTGCCAATGGGCACGCACTTCGAGGCACCTCATTTCTAGCATTCCGGCAGCCTATGTGAGCGTGGCTGAGGCTATCTCATGTTGGCGTAAGCCCAATTTGCATTTTCATGCTTGTATGCCATTGCCTCGGTTTGCGTGCCTGTGGGCGCGCATTTCGAGGCACTTTGTTTTTATCCGACGGCCTCCTATGTGAGTGAGCTGAGGCTCTCCCATGTAGGTGTAAGCCCATCGTTGCATTCCGTATGCCATTTCATCGCATATCATCGCCTCGGTTTGCGTGCCTGTGGGCGCGCATTTCGAGGCACTTCGGTTTTATCCGATTTTCTCATTTCATCATCGCCTCGGTTTGCGTGCCTGTGGGCGCGCATTCCGAGGCACTTCGGTTTTATCCGATTTTCTCATTTCATCATCGCCTCGGTTTGCGTGCCTGTGGGCGCGCATTCCGAGGCACTTCGGTTTTATCCGATTTTCTCATTTCATCATCGCCTCGGTTTGCGTGCCCGTGGGCGCGCATTTCGAGGCACTTCGATTTTATCCGATTTTGGCATTGCGTATGCCTCCGCCTCGGTTTGCGTGCCCGTGGGCGCGCATTTCGAGGCACTTCGGTTTTATCCGATTTTGCATCGCATATCATCGCCTCGGTTTGCGTGCCTGTGGGCGCGCATTTCGAGGCACTCTGTTTTATCCGCTTGGCATTGCGTATGCCTCCGCCTCGGTTTGCGTGCCTGTGGTCGCGCATTTCGAGGCACTCTGTTTTATCCGCTTGGCATTGCGTATGCCTCCGCCTCGGTTTGCGTGCCCGTGGGCGCGCATTTCGAGGCACTCTGTTTTATCCGCTTGGCATTGCGTATGCCTCCGCCTCGGTTTGCGTGCCCGTGTGCACGCGTTTCGAGACATTCTGTTTTATCCGGTTTGCATCGCGTATGCCTCTGCCTCGGTTTGCGTGCCCGCGTGCACGCATTTCGAGGCACTCTATTTTATCCGACTTGCATTTCATCATTGCCTCGGTTTGCGTGCCAATGGGCACACATTTCGAGGCACCTCATTCTTATCATTCCGGCATCCTATGTGAGTGTGGCTGAGGCCCCCTTCATGTTGGTATAAGCCCATCATTACATTTCGCATGTCATTCCGCATTTTCTCGGTTTGCGTGCCCGTGGGCATGCATTTCGAGGCATTTCTTTTTTTTCATCAGCATTGTGCATGCTATATCACATGTTAGTTGCATTTCATGCATATCATGCATATTGCACGGGAAACGAGGCGCGTTTCGCACTCCGAGTAGCGGAGCATGTCTCAATTCCCCAGTCACCGACACTCCGGATTACCCATGATGGAGTTAGATTTTCATTGTAGCATTCATGTGCATTCATCCTATATTGAGTTGTGCAATTCGGTTCCTCGGCCATCATGCATTGATATGTGTGATTGGTGGCACGAGGATCGAGACATGCATATATTTGTGAAATACACTACTGTGCCCTTTTCCTGCTCTCTGTTGCAGCAAAATTCAGAATCGGCAACTTTTCGGAATCCGGCGCGCATTTCAAGAAATACTGCAAACAGAGGCTAATCAGGGCATCCCAGTGGATTTCCGCGCCAGGCAGCCCAACAGGTGGCATCTATTCATCAGAAGCAAGGCAGCCCCCTGGCTTGTACGCCAGTTTACAGCTTTCTTAGTTAATTTGTCAATTAATTAGAAATTTGTATATTTCGGACTGTATATTCTTTTATTCGGACTGTATTATTTATTCGGACCCTCTGCGCGAGGGCAAATTTGTAATAAGGGTGGGTGTGTGTGATGTATGTCTTCCAACCCCACGTCTTTCTCCCTTTTATTTATCTGCTTACAATGGTTAGATATAGGGCATATTTCAATTAGCATACAGTATGACAGCATGTTTGCATCATTCATCTGTTTTGCATGCACCGGGCTCGGCGCATCATACAAACTGCATTGTATTTCAATTACAAGATGAATACATGTTAGTTGTTGCATTTCACATGCCATATTTAGAATAGCCGAGCCTGCCATTAGTTTGCATTTTTGCATGTGTTGCATTAGGCATTCTGTATATGTTAGGATCATGCATGATTTCTAATCAGTTTTCTGTTTTGGCTTGGAGTACTCTGTAAGTTTTATGCTTTAGCATCCTTGTATGCGTGTGAGTGTTGCCATGATAGCATGCTTACCATGAGGCTAAATGCTTATGTGATATAACTGCCTTGAATGCCTGTGGGTGGAGGTTGAGTTATCCGGACTGGGACAAATCATTGACTGTTTGTTTTAAGCCCACTAGACAGTGGCAAAATCATTGTTTTACTAAGCCCACCTGAGGGTGGCAAATCCACATCTTAAGCCTACCTGCGGGTAGCAAACCATTTTCAAACAAACAAGCATGAAATGTTTTGTTCCAATTCAGACGACCCAGTCTATACTTATTTGCTGCGAGCATCACATAGTAACCTAGGCTAATAACCGGAATAAGAACTCACAATGTCTTCAAAAACAGATATCATGGTTAGTAGAGGCCGGTCTTTGACCCGGGCGAGAGGGGGTGCTCACGATGTGACCTTCCCTAATCGTACCCAAGTTCCCGAGCCAACTTTGGTGATGACGGACACGTGGCCTTTTGGCACCGAGTCAGGGTTTCCTAAATTTCCCATTTTAAAATATTTAGGTGGCGACTCTGTTATCTGGCAAAGCAGTCCATGTTTGGCACTTCTTTCAAAAAAATCTGTTTTTCTCAAAACGATTTGCCGGATTTGGACTCTTTGGTTCAGATTTAGAACCACAACCAAAATCGAGTCCGAACTGTAGCGAGGTCCCCCGCGGGCCTTGTTACAGTTTCTGGCGACTCTGCTGGGGATTTAGAGAGCTTGACTCGAACTCATGATATCTGGTTTTGACTACACTTGTGTGTTTCTTTGCATTGCATTTGCATTGGTGCGCCTAGGACACCGTGTTTGCCATATGCCATTCCCGAACGATTTGCCGGAGGCTTGTCTTGTCAAGTCATGTCCGTAAGGCTGATCGGCTCTGGGCTCTGACAGCATGGGAACACAAACCCCGGTTTTACCGGGGCACCCTTTTTGACCATTCGACCTAGTGCATATTCGGATCCGTAGTGACCATTCCAAACTAGGACAGGTTGCTTACCCGTTTGTAGGTTGTTTGAAGCCGCTGCGTGCGTAGTGAAACCCTAGCTCCTGACAAAATAGGACAGGGAAACCCTACCCCAACATAGGGGTGTTTTGGCTCTCACTTATCTGTTATGTGCTTTAGAGTGCGTCTCTACAGGAATGCATGTATCAGTATGAGTTTGGGCATCAGGCCTGCGGGCATTAGTTTTTGAGTTTGGGCATCAGGCCTGCGGGCATTAGTTTTTGAGTTTGGGCATCAGGCCTGCGGGCACCAATTCAGTATTTTGGGTATCAGGCCTGCGGGCATCAGTATTTGCTGGAATCAGTTCTACCTGAGGGTATCAGTTTACAGGCAGAATTTTGGGCTGAATTCAGTAGAGGGCACAGTCATCCTGTTATACTCATATCCGTTTTGGTGAAATTGGGCTGAGATGCTGTCTGTTTTCTCTTTTGCTAGGTAGTCTTGGGAACCATAGCTTCAGAAGGTTCCGATATCCCCCGGGTACACCGAACTTGTGTTGATAGACTTTGTCGGGTCAGAAATTTAGTTCAAGGGCAATCAGTGTTGCTTTACCAGAGGCAAGGTAAAAAGACCAGTCAGGCACAGATCGCCAGTTCAGCAGTTACCAGATCAGTGGTCTTTATCCACCCCACCAGTGAACAGTCAGGCTGAGGTCTCAGTTTCTACTGTAGGGATAGATACCGGTCAGTTAGATGGATCAGGGGAATACATCAGGGATGGAGGCAATGATGTGTCAAATGCAAGAAAGTATGAAACTCATGCAGCAAGACGCTGTCCGCCAAGCGGAATTTTCCAAACAGCAAGCTGCAATCATGGCTCAGCAGGCTGAGCTCATCACCAGGCTGCAACAGCAAAGCGGCGCGTCTGCTTCACAACAAGTTCCTCCCCCAGCAGGAGCTCCAGCACCTGGGGAGACGCCAAATGTCCAAAATATCCAGGAGGACACGGATCTTCCAACGAGGCCAGCTCCGCCTCCGCTTCCGCCACAACTGTCCAAGACCCACACACTTGTCAATCACCCGGACTCTCCCTTCGAGTTTGAGGTAGATCATACCGCTCTGAAATTGAGCAAGCTGGAGAAGCTTTTTAAGAAATCCCAAGGGGTGAAAGCCATTCCAGACATTGAAGACGGCTATACTGATGTGGCCGTGACACTGCCGGACAGATTTAAGATGCCCCAGATCGATCGCTTTGATGGATCCGGGGACCCTATGGTTCACCTCCGGCTATTCTCAGACATTTTAAGACCAATGGGCCTAACCCGACCGCAAAAGCTTTCCTTGTTCGGTCGAACTTTATCGGGTGTGGCATCCACTTGGTATGCAAAGCTGGAAGATGATGTGAAGACAAACTGGGATGAGATGGCTGAGGCCTTCCTTGCACAATATTCGTACAACACGCAAATCGAGGTCACAATTCGTGATCTCGAGACAACGAGGCAGGAACAGAAAGAGACCTTCTCTGATTTTGTCACCCGGTGGAGAGCAAAGGCATCAATGATGACCGTGAGGGCCTACAGACAGAGATCAAATCCGGATGATTGTGCGCAATCTCCAACCGGGATTAATGAAGAAGATGATCGTAGTCCCCTTCCCGACCTTCGCAGATCTACATGATATGGGAATGCAGATCGAGGATGCGATGAAGCAAGGTCTGTTTGACCAAGACCGGGATCAGCCCCGGAGAACCTTCAACCGCAACAACAACACAGGCACAAGCGGTGATGTGGCTGCAAGATCTTCCGAAGTGGGCATGGTTACCACCACGTCAAGAAAGTCCACCCCCATTCACCGGCGTCCGGGAGTAACTCACAGACGGCCAAATATCCACCCCGAGTCAAGAGGGTTTTCACTCCACTTCATATGCCTCTGTCAAAGGCTCTAGAGGTCTTACTCCGGGAAGGACATTTGAAACCGTTGGAACAACGGCCCCTACCCGATCCTATCCCTGCAAAGCATGACCAGACTAAATACTGTGCCTACCATCAGCAAACCGGTCATGACACCGACAGTTGCTTTCGTCTGCGCCATGATGTACAAGATCTGTTTGACAAAGGGGTCATTGCTGCACCAGTTCCTGCAAAGTCTATCGGCACTTGATCAGTGAACTTGAGGGGGATAATGTGATTATGTGATCGGGGAATGAACCAGCTGTGGATGGCGCTCGATCAACTCCAGACGTGGGAATGGCACGCACTGTTCTGAGCAATGTGCAAATACCAGTTTTTGTGCTTTCTGACTTGGGTATTAGGTCAGTTTTGTTGTTCTGTTTTGAGTCTGTCTTTTTGTTTTGAGTCAGTCTCTTCTGTTTTGGGTCTGTCTTGTTGTATCGAGTCAGTCCTGTTGTATAGGAGTCGGGTGATTCCGGTGGGTGTTACCTCGGGTGTCACCATTTTGTTTTGTGTTTGTCTTTTTGTTTTGTTTTGAGTCTGTTTCTGCCAGGGAGCCAGTTGTGCCAACAGATTTTGAATGAAACAGCAGTGATTTCCATACTCTCGCATTTGCTTCTGCCGTGTGCTAGTTGTGCCGGGATTTGAATGAAATGGCAGTGCATTCCACCTGCTCTCTTGTGCCTTGAAGTCATTGTAATGACCTGAGTTTTTCAAAACCTTTTTGAACACTGCGGTGAAAACAAAGAGGGAGGAATTCCTCGGGATTTGCAAAACTTTGACCAATTGAGAGAAAGAGAGGTGTGCTAAACCCTTAATGAATGAAATCATGCTTGTTAGTGTGAGTACTGAGAAGGACCCTAGCTTTGATCCAGATTGGTCCCACACTGTCTTCAGCGCGAGCGATTTGTCGCTTTCTTAAAAACTTTCAAAAAATGTTTTGCGCGGTCTTGCGAAGACATGTGTGGAATCGCTCTTGAGATTGTGCAGCTCAGGATCGCTCTCAGCCTCGAGACTCAACCCCTTTGCTTCAAACCTTGAACTTGCATTCAGAATGTTCAACGGTCAACCACGATGTGAGGCCTGTGTGGCCAGGTTTGAAGCAGCCCTCGAACAAGAGGCACCAAAGTCAGATCAAGAAGGTCAGACCTCATCAGAAGAAGTTTGCAAGGCTAGATCAGAAGCACCCCTCGAACTAGGGGCAACAAAATGTCTGATGTGCTCGAACAGCCGAAGATGAGTCCTCTTGCAAATCAACAGCCACTCTCCTGGATACGGAAGGCTTCAATCTCAAAACCATTTGACATGGACTTGTTACACTTTTACCCTTTGAGAGGCTCGCTGGGCCGAAAACCCAGAAGGGCGACCCAGGCAAAAGTTAGAGCGAAGAAGAGAATGAAAAAAAGAAAAAAGAGAAAAAATGCAAAGATACAAAAATGCAAAAAAAAAAAACAAAAGAAAAAGAAAAGAAAAGAAATGAAAAGAATTGAAAAGAAAGAAGAACAAAGCTCGCAAGGTCGAAAACCTGCAACAGGCGCCTTGGCAAAAGTTAGAGCATAAAAAGGAGAGGTTAAATACCCGAGTGTACCTTAACCCCGAACTACGTAAGGCTTGATTCCCATGTTTGGGATACGTAGGCAACTTCATTCTGAAGTCCAGCCATAAACACTTCCAAATCAAGTGTGTCCATGTAATAGTTTTGACCATCCTTGCCTTCTCTGTATCCGAGAGTTCGATTGCAATCATCGCTTTGAGGACTGACTACAATGCGCTGCGGTGGCATTCAAACAAGGGGTAACTTTCCGTTGCCATTCAACGCGCCGCGGTGCCATTCAAACAAGGGGCAACTTTCCGTTGCCATTCAATGCGCTGCAGTGCCGTTCAAACAAGGGGCAACTTTCCGTTGCCATGCAGCTCCCCTCCAGCAAGGGGCAATTTTCCTTCGGATCTGAGGTTGTGCATCTCGAGAGTAGGTTCCATGCTCGTTGAGCAAGTGGCCATTTGCAAAAATAGTTTTTGAGAATTTTTACTGAGGTTGACTATTTTCTCGAAAATTGTTCCATCTTTTCCAAAAACTGGACCATTTCTTGGACCCAAAAAAGGAAAATTTTCAGTGCTCATAGCCTGACTTGCGTGATTTCAAATCAAAATCGAACAAGCATGTTAATCTAACTCCCATTCTGGCCAAATTTTTTTTAGAAAGCAAAAAAATAAAAAATGGTCAAAATGATGAACTAGGGGCACAGTTGGGTCAGGAGTTCTGTCTTTCCTCCTTTATCAACATACTCGCCAAGAAGGGCACTCTACCTGCCAGAAAAGGGCATAACTGAAGTTAACAGCAAATGGCAGGAAGCTCTCACCCTCCAAGCAACGAGGTATCAAGCCAAGTGCGAAGCACGAACTGGAATGGGGCCAGATATTCCACTCCATCATCTGGACAGATCTTATCACGTCCAAACTCCCCAGTAAGGCATCATCAACCGATATTAGCTGCAGATTTGCTACACACCCAGTTGTAGCGCAACCCTTCTATGGGAGGAATTCACTAGCTGCGTGCAGAAGAAGAAGAATCTAGCTGAGTGCTAGGGGCAAGAGCCCGCAACTTCCTGTTTATCCATCAACCACCCAGGGGAGGGATTGAAAAATGAGAGATTAAAGAATAGAGAGATGTGCGATGAGAGGAAAAGTGAGGAAAGGGCTTTTTTCAGAAAAAACAGAGCTTGAGGGCCGAGTGATGTGAGAATCACAAATGAGAAAGGGTGGGAAACACTACCCGGTGAAACAGGCTCCCTGTGCACGTCTGAGTGTCGTGTCTTTTCGTTTGTCTCATTTCATCCCGAGCGCGTCTCGTTGTATTTAGGTCGTTTACCTTTTGTTTTTCTGTGTTGAGTTGTTTTGTCTATGGTCAGTTGTAGGCTCAATACCCGGTTGAGAATCCTTTTCTCATTTTCAAAAAATAAAATCGTTTTGTGCTCCGAGTGCCGTGCCGTTCTCCACATTTGTGCAAAACAGAATTTGTTCTTTCAGAAAAACCGCAGGGTTCAACCCAGGTCATGTGAGAACAGTGAAATCAGGACCTATCTGAAGCTATGAGTTCCGGGCTACAAAGCAAAAGCAAAAGAGGAAACTGTCGGGCATCTGAGTTTGTTCTAACTTCAGTAAGTTCCGAGACTATATTCCGTGTGTACCTCTTCAGGTCTTGCCAATGTTCCGAAGTATGAGTGTGCCTCTACCTCGAGCTCAAAATCAAGTCTACTTCAAGCTAGAATGGCGATCAGAAGTGCTCTCCCTGAGTACCATTCCCTGCCAGTGGCATCTTGGCCGTGTTTGCGATGAGTTCCTAGGAGACCAACTGCGACGGTGGAAACTAGAGTTCGAATGGCCGTGGCCTAGAACGCAAAGGTTCGGGATTTCCGAGACTAAAGTCTGGTTTAAATACCCAGAGGCGCGCCCTCGGCTTGAAATCTGTATGGCAGCCCCATAGATTGAGACAGCGTGTATGCACCTCAATCCTGGATACTGAACCAACCTAGTCTGTCACCCCGTTGGAGAATAGGGAAAGTTGTGAATATGATCAGGAAAACAAGCAGCAGCCGTGGCTCCTACATACAGATGTTGTCCCTTGTCAGCATTCCAAAGCCTTTGTACTGTGAGTTGAAGGTTAGTCGGAGTAGAGCGGTTCACCGCCACTCACCTCATGAGGTGCTTTCTAAAGCGCCGCTTTGTCCATTTATTGCTTTCCGTAAGCATCATGCATTGTATTGCATTGTACCTATCAAGTTTCTTTCTCATTTCACTCAGTGTATCAATCACACTTCATTCACTTAGTGTATCAATCACACTTCAATTATTTAGTGTATCAATCACACTCTCATCACACTTTATCACATTTAGTATATCAATCATACTTGTTCACTAAGTGCATCTATCCCACTTCGTGTTCACATTTAGTATATCAATCATACTCCTGTTCACTAAGTGCATCTATCCCACTTCGTGTTCACATTTAGTATATCGATCATACTTGTTCACTAAGTGCATCTATCCCACTTCGTGTTCACATTTAGTATATCAATCATACTCCTGTTCACTAAGTGCATCTATCCCACTTCGTGTTCACATTTAGTATATCCATCATACTTGTTCACTAAGTGCATCTATCACACTTCGTGTTCACATTTAGTATATCCATCATACTTGTTCACTAAGTGCATCTATCCCACTTCGTGTTCACATTTAGTATATCCATCATACTTGTTCACTAAGTGCATCTATCCCACTTCGTGTTCACATTTAGTATATCCATCATACTCCTGTTCACTAAGTGCATCTATCACACTTCGTGTTCACATTTAGTATATCAATCATACTCCTGTTCACTAAGTGCATCTATCACACTTCGTGTTCACCCTCAGTATATCCATCATACTTGTTCACTAAGTGCATCTATCACACTTCGTGTTCACATTTAGTATATCAATCATACTCCTGTTCACTAAGTGCATCTATCACCCTTCGTGTTCACATTTAGTATATCAATCATACTCCTGTTCACTAAGTGCATCTATCACACTTCGTGTTCACATTTAGTATATCAATCATACTCCTGTTCACTAAGTGCATCTATCACACTTCGTGTTCACCCTCAGTATATCCATCATACTTGTTCACTAAGTGCATCTATCACACTTCGTGTTCACATTTAGTATATCAATCATACTCCTGTTCACTAAGTGCATCTATCACCCTTCGTGTTCACATTTAGTATATCAATCATACTCCTGTTCACTAAGTGCATCTATCACACTTCGTGTTCACATTTAGCATATCAATCATACTCCTGTTCACTAAGGGCACCTATCCCACTTTGTGTTCACCTTCAGTATCAATCATACTTGTTCACTAAGTGCATCTATCACACTTCGTGTTCACCTTTAGTATATCAATCATACTTGTTCACTAAGTGCATCTATCACACTTCGTGTTCACATTCAGCATATCCATCATACTTGTTCACTAAGTGCATCTATCACACTTCGTGTTCACATTTAGTATATCAATCATACCTTGTTCACTAAGTGCATCGATCACACTTCGTGTTCACCTATTGTGTATCCATCACACTTGTTCACTTAGTGCATCTATCACACTTTGTGTTTGCCTTTTGTGTATCCATCACACTTTGCTCACTTCATTCATTTAGTGTATCAATCACACTTCGTTCATATAGTGTATCTATCACACACTTGCTTTGTATCTATCACACTATGCCTACTTTACGTATCTATCACATGCTCACTTTGTGTATCAATCACACACGCTCGCTTTGTGTATCAATCACACACTTTCGCTTTGTGTATCAATCACACACTTTCGCTTTGTGTATCAATCACACGCTCGCTTTGTGTATCAATCACACACTTTCTCTTTGTGCATCTATCACACTATGCTCATCTTGTGTATCCATCACGCTTTGCTTCATATAGTGTATCCATCACACTCGCTTCGCTTTGTATCTGTCACACATGTTCGTTTGGTGTATCAATCACACACGTTCGCTTTGTGTATCTATCACAAATGCACACTGTATTCACAGTGAGAATTGCAGTAATTTTCTTACATCCTTTCTGCAATCCTTTCTGCATGAAATGTGGTTAGATTTGCATTCACTTGCCGACACTGCGTGTGTCAAACTTTTCGAATCATAGGAGTCACATGGAATATATGTTGTTAGCATATTGTTCTTGTTGCATTTCTCTATTTTGCAGGCACGATATTGTATGTACGGTTCATTTGAGGCTGGTGCGACCAGACGAATCGCGCAGGTATCGTATATTCTCCGTGAGAGACGCGATGAGAATTGAATGATTCTCCGCATTCTTAACTACATGAAATGTAGTTGTTGCTTTGCATTCTTGCTTAAAACTGTTGCATCTATTCGTCAATACTTGCTTCATTACAGCTTGCTGCATTTGCATGATCATTAAGTTACATCTGGCTCCGTGCCTATCATTTGCATTTTGCCCCTGCCTGCGGGCACACATACATATCTTTGTTTATCTTGTATGATTGTCTAAGTCTTCGGCCTTGTCAAAAATGGGTCGTCTCTGGGCTTTGACATTCACTCCCGTCACTTCTTGACTTTCGAGTTCTGTCAAAGAGGGGCAACTGTAGACACCCCATTTTTGACTGACCTTAAGACTCAGACGTCACCGATTGAGCGCTCGGTGATGTTGCATACTGTGCTTGTTCTGAAGTCTCAGAGTCGCGGCCGTGCGCCCTGCCTCCGGACTTCCGAATTCTCTCCTGTGCTTTGTCTCGGTTTGCGAACCAGACCCGGTTTTCTCTGTTTTCTTTCCTGAGGGAAGGGAGTGGTCCTGTAGACTATCTCCCGGTGGCCGTGAGCTACTTTTCGTGGCCGTAGGCCATTTTGCCCATTTCGGAGCCCGGTTCCCGGTTTTCGGGGCCGTTAGGCCGTGTGCCTCGGCTCGGGACCGCCCAACATCTCCGCTTTCTCCGATTTTTGGCGGAGACCTCTGTTTTAATGTTCCGAGGAACACTGGGGCCCCTGATGCCCACTTCGCAGCCGAACACCACTTCCGGTGCCCGGCGACCCATTTTCGGGACCCCGAACCGCGTGATTTGGGCCCCGAGCATTCATTTTGCATCAGCCTTCTCCGGTTTTTGGCGGAGACCTCTGTTTTAATATTCCGAGGAACCCTGGGGCCCCTGATGCCCACTTCGTGGTCGTGTGCCACTTCCGGTACCTGTAGCCGGTTTTCGGGACCCCGAACTGCGTGTTTTGGTCCCGAGCATTCATTTCGCATCCATTTTCTCCGGTTTTTGGCAGGTATCTCTGTTTCATCATTCCAGAGGACACTGGAGTCGCAAATACCCACTTCGCTGCTGAACACCACTTCCGGCACCTGCAGCCCATTTCCGGGATCCCGATTTGCTCGGTTTTGGCCCCGAACATTCATTTCTCATTAGTTTTTGTTCAAACTTGGCAGGTACCTCTGTTTCAACATCAGGAAGATCACTGGGGGGTGAGAAGCCAGCAATTATCCCAGATAACCAGTTTCGCTCCTCCAGAGCCCGTTTTGCTCACTTCCGGGCCAATGTTGAACACCCTAGGGGCATTTTCTTCCAAACAAAGCTACATATCTGTGATAAGGGCATCCGGGAGGACACTTTGGTATGGTGGTCGGCCAGCAATTCATGGTTTCATTTTTGGGCCTCTCCTTCAAGCTCTATGTTGTGACTCTTGGTTCAATGTTGCCAAATTCAAACCTTGGATCCTTGTTCTACACATCTTGGAGGACACTTTGGCATAGTGGTCGGCCAGAAATTGTTGACTTCATTTTTGGACCTCTCCTTCAAGCTCTATGTTGTGGCTCCTGCTTCAGAGTTGCCAGATTTCAACCATGGGGCCTTGTTCTACACACCTTGGAGGACACCTTGGTATGGTGGTCGGCCAGAATTTCTCCTGTTCATTTTCTTGGGGTGGCCGGCCGGCCATGTAGGGTGGCTGGCCGGCCATGGAGGGTGGCTGGCCGGCCACCTTGCAAAAAAATACCTGGCCGGCCAGATTCTTGCTTTCCAGCCTGTCCCAGCTGTCCGGATATCTTTCAGCATATCCCGGGGCATCCGGGGATATTTCGGGAGGGAAAGATTGGGTGCTTTCCCTCCCCTTTTACACCCCATTTTCTTGCCTATTTGAAGGGCCCTCCCTCTCCTTCTTCAAGGTTGGAAAATTTTCCTTGAAGAAGAGATCTCCAAATTCCTCCATTCCCTTAGCTCAAAACTCAAAAAAAGCTTCAAGTGTCAAGGCCATTTCTTCACCAACCCTTAGCTCCACCATCAACACTACCACTCCAGCAGCTAGGAAGTGAATTTCAGAGGTTGAGGAGCTACAAATCAAGGCCAAGAATCAAAGAAAGACAAGTCTTCAAGGGTGAGTATTCAAAACTAACTTTTAGGGCTTTTTCTTGGTTCATTTTTATACTCTAATTGGTTGAGAATTGGGGGTCCGACCCCTACTGCTTTTGTGCTTAAAATGAGCCCCTCTACAACTTTGTAGAAGGACTCAACCTCATTTGGTGTTTGTATACACTAGTTCCTTCAATATTCTTCAAGTTGGTAACATTTTTGCATGCTAAAATTGACCTATTTGTGTTGTTTTTTGGGGGTCCGACCCCTACTTCTTTTGTGCTTAAAATGAGCCCCTCTACAACATTGTAGATAGGCTCAGCTTCATTTGGCCTTTGTATATACCACTTCCTTCAATATTCATCAAGTGTGCCACTCTTTTGCATGCAATTTTGACCTATCTCTATTTGTTTTTGGGGCTTCGACCCCTACTGACTTTGGTCTTATTTTGACCCCCTGTACATATTCCATGAAGAAAGTTTTGTCATTTGGTGTGTGCATTGCATGTCTCTTGTTATAGCATATTCGGAGCCTATTTTGCATGGATCTTTTAGCATGTTTGTGTTCTGATTTTGAGAATGTCATCTTCTGCAATTGTGCTTATTTTTAGCTCATCTTCAATGTTGTAGAAGAAAGTTTGTCCATTTGGGGTTTGCATGTATCACTTGTCTCAATACCCCTCTTTTGGCCACTAACTTTGCATGTTTTGTTTGATCTATCTATGCTTGCATTTAGGCCATGTTTACTACTGAAAAAATGCCATTTTTGGGACTGTCTTGCTACTGTTCTTGCTGCCATGATCATATTTCGCACGTGTAGCATGGCTATAGGCCATTTCGGGGCTTAATTTCGCATTTTCGGGATGAATGCATGCTTCGAGTGTCATTTCGAATTGTTTCGGGGCTGTTTTCCCATTTATTTAAGTGCTGAAATTCCATTGCCATCATTTCCCATGCCATTTGTGTCATTTTTGCATTGCCTCGGTTTGCGTGCCAATGGGCACGCACTTCGAGGCACCTCATTTCTAGCATTCCGGCAGCCTATGTGAGCGTGGCTGAGGCTATCTCATGTTGGCGTAAGCCCAATTTGCATTTTCATGCTTGTATGCCATTGCCTCGGTTTGCGTGCCTGTGGGCGCGCATTTCGAGGCACTTTGTTTTTATCCGACGGCCTCCTATGTGAGTGAGCTGAGGCTCTCCCATGTAGGTGTAAGCCCATCGTTGCATTCCGTATGCCATTTCATCGCATATCATCGCCTCGGTTTGCGTGCCTGTGGGCGCGCATTTCGAGGCACTTCGGTTTTATCCGATTTTCTCATTTCATCATCGCCTCGGTTTGCGTGCCTGTGGGCGCGCATTCCGAGGCACTTCGGTTTTATCCGATTTTCTCATTTCATCATCGCCTCGGTTTGCGTGCCTGTGGGCGCGCATTCCGAGGCACTTCGGTTTTATCCGATTTTCTCATTTCATCATCGCCTCGGTTTGCGTGCCCGTGGGCGCGCATTTCGAGGCACTTCGGTTTTATCCGATTTTGGCATTGCGTATGCCTCCGCCTCGGTTTGCGTGCCCGTGGGCGCGCATTTCGAGGCACTTCGGTTTTATCCGATTTTGCATCGCATATCATCGCCTCGGTTTGCGTGCCTGTGGGCGCGCATTTCGAGGCACTCTGTTTTATCCGCTTGGCATTGCGTATGCCTCCGCCTCGGTTTGCGTGCCTGTGGTCGCGCATTTCGAGGCACTCTGTTTTATCCGCTTGGCATTGCGTATGCCTCCGCCTCGGTTTGCGTGCCCGTGGGCGCGCATTTCGAGGCACTCTGTTTTATCCGCTTGGCATTGCGTATGCCTCCGCCTCGGTTTGCGTGCCCGTGTGCACGCGTTTTGAGACATTCTGTTTTATCCGGTTTGCATCGCGTATGCCTCTGCCTCGGTTTGCGTGCCCGCGTGCACGCATTTCGAGGCACTCTATTTTATCCGACTTGCATTTCATCATTGCCTCGGTTTGCGTGCCAATGGGCACACATTTCGAGGCACCTCATTCTTATCATTCCGGCATCCTATGTGAGTGTGGCTGAGGCCCCCTTCATGTTGGTATAAGCCCATCATTACATTTCGCATGTCATTCCGCATTTTCTCGGTTTGCGTGCCCGTGGGCATGCATTTCGAGGCATTTCTTTTTTTTCATCAGCATTGTGCATGCTATATCACATGTTAGTTGCATTTCATGCATATCATGCATATTGCACGGGAAACGAGGCGCGTTTCGCACTCCGAGTAGCGGAGCATGTCTCAATTCCCCAGTCACCGACACTCCGGATTACCCATGATGGAGTTAGATTTTCATTGTAGCATTCATGTGCATTCATCCTATATTGAGTTGTGCAATTCGGTTCCTCGGCCATCATGCATTGATATGTGTGATTGGTGGCACGAGGATCGAGACATGCATATATTTGTGAAATACACTACTGTGCCCTTTTCCTGCTCTCTGTTGCAGCAAAATTCAGAATCGGCAACTTTTCGGAATCCGGCGCGCATTTCAAGAAATACTGCAAACAGAGGCTAATCAGGGCATCCCAGTGGATTTCCGCGCCAGGCAGCCCAACAGGTGGCATCTATTCATCAGAAGCAAGGCAGCCCCCTGGCTTGTACGCCAGTTTACAGCTTTCTTAGTTAATTTGTCAATTAATTAGAAATTTGTATATTTCGGACTGTATATTCTTTTATTCGGACTGTATTATTTATTCGGACCCTCTGCGCGAGGGCAAATTTGTAATAAGGGTGGGTGTGTGTGATGTATGTCTTCCAACCCCACGTCTTTCTCCCTTTTATTTATCTGCTTACAATGGTTAGATATAGGGCATATTTCAATTAGCATACAGTATGACAGCATGTTTGCATCATTCATCTGTTTTGCATGCACCGGGCTCGGCGCATCATACAAACTGCATTGTATTTCAATTACAAGATGAATACATGTTAGTTGTTGCATTTCACATGCCATATTTAGAATAGCCGAGCCTGCCATTAGTTTGCATTTTTGCAATGTGTTGCATTAGGCATTCTGTATATGTTAGGATCATGCATGATTTCTAATCAGTTTTCTGTTTTGGCTTGGAGTACTCTGTAAGTTTTATGCTTTAGCATCCTTGTATGCGTGTGAGTGTTTGCCATGATAGCATGCTTACCATGAGGCTAAATGCTTATGTGATATAACTGCCTTGAATGCCTGTGGGTGGAGGGTTGAGTTATCCGGACTGGGACAAATCATTGACTGTTTGTTTTAAGGCCCACTAGACAGTGGCAAAATCATTGTTTTACTAAGCCCACCTGAGGGTGGCAAATCCACATCTTAAGCCTACCTTGCGGGGTAGCAAACCATTTTCAAACAAACAAGCATGAAATGTTTTGTTTCCAATTCAGACGACCCAGTCTATACTTATTTGCTGGCGAGCATCACATAGTAACCTAGGCTAATAACCGGAATAAGAACTCACAATGTCTTCAAAAACAGATATCATGGTTAGTAGAGGCCGGTCTTTGACCGGGCGAGAGGGGGGTGCTCACGATGTTGACCTTCCCTAATCGTACCCAAGTTCCCGAGCCAACTTTGGTGATGACGGACACGTGGCCTTTTGGCACCGAGTCAGGGTTTCCTAAATTTCCCATTTTAAAATATTTAGGTGGCGACTCTGTTATCTGGCAAAGCAGTCCATGTTTGGCACTTCTTTCAAAAAATCTGTTTTTCTCAAAACGATTTGCCGGATTTGGACTCTTTGGTTCAGATTTAGAACCACAACCAAAATCGAGTCCGAACTGTAGCGAGGTCCCCCGCGGGCCTTGTTACACTTACCAATTACCATGACTATCTATTGTCGAGAATTTAGTGGATTGCGATTTTCCAAAACTTGCGCCAACATGCTCCTGAAGTCCAAAAAGCTGCTGCTGCATCTCCTCACGTTGTCTTGTATTCTCTACCTCTTTCATTTGTTGCTCCCCTTCTTTTTTTTGTTGCTCCTCACGGTTGCTCTGCTGCTCTGCACGCAGTATCTCCAACTCGGACGTAAGCCTTTTCAATTGCTCGTCACGTGCTTGTGATGCAGCAGAGAACCAGAATCACAAGAAGACGGCTTTGGTCCAACCCCAAATCCTCTCAAGTATCCCTTCTTCTTACCAAGAACCACTCTTGATATATCCTTTTGCCTCATTGGCGTTCCAGCCTCGATAGACTCATCCCGTACCCTTGTCATTTGCTCCTATAATTGTAAAATATAAATATTGTTAGTGTAAGACAAACACAAAAGTTGCATGTATAAGTGTCCAAATGATTGGAATACTTGCATGTAAATCACCGCATATAGGATCAATCCACTGTTTTGTCCTCTTGTTTTGATGAGTGTTCTTGTAGAAATTACAGAGATCTGGCAACAATCCACCATTTTCCTTCACCTGTGATATGCCAAACACCAAAAAGAACACTCCTTCATTAATATGGTGAATTCGTGAAATAAGTGTGGATACAGTTAATAAAATCAACGAAATACATCTCACCGCAATACTCATCGCTGCCGGAAAAGATCGCGACCCACTTGTGTGATTGTAGGGTAGCTTGCTCCTATTATTTTTGCCGGCGTCGTAGCGAGGCTACAAAAATCCACATTGTACGGGTTTATTACATATATAGTTAAAGTACAAAGTCATTTTTTGTATTTTGGCTCATGGTTACATACAAAAATCCACATTGTACAGGTTTGTGACATATATAGTTAAACAATGATAACAGTACTAAGAAGCCTTGTGAAGGTGGTCAAATACTTTCCATGTTTTGTAAAATATATTTGATCCTTCATTCTATATGATTTCACAGAGCTTGTGAATAATACATTATTATTATATAACTAAATCATAACATACCTTGTTTGCAGGATCTAACCATACTTCGTCAATCAAATACTTCCAATCATCTAATCTGATTCCTTTGTATGGATGAGCATAGGGATTAGTTCCCGCATCCACAAGCTTCTCCCATTTCTTCTTCATTCTGCACTTCCAATCTTTATGTAACACGTTACACTTCTTTTCCACAACTTGCTGGGATAGTGCATTGTCCTCATAATTATCCCCTATTTCAAATTTATCCTATAATCAATGCAAACCAAATAAGAAACTTGCAATTATGTAATGTGAACGCTGAAAATTATGAAGTTACAGTGATATGTAATTACAACGAGGTGCAAAATTTAATGAAAAAGAACATCACTTCATAAAAGAAAGAACACATTAAAAAAATGAAAATCACTTCATAAACCTTAGGTGAAAAATTTAACTTTATTTTTAAAGAAAGAACTTCACTTCATAAACCTTCGGTGCAAAATTTATCAACTCCTGGGCAAGAAAAAAACCAATCTCTAAACAAGTTCTCCCAAGGACTGCAAAAACCCACATCCACAACAAAACACATTCCTAAGGATCAAGCAATGGCAACAATCAATTTTTTTTTTTTGAGTGCATGAGTGTTGATGGACTATGAACTTGACCATGAAGACGAGAAAAGTAAACATGAAGACCCCATAAGTAATAGAAATATCAGATTTCATAATATTTCCTGAAAAATGCGATAACGTAAAGGAAAAATTGCTAGATATGTAATTTTTCTATGAATGATAGTCACAACTTTGTAAACAAAGAACACAATACCTGTGTAAAAAATGACTTATGAAAAGAATGAAATTAAAATTTAAAAAATAAAAAAATGGATACTAAATATGCATACTGAATGGATAGCAGAGAGAGAGTGGTTGAGAAATGCCTATCAGTTTCACGTGCCTACAAAATGAACATACTAAATATGCACTAGTTCATTTTGATGACAGGAAAAGATTATAATAAATAAATAAATAAATAAATAAAAAGAAAAATAAGAAGAAGAGGAAGAAAGAAGAAAATGCATTAGTTAAGTAGCTTTGCATACACTATGCATTTAATCATAGATGTATATATGCACATAGGTACACATAATATATGCTCGGTATATTGTTTTCTCTTGATATGTTGTTCATGTTATATCAGGCTGGAATACATTCTTGATCATAATTTTCTCAATCATGAATGTCTAATTTTCTTCCTTTAGGGTTTTTTTATAAGAAACCCTAACAATAAGAAGAAGAGGAAGAAAGAGGAAGAAAGAAGAAAATGCATTAGTTAAGTAGCTTTGCATACACTATGCATTTAATCATAGATGTATATATGCACATAGGTACACATAATATATGCTCGGTATATTGTTTTCTCTTGATATGTTGTTCATGTTATATCAGGCTAGAATACATTCTTGATCATAATTTTCTCAATCATGAATGTCTAATTTTCTTCCTTTTGGGTTTTTTTATAAGAAACCCTAACAATCATGTCTCTTCCAAGCCACATGATCAATATTAAAATCTAGTTTTCTTTTCACTAAATATTAATCATTTACTTTTGTATTGATTTTGTAAAGTTATGTTCATTGAAATTGACATGTTCATTGAAATTGACATGTTTACCTCCTATATATTAATCAGTTATTTTTATGTTCACTGAAATTGACGAGTCAGCAAGCCAAATAGACTAAAAGATAGTTCAAACAAGACTAACCAGCCACAGAACAGCAGATCATAATTCCTTAACACCAAAAAACTGGGAATACTTTAGAGAGCAATTTACCCAAAAAAAAATGTGCCCACCTGAAGATAATAACCCACTCGTAAATAGGTTAGTCAAAAAGTCAACCTGGTTTACTCCTTCCAATAGCCTCAACTCCATCTCATTATGTACAGGAAACAGAACTACTCACTTATGTCCCAAACTATCTTGGCAAAAACATTTGTGTAACATAACTTAAAACTAAAATTAGGAGTAACAAATTGATAGGAGATTAAGGTTGATCTTGTCATAACAAACTATACTTGAGAGAATTATATTTCTCATCCAGCGCTAGAAAATCAAAATTGATTCTTGCACTTTTCATCAGAAGGCAAAGCTTGACAATTAAATGTGTCACAGGATCAAACTTGCTTGATCCCCCATGCAAAGATGTAATCTCTATCTGTGGACGAATTGCATTTTTTTTTTTGGCTGGTTTTCCCTTGACAGAGATACAAGCAACTTTCATTACCAAATGCATTATTGTCCTAGAAGCAACTCAATCAACTTTCATTACCAAATGCATTGTGTAAAAATTGGTCGAACTTGAACTTGATTCCAAGATTGAGTAGATAGAGATCAACTCGTAAAAGTTGAATGACATTTTGTTACCGGCTTAAAGGGCTGCTTCCTTAGCTTTTTAGGCTATAAAGGCCAGCTTTTGGGGCTTTTTTAGCCTAATTTTTTGTAATTCAAACTTGAATATTTTTACCTCACACTGGGCAACATTGTTTTTTTTTTTTCCAGCTTAAAAGTAGCATTGAAAAACACAGCTTCATAAAAGTTAAGTTTAGCTTTTCAGCCTATTTTGAAGGTGAAAAAACAAACAAGCTAAAAACCTAAACAGTTTTACTTTTACCAAACAACAATCCTTCCCAAAGTACAACAACTTAACCATGTGAATTTTCAATTTTTTAAAAAAAACAAAAAAACCTCAGTAATTTTTAACATATGGGACCAAAAATCTACTAGAGCTACACCATCTTGGAATCATCATCGAAGTAAGATAATAACTTGCCATGGCCAACCATTACCTTTAGCCATCATGACAATTTTTAAAGTATTGCATGAAGTATCAAGTAGGGCAAGTCTACTGAGAAGCTTGAGTAGGTCATTGCAAAATTAATTCAAGCTTGATCTAAACTTATAGTAGCCATCTTCATGTGAGTTAAGTTTTAATTATTATGATCAAAATTAATTCCCACATAAAAGCATATATACATGAAGGATTTGTTATGCATTTGTAGTTGAAGGATTTGTTAGATGAAATTATTTGTTATGTAATTATAGATGGCACTTTATTTTTTGATGATGCACCCAGTATGATGCCATATGCAGAAACACAGGCCATCTATTTTATAGTCAAGAAGTGGACCTCACAAGCCAGCACTTCACTACTTCTACTCAAATATGCAAAACATATAGAAAAACACAAAACAAAAACCAATGGGTGAAATTTAAAAATATCATATTGTACGTTGCAGCAGTGCCTTGTTCAGATGTTCTGCAGGTACCAGATTTTTTGGGTAACTTGGTCTGTAAAGTATTCCCATTTTTTTGGGAACACCAGATCATAATTCCTTAACACAAAAAATGGGAATACTTTTTGACTAACTCAATACAGTGCTCATAATTCCTTCACACCCTATAATTCAGTTGTTTCTCTGCCCTACGATTCCTGAGGTGGTACCATGATTACCATTATGAATCATGAATATTAGAATGGCAATCTAATAGGTACAAGAGAAATTAGAATGGCAATCAAATCCTTTTAGCATTCCAAGTAGCCTACAAGAGAAATTTTTTTTACTATGTCCATACTACATTGCCAATATATAGACTACCATTAAAGGTTGATGACAGTGATATGGTAAAAGCATAAAGACATTACCGTTCAATTGGGTACATCCATCGATATTGCACTGGCCCTCCCAGTATTGCCTCGCGCGGCAAATGAACAACCAAGTGAACCATGACATCAAAGAAAGCTGGAGGAAAAATCTTCTCAAGCTTGCAAAGTACAAGTATGATTTGATCCTCTAGCTTCTGTAAATCTGTCACCTTCAACGTCTTTGAACACAGTTGTTGGAAGAAATTTCCTAACTCAAATAAGGTCGTACCAATTTCATTGTTAAGATACCCGCGCATCCCAACCGGAAGTAGTCGGTGTACAAGCACATGACAATCATGACTTTTGAGGCCTGAGATTTTGCCAGTCTCAGTATTCACGCAATTGGAGATATTTGCTGCATAACCATCGGGATACTTGATTGATTTCAAAAAAGCACCAAAGCCTTGTCTTTCTTTCGTAGATAATGTGTACACAGCTGGAGGCTTCACAAATGACCCATCACCGCGACTCCGTAGGTGTAACTCCTTCCGAATTTTTAAATTTGCTAAATCAATCCGTGCTTTTTCTGTGTCCTTGTTCTTCCCATCCACATTTAATAATGTCCCCATCAAATTGTCACAAATGTTCTTCTCTATGTGCATGACATCAAGGTTGTGTCGAAGCTTAAGCGTCTTCCAATAAGGCAATTCAAACATAATGCTTCTCTTTGCCCAATTCAACACTGGATTTTCGTCCCTTTGTCTTTTCCTGTTATTTGGATGTTTTCCAAACGGCTTGTATGTCCCAGTCTGAATTTGCTCTAATATTTGCTCCCCTGATAACTCCAACGGTCTGCACCTAACCTCACTTTGTCCGTTAAAAAGCTTGCTCCTTCGCCATCTGTGGTTCTCGGGCAAGTAACGACGAGCACCCATGTACCCTATCTTACTTGTTAACCTTTGTGATGATGCGTCCTCATTACAAGTGGGACAAGCCAAATAACCTTTAGTAGTCCACCCGGACATGTTCCCATATGCAGGGAAGTCGTTGATGGTCCACATCAGTGCAGCATGCATTCTAAATGACTCTTCGTTTTTCGCATCATAAGTTCGCACCCCATCCCCCCATAACTCCTTCAACTCCTCAATCAATGGCCGTAAGTAAACATCGATATCTCTTCCAGGAGCCGATCGTCCAGGAATAAGCAATGACATCATGGAGAAAGGCTCTTTCATACACTTCCATGGTGGGAGGTTGTAAGGCATTAGGATAACGGGCCACATACTGTATGATGTGCTCATATTTCCGAATGGATTGAAACCATCGGTGGCGAGCCCCTAGCCTAACATTTCGTGGATCCATGGCAAACATAGGATGTTGCCGATCAAAGTCTTTCCATGCCTCAGCATCAGCTGGATGCCTCAAGATTCCATCATCCACACGTTTCTCCTTGTGCCATCTCATATCTGTAGCGGTCTTCTTGGACATATACAATCTCTTCAATCTGGGTGGTCAATGGAAAGTACCTCAATATCTTGTGAGGGATCTTCTTACCCTTTCCGTTGTCCAACTTGTATCTAGGCTCTTCACACTTGGGGCAATTAGCAAGATTTGCATGCTCCTTCCAAAATAGTGCACAATCATACCTACAAGCATGAATGGGAACGTAGCCCAAACCCAAGTCACGTAAGAATCTTTTCGTAGCATATATGGTCCATGGAACAGTCTCATCACACGCGGGTAGAGTGTCCTTGAAAACTTTCATAACCATATCAAATGACTTATTGCTCCACTTGTTGTACACCTTAATGTGAAGCATCTTAACAATAAATGACAACACAGTGAACCTTGTGCATTCCGGGTATAGTTTACGTTGAGCATCTTCAAATAACTTATCAAAGTTTCGCCCATTCACACTCTCAAAAGTAGCAGGTAATTCATCCCCTTCATCATCCATTGCAAAACCCCTACAAACCTCTTCCAACATAGTAGGCAAATCATCCCCGTCATCCTGATCTTCCCCTACAATTTCACTATATATGTCATGGTGACCTTCATTCGGTATGAGAGGTTCAACCACGGGAACAAGTTCCCCATGGTGCACCCAGGTCTTGTAAGAAAGAGATATCCCTCTTCGAATCAAATGAATCCTAACAACGTGGATCGTTTGTTTTTTGTCGTTCAAGCAATCAATACATGGACACCGAAGCTTATCCTCCAAGCCTACATTTCTCATCGCAAATTCAATAAATGAATTCACCCCTTCTTGATACTCCCTACTACTTAATCTATTTTTAATTGTCATCCAACCTTGTCTATTTGGGCCATCTGAAAGGTTAAAGACAACCATTACAGTAATTAATCTACATAATATTACAGAAAGTGTTAGAAACTACAAAATGAAATATCCTAACAGTAAACGGAAATGAGAGATACACAAAAATGAAAATAAAATAAACTAAATTAAGCAACCTACAAGCAAGAGTGTTTATTTTTTGAATATTTTTGGGAATAATTCTTTCTCCCTTTTGTGCTCCAAGAGAAGTCATAAAATATAGAAAGATTCCACTTACCTTGGTACTTTTTTTCCACACAGTTACACTCACAATACTATTTGTTGAAAATCCTCCTTGTGGCCTTTTATTTTTGCTAATTTTAGCAGATGTATCAATGTACTAGGATGTGCTACAAATTTGCCTTAGTTATTGTGGAAGGATAAATTTTGTATTCATGCATTAGTATATCATATTTAGTAGATGGGAAACTTATCTGCACAGAAAAGTGAAAAGAAAAATTAATGTGTGGTCTACATTTTTTTTTATGTTTTGGTATATAACTAGTCAATAGACTTTCTCCACCAAGAGTGATAAAGAAAAATTAATGTGTGGTCTAGATTTTTTCTGTGCTTTGGTATATAACTAGTCAATAGTCTTTCTTCACTGAGAGTGATAAAGAAAAATATAGGACCTATCATATCTATAAAATAATAAGATCCACTATTATGTTTCAACGGATCATGCTAATGACAACTTATGGTCTGTCTTTAAGGGGAGGTAATACCAACATAGTTAGAATACTAAGCACTTTTTACAAATTTTGATACATATTTAGCACGTATATCAAGACTAATACTAATCATTGGGTGATCACAAATATCAGATTTTTGTAAATATGGTGTGTACATGGTGTTTGTTGTGCCGATCTGCATAATAGGCAGAAAAAAAAACAAAAAAACATTATCCAGTGATAAATCAAATCTAGGTCGAGGTAACATGTGTAGCATATTATAGGAAATAGTAGTGTGTAATAAGCAAGGAAGCTTGGAACTTCCATGCATCTTCTGGTGACTTTAAGTATTATGATTTTTTGACAGTATCTTCTGTTGGTAATGGTATTGGGGTCTGTAGGGGCCTGGGAGGGTTAGGCTCTGTGTGGGAAAGAGGCTCAGAGGAAGGGTAGGGAAGTGGACATAGAGATGACAGTTTGAATGGGGGAAACACTAAAAAAAAAGTCTAACCTATCAACTAGATTGCCTTTGGAGTCTTAGATCCCAGCACTGGGACAACCCTAAATGATGCTCTCTCTCTCTCTCTCTCTCTCTCTCTCTCTCTCTCTGTAATATTTTCTAATATGAGATAACTTTTTTGTGCCAAACAACCTACTATTGTGGAAATCATTACCCCATTTGCTTTTGTTTTTCGAGCACTTGATGAGCACCCATTTGAATTCAGCAGCTAATTTTGAAAATTACGTAATTTTGCCCTTGGTTTTTTTACTAATTACTTTAATGCTTCATATGTTGATTTTTCATCTCCCCTATTTATTTAGTGTCCGTCCCAATTATTGGTGTTGGCTAATTGTTTCTCTTTCGATTCTTTCTTTTATATGTTATGATTATTATTATTTTTTTACCCATGCAATCATTTCCTAAAAGTCACAGCTTCACAGCGGAAAAACTTATATGCTAATTACTTTATAAGTGTACAAAACTCCCACTCACAATAGAGAGAGTTTACAAGAGGTAAATAGGTAATATGCATATCGTGTTTTATCTTCATTACACTTAATTTGCTGGCATCATGTTTCGTATCATTTTTTTTGAACTAAGAAATGAAGATCGACACATATAATAAAAATAAAAAACAACCAATCAAGAGCACGAGATTATGAATGGCTACGAAAAATACAAATAAATAAATATATAAGAAATCCGGTTCAAAGCATGACAACATGGTCTTAGTTGAACTCTTATGAGGCAAAATAAATAATAACTATATATCTTGTCTAGATGTCCCAAATGAGATGTAAAGTAATGGCTCATAATATATATATTAAATCTTCCTACAATTGTCTTCCCAAAGCTCTTGATGAGACACATAACCCAACCTTTTTCTGGGATCCAAAAGAGAGCTACATAATAATAATAATACTTTTGAAAATAATTGGCAAAGGTAGCTCGGATTTTTATGTTAGTTTTGTTTTGTGTTGTGATTTTTATGTTAGGGTTGGAAATTGGTTAGAGTATTTATAATTTTCTCATGTTATGATGTGTTGCAGATCTAAAATGGATGTTGGGATTGTTGTTTGGTTGCCGGCTCCTGATAGCAGTGGAACGGTGGTGGGTTGGTGGCTCTGTTTGTGAGTGAGAAAGGAGATGAAAGAAAGGGGAGAATAAAATGTCAATTTTGCCCTTGAAAACCAATCACAGGACATGCTAATTTTCCATCCAATGTTTCTTAACCTCTATTTTTAGTTGGACCAAAATGACACATAATTCAAAATCTAGGATTAAAATTTAGTCAATTAAAACTACAGAGAGCAAACTACAAGGACTACTTGCGCGTAATTTATCCTTTTTATTTTGTTGGATATGAAGTTTGAAAAGTCTCATTGCTTTTATATTGTTTTCATTTTTTTTTTCCTACGAAAAAATTTCTTTGCAAATTTAGAAAACAATTTGCAAGCCTTTATTAGCAATTATAGGATGAACAATATAAAAACTTGATAAGTAGTTCAAGGGCTGAAAACTTAAAGCTTCAAAACGTCTTGTACATATCAACATTGAAGATGAAAGATAAACATATACAGATTCTACCCTTTTCGACATGATTGTGTCAGGATTAGGGTATTAAACTAAAAAACATAAGACCCCATATGTGTAGGATTTGTCTCCTAATTTTGTAATGTCTCACATTTGATTCACCAATAAGGGGATTAGTTGTGCAGACAGATTAATACTCCCTCAAAACCATGGGTTAAATTTCTCAGTGCCTTGGCATAATTAATTTCGCACGAGTACTCGTCGGATTAACTTTCCTCAATCCCAACTCTTACTAAACATAGTACTGTAATTTCATAATATATATAAATCTATCCAACATCCCATGGTTCGCCAAAAAAATCGGATATTCGAAATTACTTAGACCATTATCCTTTCCCTTAAGAGTAAACATGACTGTGAACTTGCTAGCACAATGGGAAAATAAACTTCAAACTGAAAAATGATGAGCATATATGGTAAGTCCAACTTGGCTAAAATAAGATTTGCTACCCTGTCTCTTCTTAAAAATTCAACTCCAACTTCTAAAGGATGGTATATAGGGTAAGTCCTTGTAGAGCTTGTGGCTAATTTCAGGGTACTTAAAAAATATCAGGCATAAATCCTATTAACCAACTAATTTGTTTGGAAATCAAATTACAAATAACTTACAAAAGCACCATGTTGCCATTTTTTTATTCTCATTAAGTATATTTCCCAAAATCAAAAGGGATACTTAAAGAAAGAGGAGAAATAAATCACTTCCAGGTCAATCACAGATTGGGGGACTTCACAAACAACATAACCAAATCTTCTAATCGACATATCCCAGTAGCAAACATCAACACAAACATTGACAGTGAGAGGGAGACACAGAGAAAGACTGAGTTCATGAGAGTGATACAGAGGATTTGTACCTGAAATTGAGCCTAGGGAGAGTTGAAGATGCTCCGAAAAGTCGCGATGGTGAGGGCCCTGGTGGGTGAGACATTGTAGAACAAGACGAGTATGAGAAATCAACGAGGAAAAGTGAGACACAGAGATATAAACGGAGAGAAACATTTATAAGTTGAAAAAAATACCTAGATGAGTCAGCAATGGAGAAGATTCACAGAAATAGCGAAGAGGGACGGAGGCGCAGACAGTGGAGAGGCGATGACGGCGGACGGCAAGGTTGATGGTAAGGTGAGGTGATTTCTTGCGACTGAGCTTTGATCGAATTCGTGTGAGGTGTGAAAGAGGCGCGGATTTGTTTTTTATCTGTGTTTGAAATAGTAAAGTTATCCCCTACCAAACTTTAGTCGGGTAATGAGTTTTGATACCAAAACGACGTCGTTTTGGTATCAGCGACGAAATTGCTATTAGTCGTTAAAATAGCAAACACAGCTCCCTTCCAATTTCATTCTCCCGCCCAGATTTTTGGCGACAATCAAAGTAATTTGGTCGCAAAAAATTACTTATTTGCGACAAAAAATTTTAGTCGGTAAAAAAATCAATTTTTAGCTACGAAATTTACTTTTGGTCGGCAATAAAAAAATTTTTGCGACAAAAATTTTTTTGGTCGGCAAAAGTGGTCGGCAATTGTGTAAATTCTTGTAGTGACAACTGAGCTAAGTAAAATATCATCGTCATGGCCAATATAGTTAGGTATGGTAATTTTATTTTTTTATTTTTGACTCGGTAGTGCTTCTTGTGTATTAAATTGAACTATCATTTTCTTCATTTAAAAATGGTAGTTCAACTTTCTTCAATAGATATTTAAGTTTAGGTGTGTGTATATAGATTTGAGTGTGTTTTAAATAGTGTGTGTTCACTTTTTATTTGTTAGGATATATTTGAAACAAAAATGCATGAAGTGAGCATATATTGTATATTTATTATTTTTTAAGTGTATGAATTAAAAAGAATGTACACAAAGTAAAAATATATGTTGAAATAGAAGTTCCAAATATCTCCCACTACCGACGTAATATTAAAGGTGACAAGCGAAATTGCAAAATGATTCAAAAGACAAAGGAAATATCTCTCACTACCGACGGTAAGAATAGAAATAATAGGTAAAATTACAAAATCATCCATCATTGTACAACATCCATAACGTAAAAGGAAGGACAAAAGTGAAAAGAGAAAAGGAGAGCCATCAAATGTAATCATGCTTCAGTTAGAGATCTCCCAAAGTCTTCCCACCAACACCCTCATCTCAATGGCCCTATTTGGTAGGGCTTATTTCCAGCTTATTTCAGCTTTTAGCTTAATTTAAGCTATTTTGATGTGTTTGGTTCAACTTAACAATACAGATTATAGCTTTTTATAAGTCAAAAATCAACTTATTCTTTGAGTGGGGGAGGAAAAACTTAATTTATAAGTCAAAAATCAGCTTATATTCACAGTTATAAGCTATAAGCTGTTAAGCTATAATCTATAATTACTTTTGCACAACTCTACCAAACGGGACCAATATGCCGCACTACGAAAGTTGACCCCACAAATTGTTAAAAACTATTAAATGAATTTAAAAAATCATCTCATATTATTTACATGATGTTTTCGTTAAATAAAAAATCACAAAATTTAAGTAACATAGGTGAATTAACATTGTCGTTCCATACAATTTTCATTACATTATTAATTAAAAACTGCATTGATAATATGGCATAAAATATCCCATAACTACTCAATTGTTATCCCATTATCTCTTACCTAGCTAATATTCAAAGCATTTTCACATTTTCTCATCACTTCCATAGCTTAAAGAGTGAGAATTTCAGCAGACAAAAAAGGACAATGCAAACCCACGTGATGGACTCAAAAAGACATGTAAGGCCAAAAATTAGGGCCTTTAAAGTTGTCTGAAGGACATTTTATCACAATTATTGTATCATGTATAAACTAGCATGGGGGAGTCGAATATAGATATAATTAAAACAGCAAACAGAATACATTCAACCTCATTCGAGATGGGCCGAATAGGACCAAAGCCCACTAGATTGAAAGTCATCATCAAATAGACATAAAAGACAAAATGAGAAGAACGCCGAGTTAAAATTACTGTTGTTGTACGTCAGAGCCGAATATATTAAGTCGGCATGGTCCCATTAGGTAGGATCAGACTGTCCTTTTTTGAAAAGTATAGTAGGGAAATGGGTCCTACCAGAGTGATGATGAAGGGCTAAGTTGCATGGAGAAAATATTAAGAAGAATGACTTTATAAAAGGGAGATGGAGGTTGAAAGATTAGGGATATGCTAAAAACCTTGTAACTCAATAGACCAAAAATACTAATTTTTCCACAAAGGCTAACTTACTCGTCGGAATGTTGATTCCGACACCACCGACCAGAGTTATTTCTATTTCAGGTGACAACTAGAAAGATCTTACAAGGATTTGTTTGGATTGAAGGAGTATTCCAAAATCACCTCCCCACACAACCCAACATGCAACGTGGCAGATATCAAAGATGGACATTGATCTAGAATCATTTAAAGTTTTTTTTTAAAATTTTTTTTTTTATTTTTTGATCTGAAAGAATCATTTAAAGTGGTACCAAACTTCTTGCCGAATTCACCACCAGCCACCCAACTTCTGTCCCGTGTCCTTCACCTATAATCATCTCTCTCCTCTCTCATTCATTCCCTCACCATCACCAAAAACACTACTTTCCTTCCATGGCTAGCTTGAGCTTCATCATTGGCATTATAGGTTTGCCTAATTTCTTCTCCATGAAAAACTTTTTTGAATATATTTAATTTCTTCTATTGCTAGTCTTTCTTCTTCTTCTTCTTCTTCTTCTTCTTCTTCTTCTTCTTCTAGTACTTGGTAGTGCATAATATGGTGACATATTTTATCTTTTTGCAGGGAATATAATCTCTATACTAGTTTTTGCTTCTCCCATGTAAGTATATACTTAACCTTAAAAATAACAAAATGATAATTTCCTTTATATGAAATTCTCTGAGATGTGTCAAAGTACTATATACATGATTGAACAGGTTGATATATTCTTAGTTTATTCAAAGTGGCATATAGTTTTTATCCATTTCATGCTTTAAGAGCTGACAAAATATTATAATAATTGAGCAAGTGGTGAGATTCAAATTCATAATTTCTTGTCCGATGTTATATATGATAAATTATTGATCAGTATTGACAACATAAATACTAAAGTTATCTTTCATAATAACTTAATTTTTTATGTGAGTTGATGGTTAATCAGAGCAGATCATGTGTTTTTCGAACCTCACAATCTATTTGATAATTAAAATATTTGCATGCGTTTGGCTTGCTTATGAGGAGGATACATGAGGGGTGTGTTAATAATATAAATAATAAAATTACCTCTCTTTCATTACTTAGGGAAGACAATTTTTTGAGTAATTTTATTATTTGTATCATCAAAGTATGACTACTAGACTAAAAGCAATTAAGGTAAATTACATCATTAATCCCTCCCTGCTAACATTTTGAACAAAAAACTCAACTTACCACAAAAGATCAGAGTAATTCAAATAGTAAGGAAAAGTTTGGCATCTTCAAAAAAATCTAAAAAGTCAAAAAGTCACTATCCTATTTAAGTTACATCATCTTATTTAAGTCACATCACCTCTCTAACACATCACTTCAAACCCAACTCAAATCCAACCCATATTTCATAAAAAGTCAAAAAGTGCACTTATTTAGTCTTTCCAAACTTGGCCTAATTGCTTGCATGAATTTGTATTGTGGCACAGAGGAACATTCAAGGGAGTGGTAAAGAAGAAATCAACAGAGAATTACAAAGCACTTCCATACATAACCACTCTGCTCAGCACATCTCTGTGGACTTTCTATGGACTTCTCAAGCCAGGGGGTCTTCTTATTCTAACAGTAAATGGTGCTGGTGCTGTCTTACAATTCATTTATGTCACTCTCTTTCTCATCTATGCTCCAAGGGATATCAAGGTGAACCCCAAAAAAAAAAAAAAAAAAATCTCTGTTTTGAATCATTTAAGACATTCCTGTATGATTAAAATCCACCATATCTAAAAAAATAATCGGATTGACATTTATTTATTTATTTATTGAGTGGTGCTATTCGCACATCTTTTTACTAAAAACACTTCACTTTTTGGTTTTATTAGGGCCAAAATTGCATAATAAACACTATGAACACTATGGATTTTTGGTGAAAAGGGGGGTCCGAATAAAACAACTTTTTTTTAAAAAAACAAAGAATATATTATGGGTTTTATATAATCTTATTGTGTGGATCCATCCATACAAGAGATTTAATAAATAAATAAACCCATTGTTATAGTAGCATTAGTTATTAATTATCTTCAAATTATACAAGCTTGTCTCCCCCTTAGGATTTTTTTTTTTTTTTTTCGGTTAATTTTTAGTGGCATTGTTATTAATTATCTTCAAATTATACACGTGTGGCATTTTCTCCAAGTGTTTAAAAATGTTAAGCTCTCCTAAGGTTTTTTTAAAATTTACGTGGCATTCTCCCTGAGTGTTTAAAAAATTGAAGTGGCTAATATCTTTGAAAAATGGGGGTCAAAATATAACAAGTATTGATTATAAACCCTAACCTGCAATGATAGAAGGCGGAGGAAAAGTTAACAAGTTACTTGATCACATTTATTAAAAAATACATTATTTGAGGTTTTAATATTGATTCTAACACAAATACTTTTAATAACACGAAAGATCGTTAAGGACAACTAAAGATGCGTCATTTTAGATGTAGTTGTTAATCTTTTATACACCAATATATGGATTGACATACTTATTAACTCGTGTTTTCATCTTATTTTCAAATTTCGAGCTGGCAGAAAAATGTTACCGTCCATGTGTTCTTTTTAAAAAATTTGTCAAATATATTCTCTCTCTATATTAAAAATTCTGGATCCATCACTCTTTCTCATCGTATTACAAACTTGCCAATGGTATTGAAATTCAGGTTAAATCTATGAAGTTGGTGGCAATATTGGATGTTGGGTTTCTTGGGGCAGTAATAGCTGTGACTATGCTAACAATCCATGGAAGTCTAAGGCTTACCTTTGTAGGCATTTTATGTGCAGCATTGACCATAGGCATGTATGCAGCACCTCTAGCTGTCATGGTAAGCCTTTTCAAATGCCATTAATAACTACCTTTGCTCATACAAATTAGTTGCCAAAAAAATTTAATAAATAAAATAAAATTTTATAGGTCAGCGGTGAAATGGAAATGTTTGGATGAATTTCTATTGCATTTCAATCAGATTTTGACTTTTTATGGTTCTACTTCCAATTAATATTCAACTTTTTAGTTAATTATTGCTCATGAGGGTGTTCGGAGACTTGTTCTAACTAATCTTTGGTACATGTCGTTTATTATGAGTCACATATACCGTTTGATTTTTATTTAAATTTTGTAATCATTCTTTGTTGTGTCATTTGATTTTTTATTTTTTATTTTTTATTACTCAAGTCAAAATTTGGAAACTAATGAAAAATACAAAAGGGAAATAGAAATTAGTGAAAAACCATACTCCAATAAAATATTTTCACAATCAAAGACTATTTAACAGAATTAACTGAATGGGTCATTTGTTATCAAATTAAAAACTTCAAATGGTAGGATGTAATTTTCAAAATCATAAGAGATAAATTGTATTTTAAGCAAATCTCAGTGGACGAATTTATATTTTATTTTATTTTTTGAAGACGTTCTATGGCAGTGACTCAAGGTCATCACTTATGGCCAAAAATGTTTAATTTACCTCTTTCGATTATTTTATCTTCTCAATAGATTGGACTGTCTTATTTACTGAAAGAGTTAAATTAGTTTAATAATTAAAGTTACATGACATTATTATATTTATTTTAAAATTTATTTTTTAATTATATTTATTATAATTACAAATATAAAAAAAAAAATCAAGAATAGTTTTTATATAAATTTAAAATATGAACGGATTGATTATGGAACAAGCTATGTAACCGGCCCACGATTGCAGTCCATCGACTGGACCAGGGAGAAATTGATTTCTAATGTTTTACAAATTGACTAAAAATTTAAGAGTTGAAAAACATAACTTGTGTAGCATTTTGGTTTTTTTAATTGATATCTTTGGCATAGGTTCTTATTTGTGTTTCAATTTTTAATGGACGAGGATAACAGAGAACCGTGATAAAGACAACGAGTGTGGAGTACATGCCTTTTTTCCTATCATTTTTCCTCTTCCTCAATGCTGGAGTTTGGTCTGTCTATGCTCTCCTTGTCAAGGATTTTTTCATCGGAGTAAGTTTTCTTGTATTTTTTTAAAATTGTGTTTTTAAAATTTTAAAATCACTTTTCAGTATTTGCATTTTTTTTTTTTTTTTAAAAATTTAAAATTTTGAAGATGCTATAGACCATTTGAACTCTGTAATGTCATATACCCATTTCATAGTTTTGCATCTTGCTTTCCAAGCCTTTTTATAGATCCTTATTGAATCATAAATTTGAAAGAAAAAGAACAATAAAAAATAGTTTATATTTTATTTACATTATCCTTACATTTTTCTTTTTTCTTTTCAAACCACTACATAAATTAATGATTCAATACAACTTTAATATTAAGCTTGTGGTATAAAAACAGAATGGGTAAGTTACACTGGCTTTCCCTTAGGTTTGGAGAAAGAAAAATATTATATATAATTTTATTTGGTACATCATTTTTCACTCCTAGTCTAAGGGTGAAAAAATGAAATAAGAAAATAGATTATGGATGGCATTGTGTATAGAAGTAGATAAACATTAAATGGATCATAATTAAAGTAGATGGTGTAAAACACAATGGTAAACTAAAATAAACTATCTATTTTAATGTAAAATATGTAAAATATATGTCAATATGTTCTTTTCATCACAGACCTAATGAATTATTTATGGAAAAAAAGATGGAGTGTTATATGAATAAAAATTATAAACAAGTCAATGTGATTAGCCTAAATGATGGAGAGAGAAAGGCCAATCGAAGAAAAAACGGCAGAGAAAATAAGCATTATTATTATTATTATTATTTTATTGAAGAAAATAAGAATTATTTAAAAACAAGACTTTAGGAGTTAAAAACTTTATGATGGGAATTAACCTAACAAAAACCCAAAAAAGAATTTTTAGGGCAGCTCTAATGGAAGTGCTAAATGTGGCATAATAATAGTTTGGAAAATGAGCCGTAGCTTGAATATATTGGCTCGAATTGGCTCGAAAGTCCTCGCCTCCCTCGCCTATTTTCTTTCTTCTTTTTTTCTCTTTTCCTTTTCTTGTTTTTCAATACAGACAGAGGAGAAAGAGGGAGAGAAGAGAGTAAGAAGAGAGGAGAAGAGAAAGAGGAGGGGAAGAGGGAATGGAGAGAAGAGAGGGCCCCTCCGCTTCCGCCGTCGGCCGATCGTCGCAGCTCGCAGTTCGTCGCTCGTCCCTCGTCGCAGCTCGTCCGCCGTCGCCTCTGCCTCCTCTGCCTCTGCCTCTGCCTCTTTCTTCTTCTTCTTCCTTCTCTTCTTCTTCTTCTTCTTCTTCTAGTTGATGTTGGCCCCTCCGCTTCTGGTTCTGCTTCACCTTCATCTTCAAAAAAACGAAAATAAATCTCCAAAACGGCGTGGTTTTGGATTCGAGCCAATTTCGAGCTCGACAATTTCGAGCAACGTAGCAGTTCCGTAATAGTTTAATTTTGACATATAAAATGAAATTCACCCAATATGTCAAATGATGAGTTGACATTTAACATAAACTCAACAAATCAAATTTGACATACTCCAGTTGTTGCCAATTTTTTTTTTTTTTTTTTAAATCTCAACGTTACTATATACTATATCATGGTTTGAGAAGGGGATTGGGTTAAAATACCCACTTAAAGACAAAATAAGCTAAAATAATTAATAAAACAAAACATCACATATAACTCATAATTATTTCACTTTTTCTCTTACAACCATCAAATCTACTACAAACAAATATAAATAAATAAATCAACCAACTTCTCAAACATAAGGGTGAATTACAAACCCACCTTCTGAAATTTACTTAAATTACAAATTACCCCTTGTGGTTCTAGTAATTTCATTATGTCCCTTAAAGTTTCTAATTTCATAACAAATAGGTCGTTTTATTAATAAATTATCAAGTTAATTAACAGTATATAATAATGTTAAAATTTTGTTTCAATTAATAATTCCGATAATTTATTATTGTATATGTGAATAATTAGAAATTTCACTTTTTCAATTAATTCTGTTAAATAAAAAATTCTGACAGAGAGATATTTGTAATTTTCCAAACGAAATGCGGCAATTCGTATTTTAAGCAAACCTTAAAGGATGTATTTATAATTTGTTCCAAACATAACTATTTTAGTCAAGCTAAAATAGTCAAAAAAAAACTAAATAACCAACTAAAATAATTAACTTCCTAAACAAAACCAAAGTGTTGTATTGTCAATTTCGAAGAACTTTCTCATTGTAACATAGAATAATAAATTTGACAGATGGGGTAGAAAGTTGCTTTCAAAAAAAAAAATAACACAGTAAATTTTCACGGTTTAGATTTAATTTTTTCCCCTCCCAAATTGTCGTTTTATTTTATTTTTAATTTTTGGTACTTTTTGGTCCGTGTGTCAATTATTTATTATTTATTTATTTATATTTTTAAATAGAAAGTGGAGTGATTGTCTTGACTGTGACATTTTTATGAATGGATGGAAAATCTTCAGGTACCAAATGCAATTGGATTTATATTGGGCTCGGCCCAACTAATCCTCTATTTGGTGTACAAGAACAAATCATCTCAGCAAAATCAAAAGATGAAATGGAAGAAGAAGAAGCAGAAGGATCAGCCCACCTTGTCAAAACGTCCATTGAAATGCAAGACCTTGACGACCACGACGACCTGAAGAGTACAAATCGAAACCTCAACAAAGGAAGGAGCCTCCCGAAGCCATCAATTTCTCGGCAATACAGCATCAACAAAATCATGAAAACATTTTCTCTTCACCCATATGAGTTGAATTCTGGCTCACTCCATGAAAATGATGTTGAAAATGGAGGCACCAAGGATCACCCTTGATTTCCAAAAATAAAATCTACTGAACAATGGGCCTAATAGTATTGGTATTTTTCCATAATAATAGTAGAAAAATATATAAATAAAATTAAATAGAAATGACAAAACAATTTTTCTCATATTATTAAATAATGAAATACAGAAAAAACTATAGAACTAAAAATATAGGAATGAAATAGATTATATCATGGAACATATTATAAGATGGATAAACATGGACATACAAAATAATATACAATAAATAGTTTAAATTTAAAAACTTTGAAGAACAAAAGATAAGAGTGCAAACCGAAACCTGTGGTATATACAGTTTCCTTAAAATAGATTCTCCATTTCACCAATGGGTGCTGGAAATACGCGGGTATCTGTCTTCTAAGATATGACGATCGAAATCAACCAGACCAGAAATACTTTCTGAATAGTTTCGACGAACTTGACAATAGCAACACTCTCTCTCTCTAACAAGAACCAAAGAAGGGACTAAAAAAAAAAAGATAAGAAAAATTTTCGAAGGTATTAAAATCATCTCTAACTTTATTATCTCAAAACACCATCTTATTTTCCATCACAAAATCTCTTCAAAATCATTCTACTAAGTTTGAGGGAAAATACCTCTATTTATACAAGTAAGAGAGACCCTAGCCATGAAGGTTATCATCATGAGAGCTATCAAATGTCATTAACCAAGGCCATCAACTCTAGCCATTAGGGCTAGAGTTACAAAAGTTAAAAACTCATGACCACTAATATGGTCATCAACTCAATTATCAAAAGTGGAGAGTTACAAAAGTCTAAAATTCCCATGTACTTAATATATACAAATAAACATACATATAATGATGTTTGAATAATTCAAACAAATGGGTTGCAAAACGGATACTGATGTTGGGTCACAACCCCGTTCCAAGCCCAATATCACACAAATATACAAGCTAAGCCCAACATAGCACAGCCCAGCCCAGCCCAGCCCAAGCTTAAGACTAAGACTAAATCCAAGTCCAAGTCCAAGACCAAGACCAAACCAGCACATGCACAAGCACAAGCTTAAGCCCAGTCCAAACTAATACTATGTCTAAATCTAAGCCCAACTTTTATTGATACTTACTTTACGAGACAATTCCCATTCACAACCTAATGGCTTTGGCTCATTATTTTTGTATTGCAACATTCTCACTTAAGAGAATACAAAACCACTTAGACCCACGTCAACCAACGGTTGGGTCCCACTTTAATTTCACATTAAAATTGCCAAAAAATTATTATTTTCTAACAATCCCCAACATGAATAAAATTGGCCGAATAAAGAAATAACGAGAGACAACAAAGACTAGCAAGAGAGCACACAGAATGACCCCACATCAGAAAATGTAGTTATTGGCCTTCAACCTTTGGTAGTGAAAGCCTATCGGATTTACTGGTTAACCAGTGACCGTGATGTCTTGAACTATTCTGCCATTTGTGTAAACCAAGATAATAGACCTCACACAGGAGTCACTCCAACAATTGTTTTGTTCTCGCTGTTGTGTCCGATTTGGCCCTAGAACACTTGCCTAGTTCAGTGAGTATTTTTAAAGAATTCAACATTGTCAATTCTTAAAGAAGTGGCCCCACTTCGCACTTACATAGGTAACCTACATAAGGTATTATGCTATACCACAGTTGACTATTCACATCATACAAGTTATTAAAAGTATCAACTTAACTTTCTAATCCACAATGTATCACTGTATAAAGGAGCGAGTAAGATGCTTTACCTCTTTAGTGACTCATCCGTTACACGCAATTAGGTTTATCTCTTTGAACCTAGATTTGGAATCTCCAGTTGACTAGGTTGATTTTTTCGTTCTGGTGACACTCGCTAAAGGCCTTAATTCCATTCACTTTGACAACTTTTCTACTAACTCTCAATTTAACCCTATAGTTAACGGATCCGCAATATTGTTTATAGACTTCATGTAGTCTATAGATACAACACCATTAGAGAGTAGTTGTCGTATGGAATTATATATTCGACGAAAATGTCTAGACCTTCCATTATACTTATTGCTTCGTGCCCTACTAATACTTAATTGGTTGTTGCAAAGTATACAAAATTGCTAGTACAAGTTTCGATCAACATGAAATATTCTCAAGAAAATGGCAAAGCCCTCTTTAGTAGCTTTATCTAAAGCATTAAACTCGATTCCATCGTTAATCTCATGATACACGGTTGCAGCTCCAATAGAGAAAACATATCCACTAATGAATTCATAGTCTTTACATCAGATATCCAATAGACGCCTTTGTACCTTTCTAATACAACTGGATATCAAGTGTTATGCAACCCATAATCCCAGCTTTATTGTAAGTACCTTAGTACCCGCACAAACACCGTCTAAAGATAGGCATTAGGATTACTCATGTATCTACTTAATCTGTTAACTGAGTAGGCTATACCAGACCTTGTACAACTCATCAGATACTTAGACTTCCTATGATTTGAGAATTTTCCATTATTCCTAGTCAAATAGAGATTGAAATCTATCGAAATCTTTAACACACTTGTATCTGACTTATACTTCTCAAAACTCTTGTCAAAATAATAAAACTAAGAAAGTATAATACCATCAGATGTTCTGGAAATCTTAATTCTCAGATATACATCTGCAACGCCCATTCTCCATTCCAAACTTAAGTTTAATAACCTCTTGGTAATTCTGAATATCTTCTCATAATTACCAATCATACAGATACAAACTAACATATCTATTTGTTAGTGTCTTTGACATCCACACATTTGTCAATACCTGTTTATTTAAAACCCACTTAACAACATTGTATTGTCAAATTTCATATCCCAGTGTTATGGTGCTTGTTTCAAAATCATATAATGATTTTCCAAGCTTAAGACTTACCTCATCCTAAAACCGACAAACCCTTTAGGTTGTTCCATAAAGATTTATTTAACTAAATCTTCATATAGAAAAGTTATCTGAACATCTATCTTAATGTATCTCCAGACTTCGCACAATAGCGATCACACTCACTATAACTGATGATCACATATCAAAGTAATCTACACCTTCTCTTTGTCAGTTTCCTTTGATAACAAACTTGTCTCATCGGCTTTCATTCATTTGCATCCCAAGGATTACTACATGTGCAAGATAAAGTTAAATTAATAACTTCTTTCTAGAGAAATCACAGATTCAAATAAGCTTTTAGCCTCATTAGCCATCATATAGGTTTAAGAATATTAGACAAAAGAACTTTAAAGTCCTGACCTTTTAACATCTTCTAGCCCCATCTTTTTCCTCATAAAAACTGCTTCCTCAATTCCATGATGGTATTCTTGTATAAATCTGAATATTAGATTCGTCCACAAGAAAACCGATATGCACTACTATATTGTGCATATACTTCTTAAGGCACTTATCAAAATGATGAGACCGAGAAAGTACACTATCAGCAGATGTTTAGGAAATTTTAATTCTCAAATATACATCTACAAGGCCCCTGTCAAACTTAGAGTTCAACATACACTTGGTAGTATCGAACATCTTCTCATAACTACCAACAATGAGCATGTCACCTACACAAAGACACAAAATGACATATATTATTGTCAGTGTCTTTGACATAAATACATTTGTCAGTACCTATTAATTATAAAAATCCACTTAGCAACATAGTGTAGTCAACTTTCTCATGTCATTATTTTAGTGATTATTTCAAATCATAAAATGATTCTCAAGCTTACAGTATTTCATCGTCCTAGAACTAACAAAATCTTTGGGTTATTCCATAAAGATTTATTCAACTAAATCTTCATATAGAAAAGTTATCTAAACATTCATCTTGATGTATCACCAGACTTTGCACAATTGCGATCACACTCACCATGACTAGTGATTATGTATCAAAGTAATCGAGGCATTCTCTTTGCTGATATCCATTGATAACAAGCTCGTCTCATCAGTTTCCATTCACTTGCATCCCAAGACTTACTACATATGCAAGATAAAGTTAAATTAATAACTTCTTTCTAGAGAAATTACAACTTCAAAGAAGCTTTTAGCCTCACTAGCCACCATATAGGTTTAAGAAGATTAGACATAAGAACTTTAAAGTCCTAGCCTTTTAACATCTTATACCCTCATCTCTTTCCTCATAAAAATTGCTTGCTCAATTCCATGATGGTATTCTTATATAAACCTAAATATCATATTCATCTACAAGAAAACCGATATGCACTACTATATTGTGCATAACCGTTGAATACAAAGTCAACAGATTTTTAGACATATCTCACCCGCTTGGGTTTAGGTATTGTCGACTTTTGCATGACAACCCCTACATTTGTAGAATTTATACGAAGGCTCCCGACCTCTCTAAAAATTCATACAGGATATTTAAATGATTCCTTTTGTCACAATAATTATAAAACTCTCAAAATCATATCACAAAAAAAACACATTCCTAGACCGTCATCAACCGAATTAGGTCTTTTCTGAATTCAAGGCACCAAAACATATTCAGTCTAACCTGTCACCCTGAAGCCGATAGCCTTACTATTAGAAAATACAGATCTAGTGTTTAATAGTCTAATATTCGGAACTTCATAACATGACCAATAGTCTTATCACTAAAAATCACTAATTCCTCAACATATGGGGTCAGTAGACCTTTTACTACTAGGAATCACAATGTCTTGACATGTGATCAGTAGTCACTCCACTACTAGAAATCAAAACGTCCTGATATAGGATCAGTACACTCTTTCATTATTAGAAATCATCATATCTTGACATATGATCAGTAAGATGTTCATTACTAGAAACCACAATCTTACAACTATATAGCCAGTATTCTAACACCTCCTAGGAACCACTAGTTTTCTATCTCTATGATTAGTGATCTTGCACTCACTAGGAGCCACCAATTTAAGAATATATTTAGAATTTTAAAAATTCAAAAAATATATTCACCCACCCTAACGGGTTGTCTCATCTTTGCTTTCAAGAAAACTAACGTAACAATCTCACACACTATAATTGATACAAGGATAACACATTAATTGCCTCTAATTAATTCAAATATATTATCATGCAATCTTATGATTTCCTCTTACCAGACTTTATCTCTTTTGATCTTCTTTTAAGAACCTCGCAAGGCTTAAGGTTGTCAAGTGGAATAATATTTCCTATTGTCACCTTTAAAGCCATTTCTGAAAACTACAACAAAATTTCAACTATTTCCTTTCTTCAAAAACCAAATTAACACCAGGAAATCCCAAAAATTGAAATTTAATTGAAAACTTGTCTCACCACTAACTTCATAATCAAATAAGGTCAGTAAAGTTTTCAGGAAGACTAAGGGGACAAACCAAGTTAACAAACCTAAGACAAACCAAGTTAACCTTAGACAAAACTTTCAAGAGCTGTTGACTCTTTGTCAATCAAAATTAAGTTTCTATGGGACAAACCAAGTTAACAAACCAATTCCCAACCAAATATAAACTACTACCAAAATTACACCACTCATAAAAAGTTAACTGGTACTCCTAGAACCGAGCCCATTATTTCTGAATATAAATCAGAAATAGTTTAGTTATTGCTAAATCTTGGTTTCTTTTCCCAAAAGCAAAACACTTTGAAAATAAGCAGATTATAACCAAAGACTTTCTCAAAACTTGGTTTTCTATCACTTTGGAAATAAATTGATTAAATTTAAAACTTCCTTAAACCCCAAAGGTTTTAAACCAAATCCGTTTTATTGTCATTTCTAACCATAAATTAGAAATACTCTTAGCCACGGCTAAACTTTGATTTCTATTACAAAAAAACAAAACATTTTGGAAATAATAAAATTAATCCCAAAGATTTTCTATAAACCCAAAGGTTTATAATTTCTTTCCTTTCCCATTTCCTTTCATTATGGTGAAATTATTACAAATTAAAAATTAAAACTAGTATGAATTAAAATGTAACTATTACAATTATAAATTGTCAAATCTGCTAAAACGGAGTTCACGATGGCATTCGAAATAGTCTGTTTAGCCAAGAACACACTTCTCCACTTCTCCAAGGGTCTAATCTAATTTTATAAACTTCTAGGGGCTACATTGCAAATTCCATAAACTCTAGGGATCAAATAGTAAAAGCCAAGAAATTCAAGGGCCAAACTTCAAATAGTAGGAAGTTTAGGGACCAAACTGCAAATATCATAAACTTGAGGAGTTAAAATGCAAATACTAATAACTTTAGTAGGGTTATAATCGGTTCGGTACTATTAATGTTTAGGTGAAATTGTACACCAAACTGATAATGTCGGTTCTATTATATTGAGAACTAAAACAGATTGAATTTTTAGCCAAACTGCACTAATTCAAACGGTTCGTCTCGATACGGTTTTCGGTTTTCGACCTTTCAAATTTGAGTCGCTTCTTAAAGTTCTAGTATAGTAAATAATTTATATAACAATATTTAATTAGCCATTTGTACATTACTTCAATATCCAATCCAACCATTTCATGAAAATACAAACAAAAGAATTAATAAATACTAAGTGTTTAAGTTTTTACTGAAATAGAATTAGAAACAAAATATAATTTGAAAATCAAAATCATGACACCAAAGCAAAGCCAAAATTTAAAACTATCATCCCATAAATCACAAGTCTATCAAGTAGAGTTAAAACAAAAATTGAAAACGACATAAACATCTGATACAACTATAAAAGCATAGTAGTAACAGAACTTGATGGCAAACTAATAACTTATCACATTGCCAATATCTATTGTCAAACCTGGAATATTTAAGGAAAAATAAACAATTAAGTGAATCAATTGAATGTTTAATGTGCAAAACTTTCTGTCAATTATGTTTAATTCAGTACACAAGATGCTTAAATCGGTACCAAACTGAAAATCAAAAAAAAAAAAATTTAAAAATTGCACAGACCGATTCATATTAAAAAAATCAACCAAATATAGTTGATTTGGTTCAGCTCAATCGGTTTGGTCGATTTTTTCGATTTTTCTTACATTCCTAAACTTCAGGGGCCAGAATGCAATTTAAAAAAAGTTTTGAGGCTAAAATGAAATTATCTTGAAAGTTGGAGAGCAAAATGCAATTTTTTAAAAATTCCGATGACATGACAGCCTTGTTGACGTGCCACTGACTGGTCAACTACATGTCAATGACATGACTGCTAACTAGGCTGCTGCATAGTACTAACATCATCTCTGAGTCATGATGATGTCATCATCTGATAAGAAAAAACACCAAACTTTGCGGCAACCATGTCAGTTCATCCGAACTCTGTTTGAGACGTTCTTTAGATCATTAGAAAGCTCTCGACGAGAGAAATCTCTTGAAACTCTCAAAACATGAATTCCAACACTTTGATTTTTCCAAATTTTAATTAATTGAATTAAATTGAAATTGTTTAACTAACTTTCAAAACAATACGAAATAAATCCAAAATAATTCTCCACGTTAAAGTAAATAATTAAATTCACAAATATATCCAAAAATCTAAAGATCCAAAATTCTCATCTATACTTAGGTTATCCTATTCAAAACAAAAATTAGTAATTCCATTTATTAGTTCCAATTTATTTTGCTTGTTCATAATATAAATTCTTCTTTTGTACTTAGGTAAACCTGTAGAGAAAATTAGCTACAAAAGAAAATAAATAACAAACAAATCAAATAAATTAGTAAGATCCTTAAGAAAGAAAATTCTTATTTATTTTATCAAATCTTAGTAACTCACGCACTAAATACTAAATAACATAAAATCCAATATCTCATGCAATAACAACTAAATAACATAAAATAAATTGTATGAATAAATTACTAAAGATAAACAACTCAAATCCAATAACTCTAGGCAATTAAATCAATTTTAATTCCAAGAGTCACTAGAATAAAACTATAATAAAACTAAATTGTTTATTAAAACTAAAATCTGTTTTATTGGAATTTTTCTATAATAATACTAAAAATATATATATAATAAAATTAAATAGAAATGACAAAATAATTTTTTTATATATTATTAAAGAATGAAATACATAATAAACTATAGAACTATAAATACATGAATGAAACAAATTACATCTTGGAACATATTACAAAATAGATTCACATGGACATACAAAATAATATACAAGAAATAGTTTAAGTTTAAAACTGTGAAGAACAAAAAATAAGGGATGCAAACCAAAGCCTATGGTATACATAGCTTCCCTAAAATAGATTCTCCACCTCACCGATGAGTGCTGGAGGTACGCCGACGTATGTCTTCTAAGATACGACAGTTAAAACCAGCTAGAGCAGAAGCACTTTTTGAATAGCTTCAGAGAACTTGACCATGACAACACTCTCTCTCTAACAAAAACTAAAGAAGTGGCTAGCAAAAAGAATATAAGAAAATTTTTCTTAAGTATAAAAACCATCTCCAACTTTATAATCTCAAAACACCATCTCATTTTCCATCTCAAAAATCTCTTCAAAATCATCCTACTAAGCTAAAGGAGAAATGTCTCTATTTATAAGAGTAGGAGAAACCCTAATCATGAAGGCTATCATCATAAGAGCTATCAAATGCCATTAACCAATGCCATTAACTCTAGCCATTAGGGCTAGAGTTACAAAGGTTAAAAACTCATAGCCACTGTGGAGAAGTGGTTTGGAAATACTCTTCAGATCCTGGGAGACGCTCTTGATCCTCAGCTAGTCACCTGCAAAGACTAACACTCCGGTCGGGAGTGCCGGGGTTAGCACTCCGACGGGCAAGTCAGTTCTTATACTCAAGAAAGCTTGTTTACTAAGTTTAGTGAAGTGATTCTTACATACCTTTCCAAGAACGCTGCTTCTATATTTATATCTGTTCTTTTTGGGACCTCGGGGCCTGCGCCTACTTTTCAATCATTACCCGTTCTTCTATTCGGCTTCGAGGATCCTTTCTTAATCGACCTACGTATTGTATTCGGCCCATCCTAATCATGCAGGATACAGCCGGTTAACATTAATACTATAATATACCCCTTCCGATTTAGCCATATATTCGGCTCCCACAATTGCCCCCCGAACTCCCCATTGATGGTAGTTAATCGGCGTGTTTGGTCTAGAATTCGAAAAGCTTATCGTTGATCAGGCGGCCTCGCGTTCCCCAAGACAGATGTCAGAAGATGTCAGGAGGCGCACGCCTTTTTGTTCATCATTATACTTTCCCGCCCTATTCATGCGTCTTTCGCATTTATTGCGATTTGAAACTTCGGTCCTTTTGGATACACATTTCGTTGATCATCTGATACGTTTGGACCGCCAGCGCGCATCTCCCCTCGCACTCATATTTTCTGCAACTTTCGTCCGTCTATCTTCGTCTCATCTGCTCTTCGTAAGTCTTCTTCTCCTTTCTTTGTAGTCCTATTCTCTGTTTATTGTTCTTACTTTCGGTGAATCCTTGGGTCCCTGTTGAAATGGCTAAACATTTGAAAGACCTCCTTTCTGAGAGTCGCATTTCCGGATTCCGGCGACATGTTTCCATTCCCGATGACGTTCATTTGTCTCTTGTAACGGACAGTTCTCTAGATATGGAGAGAGAGGATCAGAATACGATCGTATTCCCCCTCCTGTCCATTGCGAAGGGCGGAGTTCGTTTCCCCCTACATCCATTGCTTAGGGCCGTCCTTCGCTATTGGAGTCTGATTCCTTCTCAACCCAATGTAAATTTCTTTCGAATCATTATGGGGATTATAGAATTGAATCGACGCCTTAGAATCAATCTCGGAATTCCGGCCATTTGGCACTGCTATGCTTTAGCCAAATCCTCCGGTCGGCTGGGGCGGTACTTCCTTAGGGCCGAGGATACTGACCATCATTTGGTGACTATGCTTGCCAGTTCTGGTAAGAGGGTTGACGATGTAATGGTCAATGTCCAAGGTAATTGGGAGTTCGCTGAGGGCGAAGATCGCCTAGACCCCATTCCCAGACATAAGGGTGATCCAGGTTGCCAAGTAGTATCTTATGTTTGTTGATCTGTCTTTTAATCGGCTCTTTTTCCTTAATCTCTCATCTTTTGCAGGTAATAATTTGAAGAAGATTCTGACTTCTGTTGACGACGCGGTCCTCAGGGACATTAAGACTGCACTCAACTACTTCGGCCGCCAAAACGTGCAAAACCAAGGGAGAGCCGCCCACATTTTACTTCGGTACGAACCGACTTATACCACGTTCTCGGCTGTGGACAACATTCCGATTCCATCCGGCGATCAGAACCTCTCGGCTCTTATCTTCCCCAGCTACAAGAACCTTAGGCAAATTGGTCTTGAAGCTTCTGATTCGGGGCAAGACGCAGAGCCGGTGATAGTAGTTGCCGATCCGGCTAGAGAACTCACTGAGGAGGCCGAAGAGGTCGACGAGGCCGTGCGTTCGGCGTTTGAGGCTGCCGGACTGAACCAACCTTCCTCTCCATCCGCTTCGGGTCGGGCAGAGTTCTCTTCCGAAGATATTTTCGCGAATTTGAGAGATCTTCCCGGCGAGTTCTTCGAAGGTATGGCAAAGGAAAGCCTTACGCAAATGGCGCGTAAGAGAAATGCCGAGCGAATGGCTGCTCGAAAAAAGGCCGAGGCCGCCGAATCTGATGCCAGCTTGGCTAAGGCCTCTATACCCATTATTGAAGGAACGGTTCAGGTTACACCGGTCGGCACGGAAAAAGTTGAACAGCAGGCCGGTGAAGAACAGCTGATTCCGGAGGAGCGCGGCCAAAAACGTGGCGCCGAGGAGGCTAGTTCAGAAATTAGCCCTGCTGACAAACGGCCTCGCCTCGAAGAATCGAACGTGGTTGCTCCTTTCGTAATTCAGCCAAAGATCAGAGATACGCCGATTTCTTCCAACGCTTTGGCCATTGAGGATCCGGCCGTTGCATTGAGCCTAGCGGCCTCAATTTCCTTGCCGGCGGACAATGCGGCCTTTTGCGCCGCGTCGGATATTTTGGCCGTAGCCCTGTCTGCGCAGTCGGCACTTCTGGTAGGTATTAAATTTGCTTGAATCCATTTTTACAAGGGTATCTGACGATCACTTGTTTTTGCAGACCGTCGGCAGGATCGCCGACTTAGGCCGCCGCCTGCACGATGCTCTTGGCAGAATTGACCGTTTGCAAACAGAAGTGGACGGTCAGAAGAGTAGGGCCGAGTTTGAGAAAATGAGAGCCGCAATGGAGAGCGCACGAGCCGAAGCAGAGAAGGAGAGGGCTCGCACTGCTGAACAGCTTCGTTCTGATGCTGAGGCTAGAGCGAGTGCGAGTGAGGAGTCGCTCAAGCTCTCTAAAGACGAACTTGCCGAAGCGAAGACTCAATTAGAGGAGCTCAAGGTGGCCCAGGAGAAAGCCGAATCGGAGGTTTTGAGGTAGGAAAAAGAGCCGCCTTTACGGAATATATTGATGAAGTTCCCAAATTTGAGAATCGAGGGTTCAAACACGAGTGGCCCAAAGCCCTTGCTGCCGCTGGGGTTACGTTGGCTGTGCCAATTCCTTACGAGCAAGTAGATGTTGAGCCACTTGAATCCGACACCGAGGAGTGATTTGGGAGGCGTTTCCAAATTTATTAAGTTTTTTGATTTTTGTGTAAGTTTTTGATATTTGTTTGGTAGAGTTTTGTTGGTTCAGGGTAGTTTTCATGTATAAATTGGTTGCTATCTTGTACGCAATTTATTAATGAAAATTTCCTTGTAATTTCACTTCTACTCGTACACAATTTGTGTGGTTATGTTAATGAAACATTGTGATGTCTTTTGCTATTTTGCGTAAAATTGTTGCTGAGTTTCAGCTTTTAGAGGTTGAATATCCAGTGGCAATATTGATTCGTCCTTCACATGCCGACTAGATTAGAATTATGAAGAGCCGATTCATGAGCCGGCTGGGGTACTTGAGCCGAGTATATTAATGAATCTGCCCTTGCCCCAGGCGGTTCCTGAAGAGGTTTGAGGAATCGATTCGATTCGTGAGCCGGCTGGGGTATTTAAGCTGTATATATTGATGAATTTGCCCTTGCCCCAGGCGGTTCCTGAAGGATAGATTGATGAATCTGCCCTTGCCCCAGGCGGTTCCTGAAGAGATCTGAAGAATCGATTCGATTCGTGAGCCGGCTGGGGTACTTGAGCCGTATATATTGAGGAATATACGAGCCGGCTGGGGTACTTGAGCCGTATATATTGATGAATCTGCCCTTGCCCCAGGCGGTTCCTGAAGGATAGATTGATGAATCTGCCCTTGCCCCAGGCGGTTCCTGAAGAGGTTTGAAGAATCGATTCGTGAGCCGGTTGGGGTACTTGATGGTAAAATCGTGCCCCTGCCGTCGACTCAGTCGGCGACGGGCGATTCAGGCTCTTCAATTAATGAGAGTGCCTCGATCGTGCTGCCTCTATGAAGGGTAAGTGAACAAAGGTACATCCTTTATGATCTTGGCAAACAACTGACTTGAGCTCTTGCAAGAAGGCTGATTGCGCGAATGTCGAACCGACTCTTCTTTAACAGTAAAGGGGAAGCGAAGACCCTAGCTGAGCTGGACGGAGATATGAATCAAGGTGGTGAACCCTCGCGCTCAGGAAGTAGGAGTTCTAGGGGTCGCGAGAGGCGTCAGTCTCCTCGACGTCGCAGCAGATCGCCCAGGCGAGACAAGCAGTCGCAGGGTAAATCTCCACAGTCCCGAGTTGAGAGGAGGTCTGACGCGAATCCGTGCCCATTAAGCTTTGCGGTATTTGTGAAGAATAGACCCATGACGGAGGCGGACTCGATCGTTCGAGACCCAGACGTAGCGGTCGACTTTGCCCGACAAATATTTCCTCCTGAGGTTCAGCAATCAATGTTGGGTCGACAGGACTACGAGGTGTTTTGCGAGGGTATTCACGGCGCGGTGAAGGGGCTTTACACTGCTTACGAAGTTGGCATGCGACTGCGCGCTGCCTGTCAAGAGATGGAGAAAAAGGAAGAACGTATTCGAAGTTTGGAAGCCCGCGTGGAGGCGGCCGAGCGGGAACTAAGGAAGACCAAGGCGGCTCAGACATAATCCACCATGCACGCGAACCCAATTGTGGAAGAGAGGGTTACTAGTCGGCTTATCAGCTCCGCACTTGCCGATCGAGAGACGGCAAGTATGTTCGCAATAGAGAGCGCGAAGGGGAGTGCCTATGAGAAAGGTTTCCATGAGGGCCGAAAAGTGGGAATCGAGAAAACCAGGGAAAAATTGGCTAAAGAAGTGTGCCGATGTGAAAACCGTGGGTTTAGGCACGGTTGGATCAAGGCATCTCAAGCCGCAGAAGCTCTACGAGCGTCGGGAATTGATTCGGCATCACCACGCTACAGGAATAAAGATTTTTCGTTTTCTGCTTTCGAAGTTGAGAAGAGTGAGGATGAAGGTGACGCCGTATGAGTTTAATAGTTGTAAGATTGGAACGCAGGGCGCGTTTGAAACTATGTAACTTATTGTTTTATTGAATAAAGAACGTTTCATTATAAATGTTTCGTTGTCATTCATATTCGGCATATGTGTATTTCGTATTGCTTAAATGTTTGAATGAATGTCTAAATATTGTCCGACCCAGGTAGCTGTTAACTGTCCGGTGGTATGCGAGCTTATCGGCAAGATCTGCACATGGGCAGGATCGACACATTCGTGACGATCGTTAAGGTTTTATTGAGGCTATTTCAACGGCCATTTATCTTTGACTTGGGTCAGCGCATTAATGCTTGGCCAGTTGGATTAGTGGGCTGGTCGAGGGCGATCGGCATGTGAAGACTTGGCCGACCGGTTTAATTAATCTATTTCGCTTTGGCCCAGCCAGTGCGCGTTTCAGCCAGCCGTCGGGATAGCGGTCATGGCGAATGTCAATCGACGCTCGTCTTATTCAGCCAATGCGTTTTTTGGCGTTAATAAAATTTTCTTGGGATTGGGACCTCGAGATCGCGGTCGTTGCTGAGAATAAAAGGAGTAGGCGCTTCGCACCAATAATCCCACTTGACTCATCATTCCTTGTGTAGGATGGTGATTTTGGTTACAGAGGCTCAAACTTCGGTCAAGTTTGGTGTTGAGATGGTTTGCAGCAGAAAACCTACCCGTGAGGGTGTTAGGTCATCCAAAGAGCTTGAGATCTGTGAGTCTCCAAGTCGTCGAAGCAAATCACCCCGAATGGAGAGTCAACAACTGTCAAGTTCATTCTTCCTTGTCCTGGATCTTTGCCTTGACATTGTCAATGGTGTCAGTGGAAGTTTGGCGCTATGCAAGTCGTGGGCTTAAGCGTAACTGGTTCAAGGTATTGCACGCCGTGGAGGGGTTTAGGGCGACGGTCGTCGATCCGGCGAAGCTGCTTTACCGGCGCGTTTTGTTCCTTTTTTGCTTTCGATATTGTAATGCTCGAATGGGGGTTGTGTTTATGTAACAACTGTTTAATCAAATAAATGGTTTTATTTTAAATATATTTGCGTGTTATTCTGAATTTTGCTTGTGTACTAAAGCACATTACTTCGAATGTATGATCTGTTCTAGCGTGTTGCATAGGATCAATTATCAATATCTTTTGTTCGTGCCAACGTTTGCTCCGGATTCGGAGACGTAATTAGCGCTTAGCACTGTAGACCGATTAGTATGGCCGAACGGATTAATGCAATAATCCTTTGAAGTACTAAAGCGGGCTCCATATTTGGAGGCTTGAACCCGGGGCCCATTCGGCCTTAAGGAGACTGACTCGGCCCTAAGGCGTCATGCGCCGAAGGGGGCTCCGAATTCCGAGAGTTAATCGGCCCTAAGACGTCATGCGCCAAAGGGGGCTCCGAATTCGGAGACTTGATTTGGCCGATCGTGATATCCACGAAGGGCACTCCGAATCCGGAGACTTAATCGGCCCTAACGCGTCATGCGCCGAAGGGGGCTCTGAATTCGGAGACTTAATCGGCCCTAAGGCGTCATGCGCCAAAGGGGGCTCCGAATTCGGAGACTTGATTTGGCCGATCGTGATATCCACGAAGGGCGCTCCGAATCCGGAGACTTAATCGGCCCTAAGGCGTCATGCGCCAAAGGGGGCTCCGAATTTCGGAAACTTAATCGGCCCTAAGGCGTCATGCGCCAAAGGGGGCTCCGAATTCGGAGACTTGATTTGGCCGATCGTGATATCCACGAAGGGCACTCCGAATCCGGAGACTTGATTTGGTCAATCGTGATATCCACGAAGGGCGCTCCGAATTTGGAGACTTAATCGGCCCTAAGGCGTCATGCGCCAAAAGGGGCTCCAAATTCGGAGACTTGATTTGGCCGATCGTGATATCCACGAAGGGCGCTCCGAATCCGGAGACTTAATCGGCCCTAAGGCGTCATACGCCAAAGGGGGCTCCGAATTCGGAGACTTGATTTGGCCGATCGTGATATCCACGAAGGGCGCTCCGAATCCGGAGACTTGATTTGGCCAATCGTGATATCCACGAAGGGCGCTCTGAATCCGGAGATTTAATCGGCCCTAAGGCGTCACGCGCCAAAGGGGGCTCCGAATTCGGAGACTTGATTTGGCCGATTGTGATATCCACGAAGGGCGCTCCGAATCCGGAGACTTGATTTGGCCGATTGTGATATCCACGAAGGGCGCTCCGAATCCGGAGACTTGATTTGGCCAATCGTGATATCCACGAAGGGCGCTCCGAATCCGGAGACTTAATCGGTCCTAAGGCGTCATGCGCCAAAGGGGGCTCCGAATTCGGAGACTTGATTTGGCCGATCGTGATATCCGCGAAGGGCACTCCGAATCCGGAGACTTAATCGGCCCTAAGGCGTCATGCACCAAAGGGGGCTCCGAATTCGGAGACTTGATTTGGCCGATCGTGATATCCACGAAGGGCGCTCCGAATCCGGAGACTTGATTTGGCCAATCGTGATATCCACGAAGGGCGCTCCGAATCCGGAGACTTAATCGGCCCTAAGGCGTCATGCGCCAAAGGGGGCTCCGAATTCGGAGACTTGATTTGGCCAATCCTGGCGAGTGCCCCACTGGGAATTGACATATGATTTTGAGGGACGAGGAAAAATAGTTCGTATTGCAGAGGCGAAATATATTTACAAGTATCAGAGCCCACAGATCGGGTCAGTGATAGGGTTTTCATCAGAACTCAGCTTGTGCCGATTGGGGGGAACCACGTATTTCTTCAATGCCGTGGGTTGTTGGGAAACGCAGGATCTGATGGTAGGTGCTTGGGACGGCCTTCATGAGATGTAGCCAGCTTCTTCCCATGATGGCATTATACGGCGAGGGGAGCTTCACGACCAGGAATTCCGCTTCGACTGTTCTGGAACCCGCTCGAACAGGTAATGTGACCTTGCCCAATGAATATTCGGGATTCGTATTAAAGCCGAACAGTGGGTGAGGCGCCGGAGATAGATCCGACTCGTTGAGGCCGAGCTTGGTGAAAGCTTGGTAGTACATGACCTCTGAACTACTCCCTAGGTCTATGAGAATTCGTTCAATGACGAACCGATTTATGCGTAATCCAATGACCAACGGATCGATGTGGGAAGCCGTTGCGTCATTGAGGTCGGAGTCGTTGAAGGCAATTGTCGGAGCTTGTTCGGACCGGTCAGTCGAAATACGGCGCCCCTGCAGAGTTGGATGCGATCGAATTGTGTGCACAGCTGGGGGTGTAGGCAGGCTGTAAATTACATGGATCACGCCAAGTGGGGGAGAGTCCTGCCTCAATGCTAATGCCTTGGTTGGCTTTCCCTGTTTCACATACTGCTGCAGTCGGCCGTCTTGCACCAGTTCTTCCAGGTGATCTTTTAATGCGTAGCAACTCTCTGTTTCGTGGCCGTGATCTTTGTGATATTCGCACCTCCGGTCCCTTCGTCGTGTATCGGGTGGCCCCACCATCTTTGACGGCCATCTGAAGAATGGAAGGTGTTGGATTTTGGTCATTACCGCAGTGATTGGCTCTGACAGTTCCGTGTACTTTTTGTCGGCGCGCCTCGAGCGTCTACTGTCGACTTGCAATTGTTCATTCGTCGGGTAGGAGCATTGATTACTCGATCGGCGAGAGTCCCGCCTTTTGTCTCGTTTAGCACGTTGTCGCGGCTCAGGGCTCGGAGGTGGCACGGAACTTATTGGTTGAGCAATTTCAGGAGGTGCCGGTTTGGAGGACACTTGTCTGGCTTTAATCCTCAAGGCATCGTCTTCCACTTTGCAATACTCTTCGACTTTCTTCATCAACGCCCAGACTGTTTTGGGGGGTCTTCTGGTCAGGGAGTTGCGAAGAGCACTGTCGGGATGTAGTCCCATTTTGAAGGCGGTGACGGCCATGGAGTCGTTGCAAGTGTCGTCAACGAGATTGAAGCACTCCCAATATCGCGCCGAATATGCTCTCAGCGTTTCTCCTGGTTGGATTTGCATAGCCCAGAGAGAGTCGGCCTGTTTCAGCTGTACCTCGTTGGTGATGAACCTGGCCCTGAAGGATTTTTGTAATTGATGGAAACTTCTGATCGAAGCTGACTCCAGCTTGTAATACCATCTGACAGCTAATGACCCCAAGCTGCTGGGGAATATTTGGCACATGAGGGCTTCATTGTCTGCATGCAACGTCATGGCCTGCTTGTAGTGACGTATATGATCAGTGGGGTCTGATTTTCCGTCGTAGAGAGTAAATGATGGCGCTTTGAACTTCTTGGGCAGGGCCGCCCTCGCAATTCGTCGGATAAAAGGATCGTGCCGGTCCTCTTCGTCTGAACTGCTTCTTCTGCGCTTGTTCCTTGTGTGTGGACTTTTTTCAGAGGAGCTGGAAGTGTCTGAGCGTCCCTTGTTATGCTCCGTGGATAATGAGTTGGAGTCACTATCGGTTTCCCTTGGTCGGGCTCGAGGTCGTTGTCTACCTGCCCTCAGGGGTTGTTCGGGGTCTTGGCGCGCGACTTCTTTGGATTTTGCTACTTCCAGGGCCAAATCTTGACGGAGGCGCTCGTTTTCTGCGATCATATTTTCCAGCCTTTGTTTATTCTGTTTAGCTTGTTCTATGATGGCTTGCATCGTCTCCTGCGCTGAAGTCGTTAGTGAGTCAAAATTCAAGGCATGTCTCGCAGCGATGGTTTCCTTCCTGAGCATATTTGCCGGAGTGATTTCGTCTCTCTGTGTAGTCTCGTCGGTGGCTATCGGAGGATCTTGCGTCACGCCTTCCATGGATGTACTTTGAGTATTCCCACAGATGGCGCCAATTGTGGGGAAGTGGTTTGGAAATACTCTTCAGATCCTGGGAGACGCTCTTGATCCTCAGCTAGTCACCTGCAAAGACTAACACTCCGGTCGGGGGTGCCGGGGTTAGCACTCCGACGGGCAAGTCAGGTCTTATACTCAAGAAAGCTTGTTTACTAAGTTTAGTGAAGTGATTCTTACATACCTTTCCAAGAACGCTGCTTCTATATTTATATCTGTTCTTTTTGGGACCTCGGGGCCTGCGCCTACTTTTCAATCATTACCCGTTCTTCTATTCGGCTTCGAGGATCCTTTCTTAATCGGCCTACGTATTGTATTCGGCCCATCCTAATCATGCAGGATACAGCCGGTTAATGTTAATACTATAATATACCCCTTCCGATTTAGCCATATATTCGGCTCCCACAGCCACTAATATGGTTATCAACTCTATTAAAGATGAGAGTTACAAAAGTCTAAAATTTTCAAGTGCTTAATATATACAAATAAACATGTATATAATGATGTTTGAATAATTCAAACAAATGGGTCGCAAAACAGATATTGATGTTGAGTCACAACCTGATCCAAGTCCAATATCAAAAACATATGCACAAGTTAAGCCCAACACAGCACTGCCCAGCCCAAGCTCAAGACTAAGACTAAGTCTAAATCCAAGTCCAAGACTAAACCCAGCACATGCACAAGCACAAGCCTATACTCAATCCAAACTAAAACTAAATCCAAATCTAAACTCAACTTTTATTGATACTCACTTTATGAGACAATTCTCATTCAAAACTTAATGGCTTTCTCATTATTTTTGTATTGCGACCTTCTCACTTAAAATAATACAAAACTACTTAAATTCACCTCAATCGATAGTTAGATCCCACTTTAATTTCACATTAAATTATCGAAACACATTATTTTCCAACACTTAGTTCAAAACCCATTGTTGGACCTGAGTTTACTCTTGTATATATTAGGCCCTTGGGCTACCATTCAACAAAATGAGAACTTGGACCTGCATTTGGAGGTTGAGAAGCTAGAAAGAGTTTTTTTTTTTTTTTGGTATATTTGATGTCATAGCTTGGAAGGGGAGTCTTTCAGTGAGAAGACTGAAATCGTTGACCTCCTATTGAGATGCAAGAATCTTAACCGATTTAATTAGTCTCAATTGGTTGAGAATAAAATTTTCAAAATTATTGGAAAATATGACTTGTAATTTGACTATCATTTGTAATCCTTGCAATTTGCCTCTTAATGCTGTGTTTGGTTGAGGGATTTGGGGAGGGATTTGGAAAAAAAAAAGAGAAAAGGTGTGTGAAACTAGGTGAAATGTAGGTATATTTTATTCACATTTTACCTAACTTTTCTCTTTCCCTTTCCCTTTCCTTTTCCAAATCCTTCTCCAAATCCTCCAACCAAACACAGCGTAAGTCAATTTAGTTATTGTAATTTTAATTGCATCTATTTTACCTTTAATTCTTTTATATTATATCAATTTAGTTCAATTGACAATATATTCATTTAAAAATTAGACAGAAATCTAGATCCATGGGCAAAATTATCCATTCACTATTGTTGAAGAGATTGAGCGTTACCGTCAAATTTGAAACGGTACTCTTTTGAATAAACTATTTTGCCTTTCATTTTTGTTCATTTTTTTTATAAAAAAATCAAGGTTATCAGTTAAACTAACTTTTTATATTTGAAAATTTTAAGGAAAAAAAATGATACAATTAAAAACACAAGGATTAAATTGAACTCAAAAATAAATTATAATAATTTGCCTAAGAAATATGTTTCAAATTTTTTTAACATTTCTCAAATGAAAGGGACAAGGGTTGGGACCATTAAGTCTAGAGGCGCATTAACCAGCAAAGTTTCCACCCATAACATTATACAGTAGTGGTATGCTTTCCAACTCTATAATGGAGGTTGCGGGTTCGAGTCTCTTGTGTGGTGTTGGGGTGATTTATCTTTGTTTTCCTCTTACATTATGTTAATGTAAAATCTAACAACTGCCAAAAAAATAATAATAACAAAAAGAAAAAAAAAAAAAAAAAAAGAAAGCAACCCTATTGGAAAAGATACATATTAAATTCCACTATTGTATTGTAGGATTTACACTTTAAATCAAATTGAAATACATATTTCAAAAATAAGATCCTAAGTAATTTGAGTATTTAAACCAACTGAAAAAAAATATTGTGAAAAGTTTTCGACTACCAATTTCATAATTGTAAACAAGCATACGCTCCAAGCACTAACAAATTAAATTTTTTTTTTTTTTACACATGTTTAATTACTTTTATGCTTTTTTCACCAACTTTAGATCTTGCAAGGGAACTAGGGTTTTAGTTTAAAACAAAAAATAAAATAAAATAAATCAAAAAGTCATTAAAAATTCAAGAAGTCAAAAAAATCATCAAGAAGTCAATTATAAACACCAATCATTCATGTTTTTTTTTTTATTTTATAAAACTAAGAAAGGATCATTATTTCCAAACACTTAAATTATTATCGCCTCTTAACAAATTTTACAAAAATCAAAATATTACTAAAATTGTCAAATTCCAATCAAGGCACTAATCGACTCTTTACAAATTTTACAAAAATCAAAATATTACTAAAATTGTCAAATTCCAATCAAGGCACTAATCTTGCACGTTACCATACATGAATTGACATTATTATTAAAAATGATTGCGTGACTAGTCAATCAATGTACTCTAATACTTCCTCCGTCTCATTTTTTATTATCCATCTTCTTATTTTAGGTCAAGTTTGGGAAGACTAAATAAGTGCACTTTTTGACTTTTTATGAAATATGGGTTGGATTTGGGTTGGGTTTGAAGTGATGTGTTAGAGAGGTGATGTGACTTAAATAAGATGATGCGACTTAAATAGGATAGTGACTTTTTGACTTTTTGTATTTTTTGGAGGATGCCAAACTTGGCCTTAGTCTGTCAAAATATTTATTCATTTTTATTTTAAAATATTACATTTGTTAGATTTTTAAAATTATTCCTTTAAATAACATTTTAAATTTAAATTACATGTCTCTTTAATAAACTAAATTTTTTATAATCGGCAAATGAATTTTGACAGAGAATATGAAAATTAATGATAGTTATACATAAATAGCTAATCATAACACATAATGAGTCGCGCATTTCAAGGACATATATTGGGTAAATTACACTTTACACTCTTGCACTTTGTATTAATCTCTAGACATGAAATTATAACAGTCAACCATATACACTTCTGGTCAAATTTCACTTTAGTCTCTGTACATGAAATCATGATAGTCAACTCCCTATACTTTTGGTCAAATCTCACTTTGATCCCTATACAAGTATCAATGTTCCTTTTCTATTCCTCAATTGTTTAAATCTTTAATAGAATTTATTCATGTGATAAGAATGTGACTACGACATAATGGTAAGAAAAGAAAATCATTTATATTTTTCACCAATACATACTTTATCCCAAAATTACATCAAAATATGACTATATTAGGTTAAAACAAAACGCAGATTGTGAACAATTAAAACGATGGACTAGGCATTTGCACAAATTGGAATCATCAAACTCTTTTTTTAACGATAACACAGTCTTCTGTCTATTCATCTTTCTTTCTCTTTGATTTCTTTGTCGCATTTTTTTTATTTCAAAAGTTCTACTTCCATACATTTTCGTTCCAATTTTTACCATACGAACATATATATATATATTGTATTATATAAATATCATCTGCTTATCATGTAGAACAAAATATATTGGTGGAAAATATAGATGATTTTCCTCTCCTACTCTCATTTTCTAGTCACATTTTTATCATATGATTGGATTGTGTTAAAGATCTAAAAATAAAGTTACAAAAAAGAGATATTGACACTTTTGTAGAGATCAAAGTAGGATTGGAGTAAAAATGTAAAGGATTGACTGTCACGATTTCATTTATAGGAATTAAAGTGAAATCTAACCAGAATTGTAAGGGGTTGACTATCATGATTTCACGTGCAGTGATTAAAATGAGACTTGGTATAAAGTGCATGGATATAAAGTGTAATTTATCCATATATATTTATGTATATTTGTCCTTACTTTAGAAGTTAATATATATGTGTTGGCTTTTTTGGCTTTCGAAGGTTAATATTATAATTTTAAACGTACCAGCTAGGATCAATCAGTCCTTACAGAAGATTAATTGCCAACCAATTAGTAGACAATTGTGTTTCAGTTCCTTCAACCTCAATGAAGAGGACTTTTACTGGTGGCTTGTTTAGGAGAATTTAATTAGTAAATAACAATTAAATAAAGAACGATTGTAGCATTTCATTAAGTAAAAATGAAAAACTCACAATGATCTGATCCAGCCTCGTAGAGGTTTACAGCAACAAGCTATTCGAAACTACTCCTATGAATAAAGTGCAATACAGAAATTTGAAGTACAGAAATGTAAAGAACAGGAAATGTAAAAACTGAAAGGAAAATAAAATAGATAACAACTGGTTTCTAGATCTGAGTCTAGGGCCTTCTTTCTAGGGTCTTCTCTGCTATTTATACTTCTCAATGATAACTGTCGAAATGAGTTTCTAACCGTCGAAGCATCCCTCCATGATCGCTGATCATGCTTTTTCACAGTTAGCTCCACTACGCCATGTCTGCAGTTAGGCTTCCCTCCTGATTTTGAATTTGAACATTGTGAGTAACCGTTAGGCCACATCACCTTATATCCCTCGATCATGCCAGTACTATGCAGACCCATTATTACCAGTATGGGTTGACACATGTCTGACTATGGTTGGCGATTTGTATTACCTTCCTAAATTGCCCATCTCATACCACGTGTTGAATCGTGATTAGTTCATACAATTTATACTGCCAATAATATGTAAAATAATTGAATATTAATTAATAGATTACAGGAAGATTTTATTGCATTCAAATATTAATTTTATCGGTTGCTTTGGAATTAAAATATACCCATGTGAAATGAATTTTCTGTAAAGCATAGTTGTAAAGTTGCTTAACAAAGTGCCAACATGATCATGTTCAAAAAAAAAAGTGCCAACATGATTATTATATTCCAAAAACTTAAAAAAGTGCCAACATGATTCACGTGGTCTATGCTATGCCTATACAATAGGGCTTGTCTTGGTCAAAATTTGTGTGACAAAAAAGTTGTTAATTCGTAGATATAAAAAGGGTGCTTCTATTTAGACGTGGTTTTTTGTCACTCAAAAGCAAAGTATTTTTTTAATGAATCATTTTGGGAACTAGTTTATGTAGCAGTTTATTGTTTATTAATTTATTTAGGTCATATTATTTTTATATTTTTTATATTATTTTTTTTATAATAAATCAAAAAATCAATTTATAAAACACTTCGGAAAACAATCTAAAATTTTAAACTTATTTCTCAATACGAGTCATGTGAGAATACACATATATATAAATTATAATATTTATGATATTAATTATTACAAATATTAAAGTTAAATCATTTTCAATCATAAGTAAAAGAAAATATAGTGAGTCGTAATAGGTCTCACCAATATCACAATTAATTATAGCTAATATTACAATGAGTCATAATTAAGTCATAACTAATACCACAATACGTTATAACCAAATATTACAAATGTCATTACTAGGACATATGTGATGCACTTTAAAATGGAGTGTATTTTAGAATTTCTCTCTCAATATACACCATCAACCACTTACCATCACCACCAGCCTCTACCATTCATTCCCTACCTTCGCCTGTTGTTCCCAACAACCATGATGATGATCCCCCACCCTAGCCACCCGTTATAGACAACCCCCCCCCCTCCCTTCCCCGCCCCGCGACGGTCATAGCTACCATTAAATCTCACAACCCTATCCCTCCTCCTCAGCCTCCTCCTCTTCTTTCTTCTTCTAAACCTAGATCTATTCCTTACACCTCAAATGAAACCCTAGATTTATTCTTTCTCTATCTCTCAATCGCAGCAGCAAAAGCTTGGGAGGGGGCTCTTAAGGTTGTAAGGGGTTGCATGGTGGTAATCAAGGGGCTAAGTAGGTAGTGGTGGCAGTTGTAATAGCGGCTGAATTAAGGCAACAACTTGAAAGTTAGAAAACATAAAGGTGTTTTCGTATTATTTGAGAATTAACGGTGTGAATTGAGGAAAAAAAATTCAAATTAGTCATGGTGTGAACTTAGAATATGGTGCACATAGAGAATTGATGGTCTACAAATAGAAATTTCTTTTTTTTCTTTACATTTTTTATATTTTTATTATAGTCTTGCCCTATATTAACTAGGGTAAATTATACCAACGGTCCTTATATTCAAGTTCTTATATCATTTTGGTCTCTACACTTTTAATTGGCTCAATTTTGACCCTTAATTTTATATTTTGTGTCAATTTAGTCCAATTAATAATATAATTAGTGTTTTTTAAATAAAATTATCACTAAATTAGTTGAGATTTACTCACCGAGTTAAGTAAATTTATAATTTTACCCTTAAAAATATAAGTCCCATGTGAGTTTCACACCCATGTGAAACATTTGATAAAAATTTTGATGAAACTTTTGGAATCTCTAACATTACTTGTGACAAAATATTACACACCTATTAAATTCAGTTCAAAATGTAATACAAGCTGTTTAAATAATTAATTAATTAGAACCAGAAAGTTTTCTAGCATTAGCTAATAAATCTTAGTCATTATTTGATTTATTAAAATGAATAATCTCTTTTTAAAATAATTATTTATGTACAGTACTGAGTAATGACTTTATTTATAATATACATATATTTTAAATATTTTTTTAATAAATTAGACATGAAAATAATGTTCATTCATTCCGCATAATTCCACCTAGCCAAATATTAGTTAGATTCTTCGCTAAAAACAAAATTTAAATTCAATGCTTGTCACAGTTTAAAAAGCTTCTCTCCCCAAACCTAACATAGATTTTCCCTTCTATCAGAAGAAAATCTCTGCTACCTTTTTTCCTTCTGCAATCTAATTTTTCTCAACAATGGGAAGCCTAAGTTTCTATGTTGGAGTGATAGGTAATAACCCATTTCAGTTACGTTTTTATATATAGCTTTTCTTTGGATTTGTCAATTCACAAAGAGAAACTAAACTGTTCTTTTGCTTCTCATTGTTTCAGGCAACATCATCTCAGTTCTTCTCTTTCTTTCTCCATTGTAAGTAAAGACTCAGAGAGAGAGAGAGAGAGAGAGAGAGAGAGAGTTTAACTCGCAAAATTATGTACTTTTATCTCTCATCTTAAAAAAAAAAAAAAAACTATGTACTTTGAACGACCAAATTTGTGGCTGAAAGTGTATTCTCTTGTAGTGAATCATGATTGTTTAAATGATCCTGAACCGTTTTGAAATAGTCACGATGAGTGAAATATATTTGAAATGTGATTTGCAGAGGAACATTTTTGCGGATTGTGAAGCATCGATCAACTGAGGAGTTTGAGAGCTTTCCATACATTTGCACACTGCTAAGCTCATCTTTATGGACTTACTATGGAATCACAAAGCCTGGGAGTTACCTTGTTGCCACTGTTAATAGTTTTGGAGTCGTAGTTGAAGTCATCTATGTATCATTGTTCTTACTATATGCGCCTCCAAGGATGAAGGTAAGCTAGCTACTTGTAATGTCATCATAATCCGATGATTAAATAACAGGATCATGATATGTATTAGTATCAACGACACTTCCATTTATCAGCTGATCTCGGATAATATGTCCCCATGTGTCTGTTGAAAACCCTATGCTTAGTAACATTGTGATTTATAAAGGTCTAAATTCTAATTAATTAATTGTCATTTCAGGCTAAGACTGCAACACTAGCTGGGATTTTGAATGTGGGATTCCCAGTTGCAGCAATTCCAGTGACTTATTTGGGGATGCAAGGAGATCTGAGGATTGATGTGATTGGTTTCATGTGTGCTGGCCTAAATATAGTCATGTATGCTTCACCTCTTGCTGCCATGGTAAGATCATAAGCTATTGCATAACACATTTTAACATTCTTAAAAAGCATGCATTTGAGGGATTTTCTTTTCTTTCTTTCTTTCTCCTTCTTTTTAAACGTTAATATGGTAGATCAATTCCATACAAAGTTTTAAATGATATGGAGAGATGAATCAACGTTGGTCAGGCCCGGTTCTGAAATTTTCGGAGTCCAAAGTCAATAATCAACTAATAAATTTTTTGGGCCCTTCACATTTTATTTTTTCATTGAATGAAAAAAAATGAAAAAAAAAATGAAGATAAAAGACAAAGATTTGTGTCAAAATCACAAAAAATACTTAGTATTACATTACAACAATTAACAAGTGTCGCTTGATCCTCACTTTTCTTATATTTTTGAAGCCAAATAAATCAATCATACTTGCACAATCTATTTTTTTACAAAATCATTTTCAATGGATAACAATGCTAATTATTTTAAATGGGCCTTTCAATTTTTAATGGGTCAATTTATTTTAAGTTAGTTTGGGTCTTTCTTAATTTTTTTTGGATTTAAAACATACCTAATATATTACAATAAACTATAATAGGAGGGGACCTTTTTTTGGGACTATTTTCAATGGATAACAATGTCAATTTTTTTGAATGGGCCATTCAATTTTTTAATGGGTCAATTTATTTTAAGTTAGTTTGGGCATTCTTTAATTTTTTTTTGAACTTAAAACATGCTTAAATATTACACTAAACCATAATAGGAGGGGGCCCCTTTTTTAAATTTATTTTGAGGGGCCTTAGGCCATGGCCTGGTTGGCCCATGCTTAAGGCTGGCCCTAACGTTGGTTGTAGTGTAGCAATATTCAGAGTATTGAGTGACCTAATTGTAAATTTTGAAAAGGGTAAACAACACTTTACCCCATGTGATTTTAGGCCATATTTGTTTGACTCTTTTGGGAATGAATATTGGACTAATAATTCGTAAGATCCACTTAAAGAGTATTTGGTTGAGACATGAGTGACGGGATTAACTATTTCCTTAGACTATTAGTCCCCTCATGTGATAGGTCTAACATGAGGTTAGAATTAGAAATTGAGTGAGAAGATTAGTAAATTTTTAAATAATTTTTAAGCAAAAATTATATCTTTAAGAACAAAAAAATAATTATAATATTAAAAAAAATACTAAAAATTAAAAAATATTAATTTTATATATTAACATTATCTATAGTATTATTAATCTGGTGATATATAAAAAAATACTCTTTATCTTACATCTCCAACCTAATATCACCATACTAATAATATCCTCTCTCAATCTCACCGTACTCTTAATCCCCTTCATCTTATGGAGCCAAACAAGCGTGGCCTTAGGCTATTGCAGATGATCCCTCGAGGTTTGAATATATGCAGACACCTTTCTTATGGTTTTTGATTGATTTGTAACCATAACACTGTTGATGGTAGACATTAAAAAGACTAATTTAGGCACTGTTTGGGAAGTGGCTCATTGGGCTCATTTGGCTCAATGAGCCACAAAAGACAAAATAGCAATTTGAGTCACAAAAGACAAAAAATCACATCCAACCCATAATCATTACACTCTTCTCTCACAAAAAAAGTCAAAAAAGCCAAAAAGCCAAGAGCCCTTCCCAAACCAGGTTTTTAAGCCCAGGCTCATATAGCCAAAAAAGCCAAAAGCCAAAGAGCCCAGCCCACTTCCCAAACGGAGGCTTACCCTTACTTAAAAGGTCTCTCTCTCTCTCTCTCCTCGTCTCTCTCTCTCTCTCTCTCATATATTAACTTAAGCACCCTAATCTATTATTATAAAATTCAGTCCCGTTTTGTAGCTCGAAAATCCGGAGGCTCGAAATGGCTCGAATCCAAAACGACGTCATTTTGGGTTTTTTTTTTTTTTTTCTTTCCTTATTCTGAAACAGAGGGGATGAAGATGAAATAAGAAGAAGAAGAAGAAGGAGAGATGGAGCAGGGGAGACATCATCATCAACAACCAATCATCAATAACCAAAATCAAAAAACAACACAACAACTATTCAAATCATCATCAACAATAACCAAAACGGGACTGTAACCACAACAACACACAACATCATCATAATCAAACACAAATTTTCAAAATCAAAATCAAAATAAAAAAAAAAACAAAAACCAAACACAGATCTAATCCCTTAAAAAAATGGTTGTTTTTTGTTCAAAATCAAATAAAAAAAATAAAAAAAACAAACCAAACACAGATCTACAGATCTACATCGTCGCCATCGTCGACCGTCGCCAGCTCTCTCTCTCTCTCTCTGTCTCTCTCTCTCTGTGTTCGCCCTCCCGCTCTCTCTTCTCTCGCTTTCTCTCATTCTCTCTCTCCCTCCCCCTGTTTCAGATATTACAATAAATAAATAAATAAATTCCAAAACGACGTCGTTTTGCAATTCGGGCCAATCGAGCCTTGCAACTTTCGAGCTACCAAGCTTTATTCTTATAAAATTACATTAATTTCCTATTTAATAACATTTTAAATTATATATACAAATATATAAATATGTATGTATACATAATTAAACCATAAATTAATTTAAACACGTTTATTACTATAAAATCAAATCATAAATTACTTTAATCTATTTTTTAATTTTTAACCCACTTTTTTTATTTAATAACATTTTAAATATGAAAAAAATTAAATCATAAATTAAACTAAACACACTAATTTATTACCATAAATTACCTTATTTAATAATATTTTAAATTAAAGATATGCCTATATAAATTATATATTAATCTTACTGCCTTTATTTATTATCATAAAATTATCTTAATTAATTATTAATTTTTAACTTCATTTCTTTATTTAATAAAATTTTAAATCATATATACAAACACCTTTTGATTTATTATTTTATTTTATTTATTTGTTGATTTCTTTAATTTTGTTTCTACTCTGTTATGCAATTTGTTAGAAACATTGCAACTACTAGTTGCCTCTGTTTTTTAAGATTTAA